>CM044902.1:6588597-6992758 GCA_024500145.1 Gentiana dahurica var. dahurica | reverse complement strand
TGAACAATCTTATCAACAACAGTTCGTGCCTCAGCCTCAGTATCAACAAGAGAATAGCCACGGTTCTTGGTCTTATGAATACCCTAATACATCTCAGAATCAGAATTTTGGTTATTCGAGTCACGAGCCATGGTATTATGAGGGTTTTCCAAATCCTAATGATTTTCAAGATTATGGTGCTCGTACTCAGCAGGTTGATAGTTTCACACAGAGTCAGTCACCCAATCAGAATTCGGCATGGCAAGAGCCCTACCATCCACTTCATCATGATCAGTTTGCACCTCATCCACACGAGGAGTGCATGGAGCATATAGCATATGTCTATACTTATGATGAAGCAAGTAGGGAAATGGACAAAGTGGATGAGCTTTATGAGAAAGTTGCTATAGCCAAAGCCGAGAAAATTTCGGAAAATCAGATTTCTGACTGGGAGATGCGAATGGATGATCTGAAGCAGGAGCTCATGGAATCTACGATTCGGGTTAATGGAATCCGAGAACAGAGTAAGAAAGATGAGAATGAGACTCCTATGGATGTAGAAAGTTGGGTAATTGTGCACAAGCTTCTACGGACGTTGTGTGATAATCTCAGTCGATTTGTGAAAAAACGAAGAGTGGAGCATGAAGAAGATGCATTTGCAATAGAGGCGGCTAGGGTTGATGAGGACTTCACTGTTGAAGTTCAAGTTGAGAGGGAGGTTGATGATTCAGTTTTCTATGATGAGGTTTCTGAGCCAGACAGAGAGTCGGGACCGCCCATAGCACCATCACATTCTATTGAAATATCTGATGATACCCTGGTGGAGTGTGAGGCGGAACCAACCATTGTCATGACTGAGCAAGAATTCTTTGGTAATGAAACGCTCTGGGATCAAGAAGAACTGCAAGACTGTGAGTTGGAAGCGGCGCAATTGTTGTCTACTACACCACCTTCCCATGATATACAAAATGATGACTTGACAGAGAGTGTGGTAGATTCGATTGTGGTCGTCGATTATGTGGAGATAGAGTCGAAAGAGAAACTGGGATCGCCCATTTCACCCTCACTCCTAATTAAAGTAAATGAAGATGTCATTATGAAGAGTGTGGTGAAATCTTATGAGACTGAAGAGCCATTTATGGTAGAGCTACCGGGAGAAGTGGAGATTATTAGCATGCCGGTCCCGGATTATTATACTCTTCCACCTTGTGTTGATGAGTATTACGCGATCGATTTTGTGTACTCACCGGTAGATTGAGCTCAAAGAATTTTTAAAAAGGGACAACTACCATGGAATGGAAATCACAAGAAGAAGGTGATGAAAGATTTCGACACAAGAGGATTCCCGAGTTGGGAAGAGGTAACATCGAGGGCCATGAGAGGTAAGTTTCTAGTGAACTTGATTTTCGTGATGCTTGCTATTTTTAGTCTTCTTGAGTTGTTGATCTTTTTGAGTTCGGATTTTGGTTGATGGTTTTGGCGATACTTGTTTGAAATAAAATATTTGAATTGTTGTTTTGAGTCTTTTGTGGTATGAGTCTGTTTAGCGCCACTACGTCGATGCTAACGATGTTAAACAAAGCACTTCTACCTTTCCTCGCTCGTGCCAACTGTATAACTTTGAAAAAGTTGGCATAGTATATGCCATTATGTCGAGCCAACGACATAAAACAAAGGCGCTTTGTGGGAGGCAACCCACCTTTTTTTTTGATAATTTTGTGTTTGGAGTAGTTTTTGTTTGCAAGAGGGGAGAGTTTTGTCTTGAAAAAGAGAGGTTGTGGTGAGAGCTTCATGTTAGTTCTGGCTTTTGTACGTAGACGGGGATGTTTTTATGTGAGCCTCTGTGGCCTTGTTTTATGCGTGGATGCTCTGTGTTTATTTTTATTATCTTTACATCCAGTGCGATTCCCGTCTAGTATGCTTGATATGCTTCGAGTCGTTATTTGTGGCATGGCTTCTATTTTTATATATCTCGTATCTATCACCATCTTTTGGCACGTGGATTTTTCTCGTGCATGTGTTTGCCTTGGTTTTTGTTTCTATGGTTTTAGATACTCGAGATGGAGCTTACTAGAAGATGTCATGTGGGCTACGAGTGCGCCTTTCTGTCGGGTTTTTGGTCAAACAGCTAAGTCTTTTACTCTTTTTATCTCTCACACACTGAGGACAGTGTTTCGTTTAAGTGTGGGGTGGGAGAGTTAGCCGTTTTCTTGCTTTAGCTTTTATCTGTGCTAAATGTGTGGTATGCTTAGCCTATGACCGGGCTCGAGTCGATTTTTGGGTAATTTTTAAAAAATTTCAAGGGTTCCCGACACTGTGTTGTTTGTGCTATGTCTTTATTCGAGTGGTGGTCACCTTAGTCGGGATCCCGAACATATGCATTGTGGTTTGATATTATCTTGAGAATAGGGTTTATTAATTTCACGAAAGCTACACTTTGTGCACAATTTGATTGCTACCACCTTTCATATCACTAGTCTCGAGGCGAAATGTTTGAGGTTCACCTAAGTAGGACACGGGATGACGGTCCTGGCATTCTTTTTGACCCTACCATAGCCAAATAAGCCTAAACCCGAACATTTTCCCTTCGTAGCCCCTCTCAGCCTTGATAGAATGGTCGACCACCATTCGCTTTGTAGCCGTTTTGTTACTTAGTCAGAAACCTACCTTGAGCCTTACTTATGGTCACATTCCCTTCATTTACACCCTACGAGTGGACTTAGTCTTTTGTTAGGCCACACTTGCCAAGGCAAGTGTGGGGTGGGGGAAATGATGTTTTGATGGGTTGGTGTTTTCTTGCTTGGAGCTATAAGGTGAAGAGGAGCTCGTTTGGGCCTAGTGTTTGGGTGTGGCCCAAAAAGAAAAGGAAAAATCTGTGAAATTTTCTCCTTTCTCTCTCAAAAATAAAAATAAAAAATAAAAAATAAAAAAAAAATTCAAAATAAATTAGCTCTCGTTGAATAAAAAGTTTGGAGAAGTTTAAAATAAAGGGTTGGAATCAAAGTGTTGAGCTCACAAGTTATACTTATGATGTTGGAGTTGGGATAGTGAGATAGGTGCTAATGTATTCGACCTCACCTTATGAAACTTGAAACATAGTTGATTTAGGCAATGAGTTCGGGTATGTTAGTATTCTATGGTTCCCTAAGTGTTAAAAATAATCAAAAAGGAGTTTGGATGGTTTGTATGGTAGAGATGAAGTGGTACACTTGTTGATTAGGTTCACTCGTGCTTCTTTTTCTCCAGTTCCCAAAATATCCTTTTCGATTAACCGGAATTACCCTAGCCTAACGTTATAACCTTTCAAGTCCTACCCGATCGTGTCCAAACTTAGTAACCTTGATTAGTGGAGAGGCTAGTAGGTATGAGATGGTTGGTAGACTTTTGGTCGGGATTCAAGCCCGACAATCATTTTGAGCACTTGGTTTTTAGCTAGCTTGGCACCACACACACTTCATTTTCTTGATAATGTTATACCGGTGTGGATATGTTCGTATGTCTTACTTTGCGGTCATCTCGAGAGTGTGAGTAGTAGCACCTACATCACAAAGTTGAATACCTTGGTTGGTTTTAAAACGCCTAATTTACTCGAGGGCGAGCAAAGGCTAAGTGTGGGGTGGTTGATGGGAGTCAACTTTACGTGATTCCGGTGCATTTTCTACCCCCGTTTATCCCACTTTTAGCATGTTTCTTGGTGTATTTAGACCATCTTTGGGGTAATATCGTGAGTTTATAGCACGGGAGTAATTCCGTCGCTTTGATGGTTTACTACCTCTTTTTATTGATATTAACCTCATTCCGAGCACCTTTACCCTCCGGAATGGTTTGTGTGTCTTGTTCGTTTATGATGTTGTAGGGCCTAGGTGACTCGAGGACCCGGAAGGCGATGTTTTGGACAAAGGGACATGTTCGTAGCACAAGAGTGGAGTGAAGAATCATCGACGAAACCGGAACCAGTCACTTAATGGGCATTTTAGCCACACTTGGAGGCATTTTCTGGACTTGTGGTCTTCATGAAAGTTGTAGAGGATTGAAAGAGCTTTCCAACGCATGTTGAATCGCCTCATTTGGAGCCCTAGAAGTGAAGTTATGAGCAAAAGACTGGAGCTGGGTTCTGGACTGGCGTCCAGAAATATGAACTGGCGTCCAGGGTGCCTTTTTTGATGCAGAGAGTTGAGACTTCAAGTGGACGAGCGTCCGAAAAAGTGGACGAGCGTCCGGGGATGTGGACGGGTGTCCAGGATGTGCAAATGGGCGTCCAGAATGCCAAATTTGATTCAGAGAGTTGAGATCTTCAGTGGACGGGCGTCCAAGCGATTCAAAGCAGAACCAGTCACTTCATGGGCATTTTGGTCACACTTGGAGGCACTTTCAGGGAAAGTTGTCTTGATGAAAGTTGTAGAGGAGTGAATCAGCTTTCCAATGCATCTTGAATCATCTCATTTGGATCCCTAGAAGTGAAGTTATGGTGGAAATACTAAAGGCCATTCTGGACGAGCGTCCACTCAAGAACAAGCTTCCATTTCTTGCATTCCTCAGGTGGACTGGCGTCCAGAAGCCCTGGACTGGCGTCCAGAGGGCGTCCAAATGGCGTCCAGGGCCAAATTCTGCGATTTTTTCTGCTGCACTATAAATACCCCTCACTTCCATTTCAAGGAGGAACTTCTCCTCTTCTCCAAACCCTAGCCCCCTTCTTGCTCGATTTTTGTAGTAGTTTGTAACACATTCTCTTAGCATAAATTAGCATAAACATAACTCGATTATTCCATTTCTTAGCTTAGATTTCAATTCCAAACAACAAGTCACCTCCTTTTTGGTGAATCTCCATTGTCGTACTTTTTGGAGCTCAACTCGAATTTACGCAATTAATGGTGAATTTCTTCTCTCTTATGCTTGTTATGTCTCTTATTTACTACTTACATTGCATTTTAACTAGTATAATGAGTAGCTAAATCCTCTTCATAGCCGGGTCATGTGAAATTTGGTGAAATCACCATTTGGGTGATGAAATTGAGAGTGTGTAGTGCTTTTTATTGTTGAATCTTGCATTTTTCACGTCTTAGAACTTGTTATAACGGATTTGGACTAGATTGACAACCTAGGTCAAAATCACACAACACCACTCTTGAGAGTTGTTCAGAGAGAGGGGTGTTGGGAAAAGGGGTTCTAGGATCGGGAGGTAAAACGTACCGAGTTTTAGGTCGTGAATTCAGGCCCGCGCTCATCGATGTATTATTATCAACATAATAACTTGAATGTGGTAGTTTAGATTAGTGTAGTTTAGTTTTAGACCCCGGGGTTGAACTATGAAGTGCCGGGTGGTTCTTGAGCCAACGATGACAAGTTGTTTCACAGAGTCTCCCGGGTAGACCATGGATTAGGTAAAACTTCGGTTTACTGCTTTGACACATTCTCGTTAAGATGTTCGGTGGAGTACGTTGGTGAGTATGAATCGGTAGTAACTTCGATCGAATGATTTCGGACTTGTTTCCATAACGAGGTTTATATCATGCGGCTCTAGTGCAAGACATGCCTTGTTAGTGAATTTTCCTTAGGGAAGGGTAGTTAACATAGCATAAGGTGTTGGGAGAGAGTTGTTCAGACACTAACACCGGGTTTAGGAGTTTGCACCCGTGAAATTGAATGAAAGAGTTCGTTTGTTATATTGGTCATTTGGAACGTGATATGAAGATAAGTCTGAGTCCCCATGGATAGCGATCCGTTCATGGCTAGGGCTAGTTGCGAGTATTGCATGAGATTCTTGTGTTTCAACTTGGTCTTGTGTGTGCTGGTGATTGGTTTTAGGCCAAGTGGGAGATAAATTGAATAGTGTCCTAAACCCAATCGGGTTGGACCGGATCCGACCGGGTCGGATCATTTCTACTATTTCTTTGTGTCTGTACATATATATTAAATGGCTTTTATGTTGTCATATATCTGTTCTTTTAAAGAACCAATTATGAATTGTTATATGATAACGTCCTTAGTATTAAACTGTGATAGAGAAACCATGATAGGCGATTATGGTTGATGAGATCTCTAATCACTTTAATAAGTTTGATACTTAAATGTCTCTAGGCTGATGTACTATTAAACAGGGCATTGATAGTATAAACAGACTAGCACGTATTAGATGTCTTCTGTCTTTAAGGGCAGGGATAGATCTCGTCTATCGAAGTGTAGAGACACTTGGACTGTACGTGGACGTGTATTAGAGAATGCGTACGTTAGACTGACCCACTTACACGAATAAGTGTCACACTATGTGGCGGTTGTGTAATTATCCTTAAGACCGGAGTCTTCATGGCATCATGGTGTGGATTGTCATGCTTTGACACTATTGAGGTTTCCCCTAGCCACGGGGCGATCATGCGGTAGTGATTGGGTATGATATTGAAGCATGCGGAGTATACATGATTGGTCGTCCGGGAATCGCGTATCCTATGATTGGGATCGAATATCCGAAATGGCCTTCTTATAAGGAATGTCTTACTCTCGTGAATCTTTGCAAAGTGGGAGTAAATGAGTTACTTCGAGAGAGCTTGATATCCAGATTATAAGATACGGTCGTTGATGTTTTGACACTCGACTAACGACCGTATGGATATTATTACAACGATAGGATTGTAAGTTACACGGTAACTGTTTCACATGAAAGGTAGTAGTCATTGCATTTGACTCTTCCGATGATTGGGGGTCACGGTGTGTTGCTAGACGCTATCCCGTGATCGTTAGGCATGAAGGGCATTTTCGTAATTCGCACTTTGTGTCTACGGCCAACATATTCGGAAGCCTATCGGGTCACACACATATGAACATCTAGCCGGATTAAAATGTGGTTATAGATGATAACCAAATAAGGAAAGTTTATCTCGTACTATAAAGGTTATAGTGGTAAATTAATATGGTGGTATTTATTTATTATGAATGAATTAAATACAAGATATTAATAATATTAATTAAAGAATATTCCGGATGCCAAAATGTTGGCTAAAGGTGGCGCAATTTTGGAGTGTTTAAGATACACTTGGATTGTGCAATTTAATTAATAGTATTACCAAATATTAATATTAGATATTAATATATATAAATAATATATATATGTAGCGTGTGGCACCAATGCAAATTAGTTATCAGCATGCGCACCACTATGTATATACATATAGATTTATTTGTGTGTTATATATGTGATATATACACATGTGTAAATTGATTTATGGTAATATAATAAAAGATAAATATTGTCAATATAAGATATTGACAATATCTTGGAAATATTCAATATGAGATATTGACAATATCCTAGATTTATTTAATATGAGATATTATAATAAATGAGATAAATCAATCAAATATATTTTCCTTATTTTATTGGGAAAAGGTTTTCTTCTCCTCCACTCTTCATTGGGGCGCCCCATACCCTATAAATATAGTGTGGGTGTCAAGCTCTTTTGTACATCACAATTCCAAGAACTAATAGTTCTTGTGTAAAATTAGAGAGCATCCTATAGAGAGTTGGAGAGAGGGGAAAAAGGCCGGTCTAGCAACCGGAGTTTTCCAATAGCAATCCATGATGGGATTCCGGCGGGCTGTTCGTGTGGACTAGCGGTAGAGGCCGAACACTTGGGCGGCTCTATGCTGAACTACTCTCCTTAGACGGTCAAAGCGTCGATCTTTTAGATCAACCAAGGTAACCACCGTCTACTACTTGTTTGTTTATTGCTTAAACGAAGTCGATCTTGGGTCGATAGGAAATAAATTTTTGAATTCCGCTGCGTTCCCGCGTAGATTTCCTAACAGTTTTGTCTATCCTTGGGGTTGAAATTAGCCATTTGGATCATGGTTCGGCTATGTCCTTCTCCCTTAGTTAAACTTTGTTAGTATTCGTATTATTAGTCGTTGTAGTAATTAACCTCTTTGAACATTGGTTTGCCTAGACTAAGTTTTAAGTTCACTTTGGTACTCACATACACTTGTCCTTTGGGTTCGACCTCGGACTCCTGTAGCTTTACTAGCAATCGACCCGGTCCACTGCCGGTTAGAGAGCTTGTTTAGTCACCGTTGTCTTGAGTATCTTATAAATTTGTTTGGTGAAAACAACGCTCATCATAGTGCGCAAAGCCGGCCAAATGTTCGGCCTCCACCGATATTTACACGAATAGCTCACTGGAATCATGCCTTGGATTTCTACTAGAAAAACTCGAATGCTAGACCGACCTTTTCACTCGAATGCAGAACTACTCTCCTTAGACGGTCAAAGCGTCGATCTTTTAGATCAACCAAGGTAACCACCGTCTACTACTTGTTTGTTTATTGCTTAAACGAAGTCGATCTTGGGTCGGTAGGAAATAAATTTTTGAATTCCGCTGCGTTCCCGCGTAGATTTCCTAACAGTGGTATCAGAGCGAGCTTGAGCTTAAGCAATAAGCATGTTATTTTGCGTAGTTAATTTTATCGTTTAAATCACGTAATTAAAAGATGAAAGATTTTTGATTTGCAAAGTTGATACATGAAAAGAAAAAAAAAACGAGATCTGGTGGTGCTCGGCCGACTGGCGGCGGCAGCAGGGCAACCTGCTGCCGGCAGTCGGTTGACCGGTCAATGCTGGCGGATCTCCAAATTTTTGTTTTGTGTATTTTGTGATTCAATATGGTTCATAGTTGTGATTAATATCTCATTTGTTTAGTTGTGTCATGTGGCTAACCAATGGTTCAAATAGTTTGGCCATTGGGATGCCACATGACATTAAAATAATAATGGCCTTTCCAAATTTTATTTGGAATAGGCCTAGGCCATTTCCAAATATTTGATTTGGGAAAAGGCCTAGGCCTAGGCCACTTCCAAAATTTTGATTTTGGAAAGTGGCCAGGCCTAAACCTAAATTATTTGGCCTTTCCAAATATTTGATTTGGAATAGGCCTAGGCCCTTTTCAAATATTTGATTTGTAAAAGGCCTAGGCCTAGGCCACTTCCAAAATTTTGATTTTGGAAAGTGGCCAGGCCTAAGCTAAATTTGGTTTAGAAACCAAATGCATCCCTTTTGATTACGAATCAAAAGGAAAGAAACAAAAGAGAAATAATTTTAATTTTGATTTATTTTAGAATAGTTCTAATTAATTAAAATTAAAATTAAAATCGGTTTAAAATTAATCGTTAATTTTATTTCGATTAAAATCATTTAATTAATTAAATGTTAATTAGTTAATTGATTGGATAAAATTATTTAATAGATTAAATGTTAATTGATTAATTAAGACGCAAGTAGTTGAATTTTAATTTTATCTCTTTCATAAGATTTTATTGTATGGGTTAGATATAGTAGATATAATATGATTATATGGACCCCGATTGATCATGGACTCGACCGATAGGATAGATGTGAATGATTTAATTTTTCTGTTGGTTTAAAAATTGTCCTAAGCTGTTATGAAGAACGTGACCTAGTTTATTTTCTGCATTTATCCCATTCCCGTTGACTCCCCCCGTGTGCGGCGGGTGTATTTATTTTATTAGATAGAATTAAATGTAATAAGAATGGAGCAGAAGATGGAGACCAAAGAAAGACGAAAATAAAGATCTCATTGGAGAATGGAGCATTAAAGATCCTATTGGTGGTTGCAGCTACCCTTAGATTGTGACCAGCGGTTTCGTCAGTTTGTATTGAAACCGCACCTAGGAAAAGTCCATGATCATACCGGTTACTTTACGCATTTATTTATTTTGTGCTTGTATTTATTTTATATGATACGATAGATGCATGACTAGGCACGATCTAGATGAATGTGTAGGATGTATGTCTATAGAGATAGATATATTTGATGAGACCGCAATTAAAATTAATTAAGTGAATTAATTTACATAAATACTTCCACAACAAAAATCAAGTCGAAATATTGTCTCCCAATATTATAACGACGGTGAAGAGCCTGTGTTTGGATCCAACCGATCGACCACCGCCGGGAGTTGACCTACCTCGGGTATATCGTCGTTATTGAGATATGATCGTATGAGATCTCGTGAATATTGGGTTATGACTTGACTAGAGTCTTTCGGTGATTGGCCACCGTCAGGGCCGTCGACTTTAGAGACAAGGGGTTGACTAACACATAGTGATGTGTATCGCCAAAGAGTTGACTAGTCAACCACTGAGAATCACATAGAGATGTGAATGGTAAAGAGTTACCTACCTATCGAAATTATCTTGGTTGATCGACCACCGCCGGGAATCGAGGTAACTAGATGGGATCTCAGCCACTAAAGAATTTTGAAAAATTCTTGAAAGTCAATTGGAAGTAGTTGACTAGTGGGAGCAAAATCATAAACCAAAAGACCATTTTTGATTTTGCGTGTATAAACAACAACACTCTTTTATTTTCATTTTTAATGTTGTAGTTAGCAAATTCTATATTTATGTTTTATTCTCGATTAGTAAAACCAAACATGACTGTTACCTTTTGAGAATCGTTCTCAAATATGGTTAAGTAGTTTTAATCCTTTTAAAATAAGCAATGACACGAGCAATCCCGTTATAGTAGTTAGAGACAAGGAGACTACATAATTGATGCAGTACTCGAGACTTTAATTATTAAAGGAAAGCGGAAGCTCATGATATTGGATACGATCCAAGATGATCATTCAGTCATACGATGACAAATAATTCAAACGTTGAATGAGAATGACCATGTCTAATTTTGGAAAGGTTGTTTTCAAAATTAAAAGATTTAAGTATCGACTTAATTCTATCATTGCTTAAAGGTTAATTGAATAGTTAATGTTTTGAATGCAATTCAAAAGGTTAAATAAACTATTTAATGAATTTAGATTTTCTTTATGAAAGGAAATTGAAAACATAGCTCTTGTGATCTTTCTTAAGTCTTATGAAGACTACAATAAGAAACATTTCTCAAGTGCTTAAAGGATTGAAAGGAAATTTAGGGCATGTGCTTAAATAGAGAACTTATCGAAGTTTCTATTATAGGCAAGAGAGTTGAGATAAATCTTTCCAAATTAAAAGTCAACCCTAAGATATATGATACCTTACGAGTGTGATTAAATTAGAAGGATTGGATGACAAATATGGAAGGTGAAACAAATGTTGTGACACTTACCATATTCTGGATCTAGTAAACTGAAAAGGGAACCAAATAAATGTTATTATGTTCCGGTTCTTATGAAGAACATACTTTCAGTTATTTGTTAGGATTTGGTAGACATACTCAATTGTAAAGAATAAATGTTATTCCGATAAAGTTGGAAGGTCACTGAATCTAACATACTAGATTGATGTCACTATATAGTTGATATATGTGACAAGATCTCAACTAAATATTTGTGTGGTTGTTATCCTTAATATTTGTGGTTGTTCTAGACATAGTCTCTCTGGGAGGGAAGCGTGTAATTAAACGTCATTCTGATGATGTTGAACCATATGATTATGAATCATGTGGGTAATACGTATCTTACCTAAAGATGACTAAAATACCCTTTTATGAAAAGGTTGTAAAATCTAGAAAAATTGTCTGAAGCCTAAACATACCGATGTAGGTTGGCTTGTGACAATTAATGCCACAAATAATTGTTTATTAGTCTCTATAAATATTTTTAGAAATAGTCAAGTGTACTCAGTGAAGTGCATAATTCGGAAGCCCGAAAAGTTCGAGCTAGTACGAATATGAGATTAATGAGCTACTTAGGAATTAATCTTCAATTGGATTGAAGTAATTAATACCTGAAGGGTGTTTCAGAAGTCATCTGAAAGGGAATAAGATTCTCCCTTCAAGGATACCATCTTTGGGATACGCAATTAGATTGTGTTCCCAAAATGGAAACAACACTTTATATGATAAAGGTGTGACGCAAGCCATGCAAAGTATCCCTTACCCGTTTCGGGATAGTGCCCTTATACTTAACCGAGTTCCAAAGAATAAAGGTTGAATAAATTCCATATTATATGTGGAAGAGGATAATGTCAAATCTATCTTGACCGATGATTTGAAGTTGTCATAGGCAAAGTCAGAAAGGCTTGGAGCCTAGTACGACATATGCAACTTTGTGGCATATCTTAGCTAGCACGCTGGATATTATTTACTTGTCTGCGGAGCAAAATGTTTGTCTCCAAACATGTTGTCTTCTAAAGGAAGTGTTTCTTCCAAAAGAAACAGTGGGAGTAAATCGAGATCTCAAAAGAGTTTGAGAACCACAAAGATACATTCAACCATTGGAACATGAGCAGACGCCCATAGCGATGAGGTGTATAACACTGCTCAGTGCACACAAAAGTTCTGTAAGTCTGTGGATAACCTCAAGCCTGAAAAGGCTGTTGGTATGTTCATCTTGAAGAATGAATGTCTCACGACTTATGAAAGAATGTTTGAAAGGCAAGATTGAGAGATATGGCGAGAGCCATAATATCTGAATTAGATTCCATCAGTGACAACCAGGTTATGAACCTAGTCTGTCTTACCTAGAGGGAATGTCCCCGTAAGCTGAGCCCAGTTCTATTCAGATAATACTTGTTATAACTTCGTATCATGGCTATATGATAGTGTTGAAGACGCTGGGCAGACAGCTCAATGCTCATAGACTATAACATGATATGTGAGCCCACGAGGTCCATTTATGGACTCAAACAAGTTTCTCTAGACGATCTCTTTGTTTGATAGTCAAAGGAGTTTGATTTAGTCAAAAGAAGGATATGCCCATGTGCAAGTTGGATAGTGGGAGTGTGTTACGATTTTTGAGTAAGGTATTATATATCTCTCTCGAGAATTATCACCCCATGTCACAGTCAATTAATGTTTGGTAGTTCAAGGGCTTTACGAAAGCACTTGGATTAGCAGTTCTTATTTTAGAAATAAGAATCTATAGTGATAGATTTTACTGCTGTTAGATTATAGTTTACCTATATAGATGTGATCCTAAAAGGAGTTTAGCAGAGATCGCGACGGGGATACTGCTAGCCAGTGTTCTCAAGATCTATCTATGTTAGGACGTTCGTCCTAAGGTAAGGTGAAAGATGATGTTTATGGAAGGTTTCCTTCGCTCCTGCGATAGGAACCATCATAAAAGGAATGCCGGATGTTCATAGTTCATGAATAGTCATGAGCAAGTATGAAAGTAAATCTGGTGAATGTCGAGAATATCCTTAAACAAGTTAAGGGAGAGTTCCTGGTTTATTGAAACTTGGAATTAAATAAACGTAGATATACAGACGTATATCCTGAGTCTTATGAAGGCGAGTGGGAGCTACAGTATGGGTTTGCGATCACTTCGATTAAGTGATACAGTGAGCTGGAAATGTTCTAGCCTATGGGTCACTGTAAACTCTACAACTTAGCCAAAACACAGTAGTGCCTTAGAGGCGCAGCGGGAGCAGTACATGGATCTAGAAGGTTCATTCATGAACCTTATACGGTTCTTCCACCTTTTCTATATAGCTGATGTAGTAAGTGGATTCATTGCTTGAAGCAAGGACCAGGGTCTCGTCAGAGATTCATGTGTGTGTTGAGGCGGTTCCTTTGACTTGGTCATTAGGAGCATGATATGAAGATAGTCTGAGTCCCCATGGATAGCGATCCGTTTATGGCTAGGGCTAGTTGCGAGTATTGCATGAGATTCTTGTGTTTCAACTTAGTCTTGTGTGTGCTGGTGATTGGTTTTAGGCCAAGTGGGAGATTGTTGGAATAGTGTCCTAAACCCAATCGGGTTGGACCGGATCCGACCGGGTCGGATCATTTCTACTATTTCTTTGTGTCTGTACATATATTAAATGGCTTTTATGTTGTCATATATCTGTTCTTTTAAAGAACCAATTATGAATTGTTATATGATAACGTCCTTAGTATTAAACTGTGATAGAGAAACCATGATAGGCGATTATGGTCGATGAGATCTCTAATCACTTTAATAAGTTTGATACTTAAATGTCTCTAGGCTGATGTACTATTAAACAGGGCATTGATAGTATAAACAGGCTAGCACGTATTAGATGTCTTCTGTCTTTAGGGCGGGGATAGATCTCGTCTATCGAAGTGTAGAGACACTTGGACTGTACGTGGACGTGTATTAGAGAATGCGTACGTTAGACTGACCCACTTACACGAATAAGTGTCACACTATGTGGCGGTTGTGTAATTATCCTTAAGACCGAGTCTTCATGGCATCACGGTGTGGATTGTCATGCTTTGACACTATTGAGGTTTCCCCTAGCCACGGGGCGATCATGCGGTAGTGATTGGGTATGATATTGAAGCATGCGGAGTATACATGATTGGTCGTCCGGGAATCGCGTATCCTATGATTGGGATGAATATCCGAAATGGCCTTCTTATAAGGAATGTCTTACTCTCGTGAATCTTTGCAAAGTGGGAGTAAATGAGTTACTTGAGAGAGCTTGATATCCAGATTATAAGATACGGTCGTTGATGTTTTGACACTCGACTAACGACCGTATGGATATTATTACTGCGATAGGATTGTAAGTTACACGGTAACTGTTCACATGAAAGGTAGTAGTCATTGCATTTGACTCTTCCGATGATTTGGGGTCACGGTGTGTTGCTAGACGCTATCCCGTGATCGTTAGGCATGAAGGGCATTTTCGTAATTTGCACTTTGTGTCTACGGCCAACATATTCGGAAGCCTATCGGGTCACACACATAAGAACATCTAGCCGGATTAAAATGTGGTTATAGATGATAACCAAATAAGGAAAGTTTATCCGTACTATAAAGGTTATAGTGGTAAATTAATATGGTGGTATTTATTTATTATGAATGAATTAAATACAAGATATTAATAATATTAATTAAAGAATATTCCGGATGCCAAAATGTTGGCTAAAGGTGGCGCAATTTTGGAGTGTAAAAGATACACTTGGATTGTGCAATTTAATTAATAGTATTACCAAATATTAATATTAGATATTAATATATATAAATAATATATATATGTAGCGTGTGGCACCAATGCAAATTAGTTATCAGCATGCGCACCACTATGTATATACATATAGATTTATTTGTGTGTTATATATGTGATATATACACATGTGTAAATTGATTTATGGTAATATAATAAAGATAAATATTGTCAATATAAGATATTGACAATATCTTGAAATATTCAATATGAGATATTGACAATATCCTAGATTTATTTAATATGAGATATTATAATAAATGAGATAAATCAATCAAATATATTTTCCTTATTTTATTGGGAAAAGGTTTTCTTCTCCTCCACTCTTCATTGGGGCGCCCCATACCCTATAAATATAGTGTGGGTGTCAAGCTCTTTTGTACATCACAATTCCAAGAACTAATAGTTCTTGTGTAAAATTAGAGAGCATCCTATAGAGAGTTGGAGAGAGGGGAAAAGGGCCGGTCTAGCAACCGGAGTTTTCCAATAGCAATCCATGATGGGATTCCGGCGGGCTATTCGTGTGGACTAGCGGTAGAGGCCGAACACTTGGGCGGCTCTATGCAGAACTACTCTCCTTAGACGGTCAAAGCGTCGATCTTTTAGATCAACCAAGGTAACCACCGTCTACTACTTGTTTGTTTATTGCTTAAACGAAGTCGATCTTGGGTCGATAGGAAATAAATTTTTGAATTCCGCTGCGTTCCCGCGTAGATTTCCTAACAGTTTTGTCTATCCTTGGGGTTGAAATTAGCCATTTGGATCATGGTTCGGCTATGTCCTTCTCCCTTAGTTAAACTTTGTTAGTATTCGTATTATTAGTCGTTGTAGTAATTAACCTCTTTGAACATTGGTTTGCCTAGACTAAGTTTTAAGTTCACTTTGGTACTCACATACACTTGTCCTTTGGGTTCGACCTCGGACTCCTGTAGCTTTACTAGCAATCGACCCGGTCCACTGCCGGTTAGAGAGCTTGTTTAGTCACCGTTGTCTTGAGTATCTTATAAATTTGTTTGGTGAAAACAACGCTCATCATAGTGCGCAAAGCCGGCCAAATGTTCGGCCTCCACCGATATTTACACGAATAGCTCACTGGAATCATGCCTTGGATTTCTACTAGAAAAACTCGAATGCTAGACCGACCTTTTCACTCTTTCAAAACCATGTATGGCTGTATAGACAGCTCTCTTATTTTGCTAGTAGATTAGAACTTTTCTAATTGTGATAATACAAAAAAACTTGGCACACACTACACTTATATAGTGTGACCTGCGCCCCTTACTAGTCCCAATATAATTGGGAGAAGCATCATACTTGGAGTATGGAGAAAGAAAACATTTTTCCTGATAAAATAAGGAAAATATTTTAGATTGATTTATCTCATTTAATTTAATATCTTATATTAAATGATTCAAGATATATATTGCCAATAACTAATATTATATATATATATATATCCAATAGTAATACATAATATAATACAATGATTAATTAATTTGCAAAATCCATGTGTATCAATATACACACACATGCGCCCCATATATATAAAAATATATTTAATGAATCAACATAATTAATAGGGGGAATGAGGGAGAAGGACATAAATATTTCATCAATTGAGTAGAAGGACAGTCTTTTGAAACTTTTGCATAAAAGACAAAACTATTTATTCACTGTCGAAATTCACTGTTTAAATTCACTGCCGAAATTCACTAATTTTTAAAATTCATTGTCGAAATTCATTGATTTTTGGGATTCACTGCCGAAATTCATTGATTTCGGGATTCACTGATTTTCGGGATTCATTGTTTGTCCTTCTCGCTATAAAAATTATGCAGTTGACCTTCTCCCTATAAAAAATATGTAGATGTCATGTTACTTAAAAATATTCCAGATTGTGTCATTATCCCTAATTTCCCATAATTAATATATTGTACTATATTTATTCATAATAAATAAATATCACAATATTAATTTATCACTACAACACTTCATAGTCGAGATAAGAAGTTTCCTTATTTTGTTAACACTATAATCGCATTTTAATCCGGCTAGATGTTCTTATGTGTGTGACCCGATAGGCTTTCGAATAGGCACAAACCACATTTACTAAAATGCCCTTTATACCTAACGATCATGAATAGCGTCTAGCAACATGTCATGACCCCCAATCATCGGAAGAGTCAAATGCAATGACTACTACCTTTCATGAGAAACGGTTACCGTGTAAATAAAATCCTATCGTTGTTACAATATGGTTGTATCTCGAGTGTCAATACGTTAACGACCGCATATTATAATTTGGATATCATTATCTCTCAAAGTAACTCGTCTACTCCCACTTTGCAAAGATTCACGAGAGCTAGACATTCTTTATAAGAAGGCCTTTTCGGATATTTACTCCTACTATTAGGATACGCGATTCCCGGACGAGCGACATGAATCCTACGCATGCTTCAATTTCACACACAAGCATTACCGCATGATCGCCTCTTGACTAAGGGAAATATCAATAGTGTCAAAGTATGACAATCCACACCGTAATGCCATGAAGACTCCGGTCTTAGGATAATTACACAACCGCCACATAGTGCGACACTTAATAAAGTAAGTGGGTCAGTCTAACGTATGCATTCTTTAATACACGTCCACGTATAGTCCAAGTGTCCCTACAATTTGATAGACGAGATCTATCTCTATCTTCATAAAATAGAAGACATTTAATACGTGCTAGTCTAATCGTACTATTAATGACCCATTTAATAGCACATACGACTAGATACATTTAAGTATTAAACTTATTAAAAGATCTCATCAACCATAATCACTATCATATTTTCTCTATCACAGATTGACACTAATGACGTTATCATATATGCATTATCATAATTGGTTCGTGAAACGAACAAATATATAATAACAGAAAGCCATTTATAATATGTACAAACATAAAAACGTAGTAGAAACGACCCGACCCGGTCGGATCCGGTTCAACCCGATTGGTTTTAGGGAACTAAATCAACAATCTCCCATTTGACCTAAAGCCAATCACTCGTACACATAAGACAAAGTTGAAACACAAGAATCTCATGCAATACTCGCAACCAACCCTAAGCGTGAACGGATCACTATCCGTAGGGACTCATACTATCTTTATATCAAGCTCCAAATGGTCAAGTCAAATGGAATCACCTCAACACACACATGAATCTCTGATAAGACCCTTGTCCTTGCTTCTAACAATGAATTCACTACTATATCAGCTATACAATAAGAGTGGAAAAATCGTACAAGGTTCATGAAAACCTCTTAGATCCACCTACTGCTTCCGTTGCGCCTCTGAGGCAACACTGTGTTTGGCCTAGTTGTAGAACTTACAGTGATCTGTTGCTGAGAACATTTCCAGCTCACTGTATCACTTAATTAAAGTGATCACAAACCCATATTGTAGCTCCCAATATCTTCATAAGATTCATGGTACATGTCTGTATATCTACGTTTATTTGATTCCAAGTTTCAATAAACTAGGAACCATCCTTAACACTTTTAAAGATGTATCGACATTTACCAGAATCACTTTCATACTTACTCACGACTCTTCATGCAATATGAACATCTAGCATAACTCTTATGACGGATCCTATTGCAGTAGCAAAGGGAACCTTCCATAAGTATCATCTTCCACCTTATCTTCAGGACGGATGTCCTGTCATAGATAGATCCCTAGAATGTTGTCTAGCACTATTACTTGTCATGATTTATGCTAAACTCTTTTAGGATCCCATCTATAAAGGTGAACTGTGATAATCAAGCAGTATCCCAATATATCACTATAAATCATTATTTCCAAAATAAGAGGTGTCATTCCAAGAGCTTTCGTAAAGACCTTGAACTACCAAACATTAATTAACTGTAATATGAGGTGTCAACTCCCGAGAATGATATGAAATACCTTACTAGGAAATTGTAACACTCTCATTAACTTTTTTGCGCATCAGGCATATCTTTCCTTTTGATTAAATCAAACTCTTTTGATTATCAAAGTAAATAACTTATATAGAGAAACTTGTTGGAGTCCATAAATGGATCTCATATGCTCACATATCATGTTATCGTCTATGAACAACAAGTCATTGGCCCAAAGTTCTCTACACAATCATATAGACATGATACGTAGCTACAACAAGCACAATCGGAATAAAATTAAGCATAACTGGCAGCATGAAGGTAATTACAAGGTTTGCACCCCGTAGCCTTCAGCCATCAACTTAGCCTTGTAGTAATCGTATTACCATTCAAATTGTGCTCCAAATTATGTCTTATACTGCCCACTTGATTTCTAAAGAGCAATCAACATTCCTATAAGGAAAAGGGTATTACTGATAACGTCCTTATGGTAAAGGTGATGGCCCTATTCATTCATAGGAAGAAAAGGGGGCATAACATCATCTTCAAGTTTGATGTGATGAAAGCGTTTGATATAGTATCTTGGGACTCCTGGGAGAATCTTCTACACAAATTTGGATTTACAGAGCAATTTTTTCAACTTATTATGAATAATCGCCCGGGGAGTCAGTTTTCTTTACTCATTAATGGAAGCCCGACTTGTTTCTTTCAATCTACTCGAGGCATTAAACCGGGGGATCCGTTATCTCCCGATATTTTTATTATGATCACAGAAGCACTGTCAAGAGGTATCAAAGAGGTTTACACAAATGGAAATGATACTTTTGCCACTCCCAAATATTTCCCTGTTGTGGCACATTCTCTTTGTGCTGATAACCTTATAGTTTTCTCCAATGGGGAAAAGTCTACTCTCACAAAGTTGATGCAATTTCTGGACACATATGAGAAAGCAACAGGCCAAAAATCAACAAACAGAAGAGTTCCTTCTTGATAGGTAAAGGATCTAGTTGTGACTCAATTAAGAAGGTTGCATGCATCACATATATGAATCACTCATCTTTTCCTTTCACATATCTTGGCTCCCCCATTTTTGTTGGCAGAGCTAAAGCTTCATAATTTCAACATCTCGTTGTGAAATTTGAATAAAAAGCTTCAAGGCTGGAACTCTAAGTTGTTGTCCCCTGGGGGTAGAATAGTCTTAATCAAGAATGTTCTATCTCCAATCCCTATAAATCTTATGGCTGCCATGTGTTGTAAAACTTGTGGATTTCAAGGAACAACAATGTCAAACTAAAATGCAGAAACGCAGAAAACGAATGTTTGATATAACGTAGAATCGTGATAAACACTTTCCTACAAAAGTTATTTGACCCTTATAAAATGCCTTGGGTTACACAAACACTTCTGTGAGATAAGACTACGTTTCCCTTCACTTTTTGGCACTAAAAGAGAAGAATACTTAAGGAGTTTTATTAGGAAGTTGTTGACTCTCAAAGATGAAAACAAATGAATAAAAATTATTCAATCTACATAAAAAATGATCTCATATATTAGTTATATACGTTCTTACATATAGACACCCTTTTGGAAAGGTGTTATATGGAAGAATCAGTTGAAAACCAGTGAAAAGACACAACAATTCGCAGAAAAGTGTCACAGGCGGGCGCCTGTGTGAGCCAGAAAGTTGTGAAACTCTCTGATCAACTTTTTGCCTTGAGTCGATCTGACAGGCGGGCGCCTGTGGTAACAGGCGGCCGCCTGTCCCTCTATTTTTCTCAAAACGGATTTTGTGTCCTTTAAGTGGTTTTCTGAACTCTAATTGATCATTTATATCCGTAAACTCGCAAATACTTATACGAGTGTGCACTCCGCACCTCCAAACCAGTTTTATAGCATTCCGAGTTTACCCATCTCTGTACCAAACCCCGATTACATAAATGAACACGGTAACACTTAAATTACCAACAATCCTCCCCCATTTAAGTGTAATCCTTGGTTTAGCTGAAAACAGTCAATAACATAGCAACTCATGCATCAATGATAATGTCACGAAGATTGAATTATCACCTAGTAATATTACACATTTCAAATATCCGAGTATTGGGGTGTGTCTAAGCATTGAACCCCTTTACACGTTTTGAATACATGAAGATAACATACACATGAGTTAAGATAACTCCAGATGTTTATTCTTGACACTAATTAAACAGGCCTTGTGTCCATATCCATTCTTGAGCATACAGAAAGCCAACTCTAGAACTTCCTTGAAGCGGCCAAACTTCATACTCATATAGGTGAATCTTTTATTAATCGTGCACCTGCAATAGCACTTTGTCAAAAGACTCATTAAGAAAAAACACTTCAACCTAATATTGCAGGTCATAGCACATACCTTCGGGACAATTTAATGTGCTCAAATCTAAGACAATAGGCCTTCCACATTGAATTCTGCCTCTAACATTGTATTAGAGGGGAATTGGGTATCCTATCACCAAGATTTATATGAGTTGTAAACCCATCCCGTTAACCGACTTTTGTACCAAGTCTCTAGCCAATCCTTTGGTTAAGTGATCGGCTAAATTATGTTGAGATCTCACAAAAACAACCGAAATCACCCCATGAGTTATCAACTCACGTACCGTGCTATGTCTAACGCCCAGGTGTCGCGACTTACCATTATACACTTGACTATATGCTTTAAACAAGGTAGATGCACTATCACAATGGATAGAAATGGGTGAAATTGGTTTAGGCCATAATGGAATTTCATATATCAAATTCCTAAGCCACTCCGCCTCTTTTCCGGCTGCTGCTAAGGCAACAAATTCCGATTCCATAGTCGAGCTAGTAATACATGTTTGCTTTTTGGAAGCCCAAGAAATGGCACCTCCTCCAAGCAAAAACACCCAACCACTTGTAGAAGAATGATCCTCTACATTGGATATCCAACTAGCATCTGAATACCCTTCTATTACTGAAGGATGTCCAACATAAGTCAAGCCAAAATCCTTGGTTAACTTAAGATACCTTAGTACACGAGTTACCGCATGCCAATGATGACTACTCGGATTACTCGTGAACCTGCTTAGCTTTCCAACCGCATAAGCAATATCCGGACGTGTGCTAGTCATAGCATACATCAAACATCCTATCACCCGAGAATACTCAAGTTGTAATATCGGATTTCCCGTATTAGGCATGAGTTTCTCATTAGGATCCATGGGAGTATTGGCTGGAGTAGAATTTTCACAATTGAATTTCTTCAACACTTTCTCTATATAATGAGATTGTGCCAAAGAGATCCCTTTGTCACTCCGTTTGATCTTGATTCCAAGAATCACATCCGCCTCCCCCATGTCTTTCATAAAGAAACTTGATGACAAAAAGGCCTTACAAAGGTCAACTTGTTCTTGGTTAGTTCCAAAGATTAACATGTCATCAACATATAAACAGATTATCACACCGTTACCGGTATTGTCAAATTTGCTATATAAACACTTATCTGATTGGTTAAGCTTAAAACCATTAGACAAGACAACTTCATCAAATTTATGATGCCATTGTTTAGGTGCTTGTTTAAGCCCGTACAATGAATTTACAAGCTTACATACCTTATGCTCATTTCCAGGCATAACAAACCCTTCCGGTTGTTTCATATAAATTTCTTCTTCTAAATCTCCATTTAAGAAGGCTGTTTTAACATCCATTTGATGGATCACCAGATTGTTAATAGCAGCTAGGGCAATCAACAATCTAATTGTGGAGATTCTAGCAACCGGTGCATAGGTATCAAAATAATCAATACCTTCCTTTTGTCTAAAGCCTTGAATTACCAATCTGGCTTTATACCTGTCGACAGTGCCGTCAACTTTCATCTTTCTTTTAAAGATCCACTTGCAACCCAAAGGTTTGCAACCACGAGGAAGGTCCGCAAGGATCCACGTGTTGTTTCCCATTATGGAATCCATCTCATCATTGACGGCTTCTTTCCAAAATGACACGTCTCGAGACTCCATAGCCTCCTTAAACGTCTTAGGATCCTCATCAATATTATAACAATATGAGTATTGAAATCCTACCTCATCTCTTGTTCCTTCCACCAAATAAGTTTGATAGTCGGGACCAAAAGATTTTGGTTTCCTTGCCCTTTTGCTTTTACGAAGCTCGAAAGGCTCATCCTGAGAATCAACACTATTGTTGTTCTCTACTCCAACAATAGTCGAGTTATATCCTTTGGCCTCGGTATAGAGGTAAACCGATGTTCATCAAAGATGGCATCCCTTGACTCAATCACCGAATGAACAGCAACTGAATCATTAGGCTCTATAACATAGAACCTATATGCTTTGGAATGCAAAGCATATCCAATAAAGATACAATCAATGCCTCTTTCACCCAAGGTTTTAATCTTAGGCACAGTGAGCCTTACAACAGCCCTACAGCCCCAAACTCGTAGATAATTCAAGTTTGGTTTCTTTTTGAACCAAAGTTCATATGGGGTAATAGGATTCCTTTTATTAGGAATTCTATTCAGCAAATAACAAGCCGTTAACATGGCTTCTCCCCAAAATCCCTCACTCAAACCAGAGTAAGACAGCATGGAATTCACCATCTCTTTAAGAGTACGGTTTTTCCTTTCCGCTATACCGTTTTGCTGCGGTGTGTAAGGTGCCGTAACCTCATGTATAATTCCACATGACCCGAAAAAGGTTGGATCAAAGTATTCACCACCTCGATCGGTACGCAACTTTTTAATTTTAGAGGTTAATTGCAACTCAACTTCACTTTTATAGATTTTAAATTTATCGATTGCCTCATCTTTAGAATGAAGTAAAAACACATAACAGAACCGTGTGCAATCGTCTATAAAAGTTACTACATATTTTTTATTACCAAGAGAAGGCGTAGCACAAAAATCACATAAATCACTATGAATGAGTTCCAAAACGGAAGACGACCTTTCAACACTTTGAAAAGGTTGTCTAACAATTTTGTTTAACATACAAGTATTACACTTATTCATATTCATATCAAATGAAGGAATTAACTCATTTTTAGACATTACCAACATACGTTTATAATGAACATGTCCCAACCGAGCATGCCACAAAACAGAATTATTAACATCATGAACTGCAGCAACATTGTTTACAACATCATGCTGAGTATTTAACATAAACATACCATTACATAAGTAACCAAATCCAATAAATACACCACACTTACTTAAAATGTACTTATCCGACTCATAGACTTGTTTATAACCTTCTTTACACAAAATACTACCAGAAACCAAGTTTTTCCGTATACACGGAGCATGCAACACTTGTTTTAAAATAATACATTTTCCAGAACTAAAAGATAAAACAACACTTCCAACTCCAACTATGGCAGCCTTTGAGTCGTTTCCCATAAATAGCATGCATGGATCCATCGATTACAGGTTCATAGTTTTTAAACCAGCTTCGATCCTTGCAAACGTGTCTCGTTGCACCCGAGTCAATCCACCAAGCAACATCATCATCCTGCATATAAAATGCTTCAGAAATTAGTGGTACATAATTCACACTCGAATTAAATCCACAAGTAACATTCTGACCTTGATGTTTAGGAGCACCTTGGTCCTTAGACCCTTGCCCCGAACTGTTGTTTGGTCCTTTCTTCCTTACTCGACAATCAACTCTGAAATGTCCAGTTTTACCGTAATTCCAACAAGCACCTTTCGGTTTTTTGTTGGTATTTTTGCCACTGTTTTTGGAAGATTTTTTCTTATCTTTCCCTTTGTTCTTATATGAACACTCACCGGCTTCCATCATATTGATAGAGGTCGAATCCATTACCTCTTTACCCTTGGTTTTAATGCCCTCTTGCGCCCTTAGAGACTCCTCTATACGCAAGTGACTACCAAATTCTACCAGAGATAATTCTTCCTTTTTGTGCTTTAACATGTGTTTAAAATCTTTCCATGATGGTGGCAACTTATCTATAATGCTTGACACTGAAATAGACTCATCCATTTCCATTTTATGTTGTGCAAATTGACCCAAAATGCGCAGTAATTCATTATATTGTTCCATTACCGACCTTGAATCTACCATGTTATATTTCATGAAATTACCAACCAAGAACTTTTTACTAGAGGCATCTTCATTCATGTATTTAGACTCTAGTGAATCCCAAAGTTCTTTTGCAGACTCAACATTTTGATAAATGTCAAACAAAGAATCAGACATACCGTTTAGAATGTGACCTCTACAGATGTAGTCATCATTCTCCCACTTGTTCTTCCTCCTCAGTTCCTCCAAAGGTCCATCATCCAACACTTCAGGCATTGGTGTACTCAACACATACACCACTTTCAATGTTGTTAGCAGAAAATGCATCTTCCTTTGCCATCTTCTAAAATTAACACCTTCAAACTTTTCCAACTTACCAAAGTTTGCAGTCATCTCCTTGACAATTGACATTGCAGAAATTCTTAAATAACTTTTGTAGATTGTTGTAAAACTTGTGGATTTCCAAGGAACAACAATGTCAAACTAAAATGCAGAAACGCAGAAAACGAATGCTTGATATAACGTAGAATCGTGATAAACACTTTCCTACAAAAGTTATTTGACCCTTATAAAATGCCTTGGGTTACACAAACACTTCTGTGAGATAAGACTACGTTTCCCTTCACTTTTTGGCACTAAAAGAGAAGAATACTTAAGGAGTTTTATTAGGAAGTTGTTGACTCTCAAAGATGAAAACAAATGAATAAAAATTATTCAATCTGCATAAAAATGATCTCATATATTAGTTATATACGTTCTTACATATAGACACCCTTTTGGAAAGGTGTTATATGGAAGAATCAGTTGAAAACCAGTGAAAAGACACAACAATTCGCAGAAAAGTGTCACAGGCGGGCACCTGTGAAGCACAGGCGGGCGCCTGTGTGAGCCAGAAAGCTGTGAAACTCTCTGATCAACTTTTTGCCTTGAGTCGACCTGACAGGCGGGCGCCTGTGGTAACAGGCGGCCGCCTGTCCCTCTGTTTTTCCCAAAACGGATTTTGTGTCCTTTAAGTGGTTTTCTGAACTCTAATTGATCATTTATATCCGTAAACTCGCAAATACTTATACGAATGTGCACTCCGCACCTCCAAACCCGTTTTATAGCATTCCGAGTTTACCCATCTCTGTACCAAACCCCGATTACATAAATGAACACGGTAACACTTAAATTACCAACACCATGCAATTTCCAGCGTCAGTAAAACATAAATTGGAAACCATTAGTTTGCAGACGAAAATTCATAAGTTTGACAACATCATCAGAAAAACTTTGATTGTCCTCGGCTTTGATTCAAACAAGTCACTGTTTGAATCAAACTCTCTCATTCTATCCTGAAAGAGATTTTCATTTGATCCCTTAGTGACAAATCGTGTGGGACGAAACATCTCTTAAAAGACAACGTTATTAACATGTTTTGGAGTTTCTAATTCTCTGTCAAATCCTAAGTACTACATTTTTTCCAACACTTATCGCGTTTTTAACATCCGTAAATGCAAAAAATTAATAAAACTTGTTTGTATGTCTAATTTTTTTTGGGCCAGTAAATTTTTTTATTGAGACCTTTATCGATTGGTGTGAAAAAAAATTGGGCATTTATCAAAAAAAAAAAAATTAACATATTATATTAGGTTGAATCGGATTAAATTTAAACAAATTTTTTTTCTTTTAGCGAAACATGTACCGTTGGGCCTCCCGACACCGTTGGGCTTAAGACCCGGGTCTCGGTGGCCTTAGCATAGGGCCGGTCATGACGGTGCAAACGTATATTGTATCACTCGTGGCACAACTGTTGTGGTTGTAGCGATATATCTAAATACATACCGGCTATCATATCTTTCTCTTTCTCGGTCAATCTAGCAGCAAAGCCATGAAAGCTTCTTTTGTAGCTATGAAAAAGAACCTCTGATGCTCCGCTGTTACAGGCATTTATCAATCTAATCGTGTTAGTCTTCTTGATAAAGCATTTCGGGATTTCTTTTTCATTATATTATTTGGATATGAACGTAAAATAATGGAATGTAATGAAAATTCAATTCAAACAGAACGAAAAACTTCGTTTTTAATTCCATTGTTATAAATCCGGAACTGATCTTCAAAGAGATTCAGAGGTTATCTTTTTCTCGGTTCTCGAAGGCTAATTGGTTCAAGAAGTTAGAATGGGAAGATTAGGAGGCGAACCCGATGATTGCGGCTTCATGAGATCTTAAGGAGAATGGTTTCGATTATCCTTGACAGGGAGATTGTAAGAGTATGGAATTCAAGGCTGGTGTTGTGACATGGTTCTGTTGGGACAGATTACCCGGCCACACACTTAAATAATAAGGAAATAAAGTAGCATATTTACTATCACCAATTGATTTTAGTACAACGGTAAGCGCTTGATCTTTCTATGGAATTTGAATCACTTGAACGTTTTCAACCGGCCTCCAATATAGAGCATGATTCAACTGGCCGGTCTTGTCCGTAAATGAAGACAAAACCGGCATCCAATTAAGCTATACGTAGATTCTCCCAATGTTCTCCATATGCCTTTAATGCCAAATTTCCTCAAACACTCAGTCCGTACGTGTCCTTTTTTGTAATTATATCTTCCTCGTATTTTCCAATTGGATGATAGTGTATATCACCTATTACGTTTGTTTAATTGGTTTATACTATGAGTCGAGTCGAGCTGAGTCGAGTATCTGTTGTTTAAGTTCGTGGTCGTTTAGACCACGAGTTTATTCGTGATCGTTCGTTTAATCTTCTCTGTATTGTTTCAATTTTATCGGATGTCCCCGAATGGACGATCATTCGTTTAATAAACAACAACAAAAAAATGTTCAAATTTGTTTCGTTTATGTCACGAGTTTGTTCGCGGTCATTTGTTCAATAAACGAGTAAAGAATTATGTTCAACCTTGTTTCGTTTAGGTCACGAGCGTTTGCGCAATCGTTTATTTAATGAACTAACAAAACATTATGTTCATTCTTGAATTAATTATGAAGAAAAAAATGTTCGAGCTCGTGTTCACGTTTAGCTCACTAAACATATTTTTGTCTTCTAACTCGACCTCAGCTCGAGTTTGGCCCGTTAAGATATAAAAATCAAGTCCAAAATGCATAAAAAATAAAGCACACAGTAAAATTCAAATATCGTAGTACCAAAAAACAAAACAAAAAGCCATTTAAATATTCTATAAAACTATGGGAGACTTATTGAAAATAACAAAAACATTTACAAAATTATTAAAAGGACACAATATGCTCAAAGACAATAATCAAATCCTTTTTTTTCAAAACAAAACTGCTCCACCGAAGTTGCCCACGTTCAACACTTGTTGATAGACACCACTATTTGACATTTTATATTATGCAACACTATTATTTGACACTATCATTTGTCATTGTGATACTTTTTGACATTACCATTTGACACTGTGATACTATGTGAGACTACTATTCGACACTATTATAGAAAGGTGGGTTTTTTTTTTATTTTGGGAGGCTTGTTGAAAAGGACAAAAACATTTACAAAATTATCAAAAATGACACCATATGCTCAAAGACAATAATACCCCTCAAGTCATTTTTAAAAATAAAACTACTCCCCACGTTTAGTGCACTAACTTGTTCGTGTGTGTGTGTGTGTGTATATATATATATATATATATATATATATAGATATATATATATATATATATATCGGTGGACCCACGTGCCCCACTGGAATTATAAAAAAAGTGTTATTTGTTTATAAGGACGTGTTTTGGGACTTAATTAGGCACTTAGGACACCCAAAAAAGATCCTTGTTTATAAGGAAGCATTTTATTTAACTTCCCTAAACTACCCCCTTTACACCGTCAGACACAATCAGCGTTGCGTAGAAAACAAAATCGCCGTCAATCCCATATTCACAGGTTGCAGCCCCTCTTTGTCTCATTCTCTTCACCATCCCCACAAGTTTCAGAATTCACCGGCCGTTTAGATCCGGCAGCAGAGATAGCCTTTGTCGGCGAAGACAGTAACGAGCTGTTGGCCTTGGATCTGGGTCTATACGGGCTTGGAAGCAATAGGCTTGATGTTTCGGTCGGGTTTCGTCTCAGGGCTGTCAGATTCATTGGGTTTGAGTTTGTTCATTGCATTCCCTGTTCTGTGAAATACAACCTCGTTATTCATTCTAGTTGAATTCAAGTTCACTGAATTTCTGAGTTGATTATGAGTCTCTGGGTTCATCTTTCTAAATCCTATTATCTTTCACTAAATTTTTGAGTTGATTATATTTGAATATTAATAGTATCTATGCCTTGTCTGAAATTGTTGTTTATACCTGTGGAATCAATTGGTTGATCTTGTGCTTTCTTGAGTGTTGTTAGAGAATCTTTGATCATCGGCATAATTGAAGCATCGAGTATATCCTGCTAATCATTTGTGGAAACTGTGAAGTCTGTGTATTTTCCCTTGTTCAGCATATCAGTTGTTCTTAGATAGATTTTTTCGTGTTTTTATTTCCTTATGTTCAAAGATTGCTTCTTGTTGTCTTATGGATTATACATGTTGAGCTTGTGTTTTTTTTTATAGATTCTTAGACAAAGGCTGAGCTTGTGTTTTTGATAAATTCTTGGACAAAGTATATCTACTACATTTGGCAGTTAGATGTGGTTTATGATGTGATGTCACTGCATCTGGCATATTATTGGTTCCAAAGAGACATTGATTTGGAATAAAATTGATGAAGTGACATTGATGTCACTGCATATACACTTGGATAAAGGTGTACACGGTTCGGTTCCGTTCGGTATGGTTAATAACCTTATCGAAACCGAACAAAAAATTTTGGTTAATTGAAATTCAAAACCGAAACCGAACAGTTTGGTTTAAGTAAACAAATTGAACCAAACCGAAATATACGGTTTGGTTCGGTTCAGTTAACCGAAAATTGAAATGAAATTTAATAATTTTATTAAGTTATAAACGGTTTGGTTTTTATTCGATTTTTCTAACTCGGTTATAAATTGTTCGAATTACGGTTCAATTATATGCAAAGTCTAATAAACGGTCATAATAATTTGGTTATGAAAACAAGCTATACAAGTTGATTATAGACATTTCGGTTACGATTTATATTCAATTTGGTTAACGGTTCGGTTTTTTATTCATTTCGTTTTCGATTCGGTTACGGATAATTTCAAATGTCACTGCATACATCGGTGTAAATGTTCTTGTCACTGCATAAATCGTTGCATAAGATGTCACTACATAAAACACTGCATAAGGTGGGTGTCGCTGTAAACAAACGCTGCATAAGGTGGGTGTCAATGTATATATCGTTGCATAAGATGTCACTGCATAAGATGTCACTACATAAATCACTACATAATGTGGGTGTCACTGCGTAAATCGTTGCATAAGGTATCACAGCATAAATCACTACATAAGGTGAGAGTAACTGCGTAAATCGTTGCATAAGATGTCGCTGCATAAATCACTACATAAATCACTAATCGTTGCGATGGTCACTGCATCACAATGGTCAATGCATCGGAGGTGGTTACTTCATTGGCTGTGGTTACTGCATCGCGGTGGTCAATGCATCGGGGTAGTCATTGCATCACGGTGGTCAATGCATCGTGGTGGTCACTGCATCGCGGTGGTCAATGCAACGCGGTGGTCACTGCATCGGGATGGGCCTTGTATCGCAGTGGTCACTGCATCGTTGTGATCAACGCACCGCACTGGTCAATGCATCACAATGTCTCTTCATCGTGTCGACGAAAATCATTGTCACTGCATAAATCGTTGTCACTTCAGAAATAATGTTGTATGAGCAAACATCAAATGTCACTGCATAAATCGTTGCAAATGTCAAATGTCACTGCATAAATCATTGCAAATGTTCTTGTCACTGCATCGTGGTGGTCAGTGCATCGATATGATGACTTCATCGCAGTGGTTAATTGATCGGGGTGGTGACTGCATCGCGGTGGTCAATGCATCGGGGGTGGTCAGTGCATCGGGTTGGGCAATGCATCATGGTGGTCACTACATTGTGGTGGTCAATAGATCGCGGTGGTCAATGTATTGGGGTGGTCACTACATCCCGGTGGTTAATGCATCGGGGTGCGGAATGCCTCGCGGTGGTGAATGCATCGCGGTGGTCACTGCATCGTGGAGGTCAATGCATCGGGGGTGGTCATTGCATCGCGGTAGTCAGTGCATCGGAGTGGTGACTACATTGCGGTGGTCACTGCATCAGGGTGGTCACTGCATCGGGGTGGTCAATGCATCGCGGTGGTCACTGCATCGAGGTGGTCACTGCATCGCGGTGGCCAATGAATCGGGGTGATCACTGCATCGCGGTGGCCAATGAATCAGGTGGTCAATGCGTCACGGTTGTCAAAGAAAAAAAGAAAAAAAAACTTACACCGTGCACGAAGAAAAAAAACCACTTTTAACGTCCAGGAAATAAATTTAAAAAAAAACACAACTACTGACACTTCAAAAAAGAAAAAATTGACACAACAACAATCGCGTTCCCCTCTTTTTATTTTTTATTTATTCATTAAAGGTATTTTGGTCTATCTATCTAATTTGTGTCCTTATAACTAAGTGTTTGTTTTGAATGTCATTTTTACCTAATTAAGTCCAATATGTGTCTTTTTAGATAATTGTTATTATTATTATTATTATTGTATTTTATTTTATTTTATTTTTTTTTGCAAAGCGATGCCGTTTCGCGTTTTTGTGAAATGTCCAATTTTAACCTAATTTTAATAAAACATTCCCTCCCATTATTCGCCCCCTCACTTCTGCAAACCTAAAAAAAGAACGGGTTAGCGGCAGTCCTTCTTCCAACTCCAAGTTCCAGCAATCTCGAGCGAAGTTGCGAATGGAAAGGGCGAAAGGCTGAGGCTTCACTCCAGTACTCCACCACGGCACCACCATCTCTATTCTCTATTAGTATTATCTGTTGAAGAATCAATTTTGAAAAGCCCTGCTCTGTTGCGGCTGCCCCTGCTCGTCGGCGGCTCCACCTCAATTTATTCCTTAATCCATATTTCACTCCTCATTTACAGACGGTAATAATTCTATTTATCCCAAATTCTTTTTTGATTCCAAATTTCCAATTCAAGTTTTTTGTGTGCATAAATTTAGTTCTAAATTTAGTTTAGAATTTAGATTTAAGCATTGAGTTTATTTGTTGTGTTGATACTTTGTGTTGTTAGTACTTGTTACCCTAATTTTTGCACCCTGTGAAAGTGTGAATAATTTGAAACAACAAGCTAGGCTCAAAGATGGCTTGTGAGTAGCTGATTGCCTGATTGATTATTTTTATTTTTATTTTTATTTTCATTTTCTTAACAGATTAGTTGATATATGGTCATATGGACCGTTTTGTTAATAAACGAAGTCGGGTTGGTGAATTTGAGAAAATTGTTACTGAGTTTGAGAATCCAGGGGTGGGTGCATCTAGTGGGGTTAGGTCTCATAGTTGACAAATTGTTGATTTTGCTGGAAAAAGTTTCAATTTGTCGTTTTTTTTTAGGGTTACGATATTTTTGAGGGTCAAGATAATTTTTTTTTTTCCAGGGTTACGATATTTTTGTAACCCCACTGAACTATTATCTTGGATTCGCCATTGCATATATATATATATATATATATATATATATATATATATATATATATATATAACTTCTATTTGACATATTTGCGAACATAATCGAACGTTCATGAATAATATCGTGTTTGTTCTTTTAGGAAACAAGTTTATAATCTTGTTCAAAGTTGGTAAACTATACAAACGAACAATCACACTTAAACATTGACAAGTCGAACATGAGTTTATACGCGAGTGACTCTATTCGTTTAACGGCTCTAACCAGTACCATTGGGTGTACATAAAACATATATGGGCTGATTTTTATTTACTAGTTTTTAGCTTTTATAAAGAAAAATGGAATTAAGTTAATTAATTAATGAATGATTACTTGATGTTTGAGTGTTGAAATATGTGTGGTATTGTCTTTCTAAAAAAATGTGTGGTTCTTTTTTTTTTTTTTTTTAAAACTAAATTTGTGGTATTGTGAATGCCTTTAATTATGTGTTACTTATAATTTTTCACAATCCGGATCCTCTGCTTTTGAAACCCCTGCTTTCCTAGCTTTTGGCGACATGGAGGCAGCGCCACACAAAAACTGAGAGGCGAGCTGAGACTCAATTTTTGTGTAGCGCAGCTGCCTCACGTCGCCAAAAGCTGAGAAAGCTGAGGTTTCCAAAAACAGAGGATCCGGATTGAATTTTTCATTCTTTGGAAAGTAATTTTTCTGTAAAAAAATAAGGAAAGTAAATATTTTTTTTGAGAACTAAGTAGCGTGTAATGTTTTTTCTTCAAGTATTTGTTAGTTTATTGTTTTTGTTTTGAATAAGGAAGTATTTGTCAGTTTAAGGAGGGTTGTCAGTTTAAGGGTTGTTTATAGAATCTCTGGTGATATATGTGGACTTGGTGCAAAAATTTGCTATATGACGGAGAGGCACAGTCGTGTAGCATTATTGTTAGAACATTTATGCTAATACTAATTTAAATGTGTTCTTGCATTAGCATAATTGTTCTGACAATATACTAAACGAGGTTTTGCGCTCTTACCATAGCAACTCGGTTTGACAATAGCATAATAGTTCTGACAATAACATGAGACCTTGTACACCAAGAAATTTTACGGTGTAACAGTTATAGGAAAGTTATATCAAGTGACACTAGAGTTCCTCATTTTTATCATCTTTCACATAATACACTTTTATCGTGTGTGAGGGGTTAGAAATGAATGATTGTAATGTATGTCACTTGGTATAACCTTACTACAACTGTTGTATTATAAAATTTCCTACTTCTACGCTGCTCGTAATTTTTTTTCTTCTTCATATGATAGATTGAGCTACGAATATTCATGTAGCTTAACACATAGACTGGTTTCATGATACATTTTACATCATTAATTATGGTGTAAAACTACTTAGTTGATCTAGGACACAACATAGCATTTAAAAATGTTTATGCAACGTTGTTGTGAAATAATATATTTTGTTTTTTGTTTTTTCAGTAGGTTTTGATTGTACATATTTGAGGAACAATGATACGGATGCTATTGTTGTGTTACAACCAGTGACACACACCGCTGATTATGATAAGGATACATCATGATCAATTTAGACTTATCATATTTAACGGTACAAGCAATTTTTGTGTCACTGATTGCAACACAACAACCGTGCTCGTATCATTACTCTTATTTGGGGGTTTAATGTATACAGTGCTGTTAGCGAGCCGTGCCGAGCCGAACCGAGTATCGGTTGTTCAAACTTTGTTTGTTTAGGTCACGAGCTTGTTCATGTTCGTTCGTCTAATAAACGAACAGAAAAATACGTTCAAGCTTGGTTTGTTAAGGTAACGAGCTTGTTCGTGTACGTTTGATTAATAAATGAACATAAAATTATATTCAAACTCAGCTCATTTATAAAGAAATTTTGTTCGAATTTGGCATGCTACATGTATTTTTGGCTCTGAATTCGACTTTGGTTTTTTAATGTATAAAAAATTAAGGCCAAATGAATAAACAACAAAATACAAAATAATATTCAAACATTATAGTAATAAAAACACTATGACAACTCTATCAATATTCTATAAAACTACTCTAGAGTATCTAGGTTAATATGTGTCTTATCATCTTATGAGTTAAAGTTATGTTGTACATTGATTTATCTATATAAGCAGGTTCGCGAACATAATCGAACGTTCATGGGTAAGTTCATGTTCGTTTGTTTAGAAAACGAGCTTAAAATCTTGTTCAAACTTGGTTCATTGAGCTGAACAAACAAACGATCACAGATAATAACGAATCGAACACAAGTTTATTCGTGAGCGGCTCTGTTTGTTTAATAGCACTAAATATATCCCAATTATTTTTTTTCCTTCCGAAAAATACATCACTCAAAAACTATAAAAAAAATGGGATTTTGATACTTTTAGTTTTTAACCTTGTTTCAAAAATAACCCTTATCATTTTGAATGACATATTTGATCCCGGAAGTTTGTATTTTATTTCAACTTTAGGACAATTACTCAATTAGCTGTTTAAGTTAACGTCGATTAAATGTTGAATCCGACCTGGCAGCCACGCGTGATTTCATTTCACATCTAAAATCGACACTCTCATGTCGGATTCAACGTTTAATCGACGTTAACATAGACAACTAATTAAGTAATTGTCCTAAAATTGAAACAAATACCGTTAAAAAATATAGACGTTATTTTTGAAAGAAAACTAAAACATGAATGATTAAAAGAGTTAAAATCCCAAAAAAATATTATACCCAGGTAGAATTTCACCTCATTGTCCCTTTTCCTTTTCATTTCTCGTAGTGTTAAGGAAACAAAACCCAACCCTACCCGTCACCGTCACCGTCACCGCCGTGTTCTTTGAGCATTTTCATCGCCACACCACCACTCCAATCGGCCATTCACCTGCTCTACGTCTGCAAGTAACTGAAGTAAGTATTAAACCTTCCTGAAGAATTGATTTATGAAATGTGTTGAAATGACCTCAATTATCACTCCTCTTTTCTGATTCTAAAGTTGAGCTGAATTTTTTTATCTTTTATATATAATAGATTAAACCAAATCGCAATTTAAGAGTAGTCTTCTTGATATATTAAGTTGAATCTATGAAAGTAAAACCAACATTTGATTTTACATTCACTGTGATGAATATTTTTGCTGCTCACCACGTTTTTGTGGATGATTCTGTTAGATTAGTTACCTTCTATATTATGCTTCTGGATTTGATTTTAAGGTCGGTATGTTTTTTTGTGTATAGATATTATGCTTTTGTGAATTTGCGCTGTGTATTTCTGATTTTTGCCTTTGTTTTTTTTCCTGCTCATGATTTTACAGATTCCAATTTATCTGAGGAAAAAAAAAAACTTTGTAACCTGTCAAAAACCCTGTTCGAAAACTTTGTAAACTTTCTCAGATTTTATTGTCAAAACCCTAGTCGAAATGCTGCGGTCACTTCTCAGAGCAGCGGCTGGTGATTCTCACTCCCAATGCAACCTGTCAAAAACCCTGTTCCCTGCCTCTGCAGCAGCTCAGCTTATATCTTATCGTGGCTTCGCCACGAAGAAGAAAAAGAAGGCAAAAACAGAGGCCAAGAGGAAACTTAAAAATCAAAATTACAAAAAGGAAAATGTTGTCATTGAAAAAGTTAAACGAGTGGAAACCCCGACTGTTGCTAAGGCAGCAGAAGAGTCAGCTGTTGAGGTAGAATCGCTTCGTCGTCGCTACCTTGCTGAAAATGCCGATAATAAATCTCTCGATGTGGGCCCCAGTGGCCGGCGGCTTTTCACTACTTGTCCTTTGATCTCTCAACTCACTGGTAGTGACACGTGTCATTACATGGAATTCAAGTGCGCATCAAGTTTTTCTTTTTCCTTAGATTGTTAATTCACTTAGTTTTGTAATTGTTATTAGTTGTTTTTAATGTTGGTGTTTAGGAAGGAGGATCTGCAAGCTATGCTTCCGGAGGATTGCCATCAGGAATGGAGGAGGAATTTGAGGAGTCATGGCGGCATGCTTTGCTGATTAGGCAGAGCTTTCTGGATCTTAGAGATAATTTCAGGCGAATTGTTGATCCTCTCACGTTTCCTAATAGTAAAAGTACGTTTTTAAACCTTTATCCATCTTAATGCGCCTTGCATTAACTCATTTAGCCTGCATCTGATTTGTCTAGATTTATGTTTGCTATCGTATTGAATTGTGTTGTTACTGTTATGAAATGACCACTCCATTGGCATAAAGCACGTGATACATCCAATGGGAAATAATTTGTGTTGTAGAGATTTGTAGTTTTTTTATGTAATAATCTGGGAAATGATTTTGTTTTATATTCTGGGAAGTTGGAAGGGTACACTAGGTAGCTTGTAATTGATTAGAAGGTCTTCTTGCAGGTCCAAAACCTCAGAAGAAAATTGTGTTAGATGGTCCTAGAAGTAGCGGGAAGAGTATAGCTCTTGCAATGCTTGTTCACTGGGCCCGTAGTGAAGGTTGGTTGGTTCTTTACGTTCCTAAGGGACGAGATTGGACCCATGGAGGGTTTTTCTATAAGAATCCTAATACAGGGTTATGGGACACACCCGCGCAGGCTGCAAATGTGCTGCAGGTGAGGATGCTAAACTATGTGAGGTTTATGTTACTCGACTTTAATATTCTGATTTCTTCCCGTTTGTTGGTTTTCTTTCAGGATTTCTTGAAATATAACCAAAAGTATCTGGAAGAACTACCTTGCAAATTAACCGAGCCTATTTCTCTTGGGGAGGGTGTTGGCGTAGGATGGATGAAGGGTGTTGATTCAATGCCAGTGCCCGAAGGTTCAACCTTATATGATTTAGTACAGACTGGAATCAAGAACACCCATGCTTCTGTTGGATCATTAGTTCGTTTGAGGGAAGAGTTATTACTGGTTGAAAAATATCCGGTCCTTATTGCAGTTGATCAAGTGAGAAACTACTCGATTCCTTTCAAATTTGTATCTTCTTGTTTTGGTGCCCTGGACACAATAATTTATTTGACTTCAATACTTTCATGCTTTTGTGTCATGCTATTTATTTGCAGTATAATAGTTGGTTCACATTCAGTGAGTTTGGGGAGCCGATTACGCTTCGTTCTTGTAGGCCAATTCATGCAAGAGAACTTACAACTGTAAGTTATGAATGCAGTTTTTTATATCATGCTGTTTTTGCAACTGTTGTATATGGTTACTATGATAATATATACGGGGCTGGTTTAGGTTCTTTTAGGCAGAAGATAAATAAATAAATAAAAAACAGATAATCCCTTTTTGTCTTTGCCTCCATTCTTTCTCCTGTTAGTGGAATGTGCTTTTTCCCATTGCGTATTCGATATTTCGTCATTATGATTTGTACCACCGATGATTTTGTGAATGTTCTTGACTACTTTTATGCGCATCACTTAGGTAAATGTATTCAGATCAATGATGCACAAGGATCTGATGATGGTGGGTGCTTTCTCTCATTCAACTGCTGTTGGAAAACTGCGTAAGGATTTGCCGGATGTACCCCTGGATAGTCGAGTAAATTTCCCGCGCTACAATGTGGATGAAGCTGCAACTGTTTTCCATTATTACGTCAGGTAAAGCACAAATTTCCGCATTCTTACATTTGTAATGATTCTGAATGAAAGTCAAAATTCTCAAAGGACAAGAAGCTCATTATTGGTATATATTATATCACAGGCAAATGCTGGTACCACAAGAAGCGTTTTCAGAAGAAAACTGGAAAAAGATATTTTACCTTTCGTATGGTAACGGTTCAGAGATGAGGCAGTTGACGCCTTTCATGAGGTGACCAGACACGTAAGAAACTCGGAAAATTCTGATGCAGGGACTCCCTATTAGAACACACCGTTGGATGATTGCCACGTGTATGAAAAGACAATTAGTTTGTTTGTTTGTATACGTGTCAGTCATCTGACGGTCCGTGCTAATAGGGAGTCCCTACATCATAATCACCCAAGAAACTCACCTCCATGCACTGATGCTATTATGTGAAAGAGAGTAAAGAAATAAAACTACATCGTTTTTCATCCACCATTTGGTACAATCGGTGTTACCTTAGAATTAGATGGTGTGACCTTTTCGGGATTAACGATGATGTGTCACTCGTTTTAACACAAAAGCAAAAGCGCAAGTTGTGTTTTGTTTTGAACTTGTATTCATTTAGAGGGGTTTGTGTATTTGAACCCATGGGTTTGGTTGACTGAATATGCAATCTTTATCTGTTTCAATCAAATGTAAAATTTGAGGGCTCTTGGGCTCTTGTTATCTTTCTTAAGTACCCTTCTTACATCTTAATTTTATCTTTTTTTTTTTGGAAAATGAAATTATGAATGTTTTCATAAGAATGTGTTTTATTAGACTGTTTTAGTTATCCAATAAAGCGTGGTGTTTTAGTGCATGCCTATTTTTAATTTTACCTGTGTTACCTCATATAGATTTAGGGGATGGAAAATGATATACACTGCATGTAGACTATATGATATAGTGTGTAGTGGATATACACTACACATTTTATCCACACATTAAAATGTAATGCTTTAAATGTGTGGATAAGATATGTGTAGTGTATGTCCACTACATACTATGTGTAGTGGATATATCACCACTCGGGATGGATGCCTTTAAATGTCCCCATTAAAGGTAAGAGATTAGTTGAAATTTTTTTGATTCAAAATTTTGTAAAGAGTACACATGCGTAGATCAGGGGAAAAATTTATAATACAACCGTTGTATAAGTGATATACATTACGACCATTCATTTTTAATATCTCACACAAGATAAAAGTGTATTATATGAAAATAAAAGGCTCTAATGTATGTCATTTGGTACAATTTTTTTACAACCGTTGCACCACCATAAAATCTCTGAAATAGACAAATTGGTGTAATGGTTGTAGCAAAAGTTGTACCAAATGATTTACATTTGAACAATTTTATTTTTACTATTTTATACAATATTTTTTAACGTGTGTGAGAGGTTAAAGTGAAATGTCATAATATATGTCACTTAATATAAGTTTGTACATTAAAATTTGTGCTCCGGGAATATATATGAGATGCTTTATTTGTGTTGTATCAAATTTATCATAGACCACATTGTCCATGCATCACAATAGTCAACATTTAAAAAATCGATTCTCGAGTTAAAAATCTAATTCACATTGCTTTTACATCACGTTAGAATCAACATTTTAAAAATCAATTCTCGAGTTAAGAATCGATTTCGAATCATCCTTCAAAAATCCATTTTTAATTCCAAAATGCTTTTACATCATATTAGAATCAACATTTTAAAAATCGATTTTCAAGTTAAGAATCAATTTCAAATCATCTTCAAAAATCCATTTTTAATTCCAAAATAGACTTTCAATAAGTCTGTAAAAATTGCCCGTAGTTCAGAATTTCAAATAAATAAATATTTTAAACGCATCCGACCTTTTACCCTAAATAGTCTTCTGAGTAAAAAAACCTGCCCGCCGACGCTGCCCCGTGACGCCGCTGCCCCGTGACGCCGCTCTTGTGCACAATATCACCGCCACAACACTCCTCCAACCGGCCATCAACCTGCTCGAAGTTTGCTAGTGTAAGTGTTAAACCTTTATTAACTATGTTGAAATGTACTCAATCATCACTCCTCTGTTATTCTAAAGTTGAGTTTACAGTCAAGCTGATTTTACATTTTACATATAATAGAGTAAACCAAGTCACAAACCAAAGATTAAACCAAGTCAGAAAGTAAGAGTAGTGTTCTTGGGGTATTAAGTTGAATCTATGCTATTGTAAGGTTAGTACATTGTCTGTGGATGTCTGTGGTTAGTATACAGATGGATAGATGCATACATACATGTGTAAATTCTCTATTCCCGCCCCCGTTTAAGCTTGTATATTTGAGCTATTGTAAAGATAGTACACTCTCTGTGGATAGATGTGTGAATTGTGAGCTATTGTAACGATAGTACACAGATGGATAGATGCATACATACACGTGTGAATTGTGTATCTGTTTTTCCTTGTTTAAGCTTGTATATTTGTGTTATTGTAAGGTTAGTACACACACTTGTTGCTGCCTTTTTTCCTCCTGTTTGGATTGGAGATTAGGAAGGAAAGAAAAGGGAAACATATTAAATGATTCATTTTGAGGTGTTTAGCTTGAATTGTGAGGTGTTTGGATTCAAGTACAGTCATTTCTTTAACTTCAATAAATATTCTTTGAAACAATTTACTTTATTGTCAGAAAATAGTCCATAATAGAAATCATTTCTTATGTAATGTCATAAGAGTGGAAAACTATATATGAGATATCGGGCCCCTTTTTTTTTTTTTTTTTTTAATTCTATCTACCTAAATTTTGTAGTCTACCCAGTTTGAAAGCTAGGGTAATGCTTGGTTTCTTCACCTTCAGTTTTTAGTTCATCCTGCTATGATAGAGAAGTGCTTATTATGTATAGGGAGTTATATTGGCACCCCTGTCTTACTCCGGGCACCATGTGTAGAAACGTCATTGCTGTGGCGTTTCTACCAACGTCACTAACTTTGTCGCTCGTTAATGTACAAGAAATGTCAAACATGACGGGGTAATATGGTCTTCATTTTACATTTTCTTTTTCTATATTTTTTTATGTGACAGAAACATGATGGGGTTGTTCAAGATTGTGATTGACAGTGGTATCATGAGGGCACTCTTTTTAACTGGAGTGTTAGGGACCTGTACAAAACTTTATGATAACAACAAGAAAATGGATCCCTTGACATGAAATTGGATGCTTTGGTGGGAAGGGCTCTTTAGAAATCTCATGGTTAATTTGATGTAGGACATTCCTCTCTAACGTGGGGTCCCAGCCCCTTTATTTAAATGTCTACTTGTGTTAATTTATGTATATAATGCTTATGTGGCAGCCTAGTAGTAGAGAGTGTGTCTTGTATAGAACTCTCCATCTTTATCCTTTAGTTGTGTTGTCATCTTGAGGGGTGTATGTATTTAAACCAATCAGTTGGTAGACTGAATATGCATATTTATCCATTTCAATTAATGTAATTTGAGGGCACTTGAGCTCTTGTTATCTTTCTTAAGTAGGCTTCCTACATCTTAATTTATCCGTTTTTGGAAAATGAAATGATGAACGTTGTTATAAGAATGTGTTTTATTAGACTATATTTTGAATACTGTTTGTTTCTCATTAGTTCAGATATGATGATTAAAAATGATGACTTCTAAGCTAAAAATCTTGTTTGAAATTCATGTGAATTAAACCCTGGAAAATGGATGTGAACTTGTTATGACATGCCAACCCTCTTACTTATATGCAAAATGAGTGGTCCAATGGTGTGACCAAATCATTTTTTGTTCTATTGGCATGTTCGTAAGAGTTAAGTTAATAAAATTTGGTTTATCCGGTCAATTTTGCATAATTGTTTTTTTATCTTAGTTTATTAGGCAATAATTGTTAATTATCTGGCAACGTTCGTGTTTTATCAATTATGTCGCTTCAAGCTGTTATTTGATCTGTATACGGAAATTCGGAAACTTACTATTTGAGGATATGCAGCCATTGATATTCGAAAAGAGCTGTTCGGCATGCTTAAAATATTGTTTTTGTTAGATCTTTTGTCAACCCCGGATTTGCACACAAGGTAGAGACGACATGTAACTTAAATTTTGTTTGCATATACTTGGTTTCTTCTTTCCTGGATTTCTCATCAAGTAGTTTACCACAATGCGTATATTTCATGTGTCTGATCTTCATATATTGTTTTAGAGATCCATGGCGACCTCTCTCAAGTAGAAAGAAGCTTGAATTCAACTTGACACTAACATTGATGCAATCATGAAAGCCATTGTTGTAGAGGGCAAACTAGTAATGTGTCTACAGAGTATGATTTCAAGGTTTGATCTTTGCACATGCATTTTATGTTTTGTCTCTACAGTTTTCCTTAATATAAAAGATTCTTATGACTTTCTACTCAAGCTTATAGCATTGCTTCAAATGTTTCAATCACATACTTGTTTACCCTTGGTGCTTCATCCCAAATAATTGCTATTGCTTCACAAATTAGTTTAGCTATGTTAGATTGTTTACTTACATTAGTGACATCTACAGATTCTTTCGTAAGAGGCAACCTGAAACGTGAATGCGCTGTTGTACCTCCAGGAAGTATAGAAGCAACAACCCCTGAAGTTTCTGTTGCTAGCACAATAAAACCTTGAGACCTAAGAGTAGCTATCAGCGCTTTGTGAAGGTATGTTTTACCTGTTTCTCCTGAACCATCTATAAAGAATGATGCACATTCATACTTGAAATTTTTGCCATCATCAATTCATATGTATATTTTTGTTTTGCGTTCAATTTATCAACACGTAGTAAGTCGAATGAATCTGATTGGATATTCCTTTTGCGGAGTATTTCTTTCCTTATAACACTCTTCCTAAGAACAAATTGTAACGTAGGAGAAATTATACTGTTTTTGAATCATTCTACAACAGTTTGCTATGGAATTCTTGAAAGCGATGAGATTTTCTGGAGTGAAAAAACCTGATCAAGGAGGAGATACCGAGGATAAATCTCTACCTCTGCCAGCAGACGATCAATTTGTCAAATCTACTGAAGTAAATACTACCAATTCAGAACCAGAGGATGAAGACGATGATGATTTCATCATGGATGAGGTCAAGAGGAGGTTGAAGGAACTCAGAAGAAACAGTTTCATGGAGTTGATTCCTGAAGAACAGTCTTCTCCAGAGGACGAGGAAGATGAAGAAGAGCAAGGGGAGACCAGCTCTAGTGAGTCGAGAGGTGCATATGCTGAAAGACACCAGATTTTATGTGGGTTGAATGCCTTTTATGGTAGATACTGTGACAAGATGCGATTTTTCGATGCTTTGATCGTCCAGCAGCTTCATGAGATTGGTAAGAATAATTTCTTATCCTAGTAATTTTGCTTCTTTGAATTATATGTTCATACACACTAAAGAAATTGTAAATCATGATTAGCATTTCGAGTGGTATTTATGAGTATAATAAAGGTATTGTCTCCTTAGCAACAGTTTCTCTTCCAGTTCCGTAAATAGTTCTCATTCTTTTTCTTTTAAGGGCTTGCGTCTTACTCTAGCTGGGTCGATTAACACACAAAGTAAATACTGTTAAGGATGAGTGATGAATGCATCTTGTATTCCAGCCAAATTATCAATTTTGCTCAGAACCATCCATCCCTGTGATCTTCCGTACAAGGCCTCTTACTCCGGTTTTCAAACTAGTGTTCGAGTCTTCAGTGATGTGAGGGTATATTAGTCAGTTTCACTTATTTTTTCTTTCAGAAACTGCTTGCTTTTGGGATATATCTTGTGTCCGAGTTTCATTGAAATAGAGGGGCATGTTTGGCATGCAGGTTCTCATGTTCCCTTAGCTCCTTCGCCAAAACCTGCATCCAAAAAACTCGCATCTTCTCTTCGGTGTTTATCCATGAAAAAACAAAAAGAAACTGAAGATGAAATGGAGCAGCAATTGCAGCAGCCTGAATACCATCCGTATCACGACCTCGATTCTACATACGTATCTCACCTATGCTTGACATGGGAGGCTTTTCACTGCCAATATACTCAATTCAGCCAGAAAATCTCTTGTGGACCTCAGAATTCTGCATCATCTTACAATCACTGTGCTCAGCAATTTCAACAATTTGAGGTGCTGTTGCAACGTTTTATTGAAAACGAACCATTTGAGAAGGGTTCAAGGGCTGAAACATATGCCCGCATGAGAAATTCATTACCAAAACTTCTCCAGGTTCCAAAAGTCCAAGGTAACTTAAAGTTTTTGAATAATCAGTGCCAAGTTTTTAACTTTTTTTTTTTTAAAATCTAATCTCAGTAGTTTAATAAACTGAATCATCTATATATAGGCTGTGAGCAGAAAGTCATCGCAGGAGAAACATCGGATTTTCAGGTTCTTGCTACAGACGTTTTAAGCTTAATGGAGAGCTCAATCCTCACCTTTTATCAATTCATAAGGACAGAGAAGAAAAGGTCAGGTGTGGTGCAAAATACGACTCGGAATCATGATGGTCACATGTCCCCCAGATTCCAACAAGTTCAAATGTCCCTTGAGAAGGTATGTTTGCCTTTTTTAGTCATTTGAATATATGTTTGTTCTGAAACTGAACATTGATTATTCTCTTATGAGGAAATGACACTTTACCCCCTCTTACCCCTTGTGGTTTAGCATATAAAGCCTTTACCTTCTGTGGTTTAACATATGAAGCCTTTTTACTCAATCTTATAAACTGTAAACTTGCAGAAATCCGTGAAACTGAAAGAAATGCGGAAGAGGAGAAAAAGTTGGAAAAAGAACACATGGCCAGTAATACAAGACGACGTGGATCTGTTTCTTAGCATCATCGACATGAAGGTTTTGTCTAGAGCTTTAAAAATGGCAAGGATCAACGCCGAGCAATTAGTTTGGTGCGAAGAGAAGATAAAGAAGATCGATTTATCAGATGGCAAATTACAGAGAGACCCTTCTCCTCTGATGTTTCCTTGCTAAAGTTGCTCTGCAAGCATGCACGCCGCCGCCCATTCGGATTTTAGTATAATAACATGTGATGTAGTAGAACACACCCTTATTTTGCTTTCTTTAGAAATTTGAAGTTGGAGGATCTCTCCTACTTTTATGCTCATTCTGTATTTGATGTAGTAGTATCTAGTCCAGTTTATTAAAACCAGACATTATTATGTCCAATTAGATCTCTTCTTATTTCTCTTACTCCCTTTTGGATCTTTTATCCCCTGATATACTCGGTAGTGGCGGTTTTAAATTTTTTTTTTTTTTTCACCTGGTTGAACCGCCACTACCACTATCCGCTACAATCCCTAGTTACACACTGTGCCCTGAATCCCGCTGCCCACATCCCTATCGAACCCCTAATCACCATTGTGTAACATGTGGTTTACGAGTTTTTATTATGCTATTGTTACGATAAAGATTATATCAAAATGATGCATATTATTCAAGTCAAAAAATAAATTAAAAAATGATGCATATTATGCAATACACATTCCATTTTCTTATGCATATAGTGGAGTTATGCAAAGATAAATCTTTGTAACACTAATTACTCATTTGGATTGATAGGGAATCTGATGGAATGGAATACGATTAAATTGAATGATATCATTCCATTACTAAGTTTGATGGAGAATGGAATAGTCATTTTATTCCATTCCAGTCATTCAATAGCCTTTTTAATAGAATGAAAACACATTTTTTTTTCCTATTATAAACGAGACAAGATCACAAAGTATTGGGCCATGGACCAATAAGTGACAATATTTGGACATCATTGATCTGGCCCAATTATAATAGATCACTGGCCCATCTAAATTATACAATCCGATTCTTTGAACAATCAAGAACTCTCTAGAGCATTTCCTTTCTGAGTTTAAAAAAAATAATAAAAGAACTCTGTAGAGCATTTGAGATTCTTCATCATCAATGGCGATTTCGCTACACACTTCATATCATCCACTTACTGCCCCCTATAAATTCCTGCAATTCCTTTTCTCTTTCAACAAGCAAGCTGAAATCTTTCAAGTTTTACACCAAGAATCACTATAAAAAAAAAATTCCTTGCGAATTCCTTGTTTTAATTTCAACAATGTCTCTGATTCCAAGCTTCTTCAGCAACAACCGGAGCAACGTTTTCGACCCGTTCTCAACAGATATCTGGGATCCATTTCAAGGATTTCCATTCACAAGCTCCGCACTTTCGGTTCCTACTACCCGATCCGAGCTCGCCTCCGAGACTGCTCAATTCGCTAACACAAGGATCGATTGGAGGGAAACGCCAGAAGCCCATGTGTTCAAAGCTGATCTTCCGGGCTTAAAGAAAGAGGAAGTGAAAATCGAGCTGGAAGAAGACAGAGTCCTGCAAATCAGTGGAGAGAGAAGCAAAGAGAAAGAAGAGAAGAACGATAAGTGGCATCGTGTTGAGAGAAGCTCCGGCAAGTTTCTGAGGCGGTTCAGGCTGCCGGAGAACACCAAGGTGGATGGGATTAAGGCTAGTATGGAGAATGGTGTGCTGACTGTTACTGTTCCGAAAGCAGAGATCAAGAACAAGAAATCTGCTGTGAAAGCCATTGATATCTCTGGTTGATCATTAATATGTGTCGTTTATATCTGCCAATCCGCCATAGTTGTTGAATAAGTTTAAGCTTCATCATGTATGACTTGTGTTTAGTATGAAATGTTGAGTGTCTGAGTCGTTGATCGTTGACTATGGTGTATGTTTCAATGTTTAAAACATGAATAAATGCTAGATTTTGAAAAAAATAATGATATTGTTGATCATTATGATTTTAAATTGATTTGATTTGCGGTGTAGATAACCGTATTTCGAGCACTTACATGAAGTCATAACCTTAAAATCATGTCTCTTATCATGTCAAAACAAATAAAGAGTGGAAATTTTTAGGCAGTTACACACTACGTGGTATAATCAGAGTCATTGATCAGATTGCAGAATTGTTTGTGTGGTGTGTAGTTCTGATCTTATGGTTCTGATTATGCCACGTAGTATGTACCTACGTGGGTATACACTATCTAAAAATTTCTTAAAAAAGAGTGTGGGAAACATATCACATCGAACAATTTATATGAAACTTTTTAACTTTAAAACATGTCTTTAATCGTAATGTGTCAAAACGAAAAGGCTATGAAAAACATATATATATTATCGTATACACAATTTCAAATAGCTACGAAATCACAAAATCAAACAATTGAATCCGCGGCAGTCATATACATCTTTAATCTATTTTTCTGAGAGTTTAAAACTCAATCGGCAAGAGTTACTCGATCCTTAGGTTAAAATATCAATTCATACTATTACCTGATTTCTTGGCAAAAGTGAAACACTGAATTATCAATTTAACTATAATTGCACATGAAAATATTGTTCACTATCTTACCACAATTTATTTTTAGTTATGATGACTTGATCTAACTGATTAATAATCTGATGGAATTAATCTGTGAAACTGAGACTGAGAATGATGGTCAGTTTTAGTAAAGTATATTCAGTTTTGTGAAAGTCAGTTTGATGAAGTGCAACTGAGTTTTTTCTGAAATCAGCAGTCAATTTTGGTCTGCTGAGTTTTGCTGAGTATAACTGGGTTTTACATCTGGGCAGTTGCTTACAAGTCTGGAAAGTCAGTTTGAAGCTGAGTATCGTCTGGTGGATAACAGCTGAAGATGGGTCAGCATCTAAGGTATTTATGACAATTCCGATAAAGATCTTTGGTGGTTAGAGTTTGAGATTTGTGTCTATAAATATCAATGTTGTAATCAATGCAATGTGTCTTTCAAGAGTGTTAATTTCACAAGTGTGCGAAATACCTTGTAACTTTGTGCATAAAATATCTCTTTTTTCTGTCCGTAGAATAGTCGGCACAACGCCAGAAACCACGTTAAATCACTGTGTTCTTTTTGTTTTTGTGTTTTATCAATTTCCGCCATACTTTATATTTGCATTGCTACTGTTTTAGTCTTTCTTAACCTGCAAATTTCTCATCTGTGTTTCAACATTTATCATAGTGAAATCACAAAAGAGAATAGTGATCATATCATATCATGTTATAAAAATCAAACGTAAAAGGTTAATAATAATCCGTATCGAAAATCAAGAACATTACGCCTTAACTTCCTAGTCTGTAGATGAAATGTCTATAAAGACGCATTTTCGAAAACATGACACATCATAACGTCTCATTGATTAGAGACGAACGTAACATAATGAGGAAACATAAGCCGACCGAATATAAATGAACGTAACATATTAAAGAAAACATAAGCCGACCGAGTATCAATGAGTGGTATGTCTCACCTGCCAACAAAGACCCGAATAGCTAGCCAGCATCAAATCAAAAACCCTGATGATACTTGTGTTATTGATACACTTTAAACTTTTTAAAAAGACGCTTCGACATGCATACTTTATCTACATACTTGTAATACCTTTAATGGCACTTTATCAATAAAATTTACATTCATAAGATAAATAATACTTCCGAAAGGTGATTTATCAAAAACATACTGTGCTTTTTACCAAGCAAAAATTAAAATCCATTTAAGTGATTGTTTACCGTGCGATTATAAAGCATAACTTTTATTTTAAAATAACCCAAAGTGATTTTAATTAATTCATACTTTTAGCAACCTTATAAAAAAAATGGTAAACCCTACCATTAAGGGTCCCCCCACCCCCGATCCCACAGGAAAGTGAGGAGAGGTTAATCAGGTAACCTAGTAGCTCCAATATGGGCTGCCTTTGTAACCTCTGAACGGAAGGGTATTATCAATCGGAAATCAACCCCATTACGGGAATCGAACCGCTGACCTCCAGCTTATGTTAGAGGCTGCACTACGCACCCATGCCTTCACCACTAGGCCATATCCAGAGGATCTTTTAGCAACCTTATAACTTAAATGGCAAGATGCACCAAGGTTAATTGTTCTCTCCAAGATTTGTCCCAAACTCTACAAACCACCTTAATCTTCAAAGATTTAACTAGAACCACTACACTATGTCATGGTTATTTCAATGCTGGACCACTTCTTTCCCTATTCAAAAAACACCTTGGAATCCCTTAAAGAAAATATGTTCTTCCTTCATTCATTCATGTTCATGGACTCCACTTGTGGGAGTTGATAGAATTAGTAGATCTAATCCTCCACTTGATTCACTAAGCTAAGCAACAATTCATCTTTCATGAACCAACAATCCCTCACAAAAGTTTCATTGCTACGATTGTTAATTATACGATAAAATCTCTCAATAGAGGGAGCTCTCACGACCTGACATTCACTTCAAGAGTGGTCAAAGTAACACATCATGAGTCACTGACGGATCTGTGTATATCAGGGTAGGGTCACGTGACCCCACTGAAATTCGAGAATTTTTTAGTATTAGAACGATATAATTTTATAGTAAAAAATATAGTTTATTGTTAAAATTGTTGTTTTGTAGTTAAAAAGTATTGTTTTAGACTCCGATAACACCGAACACCACTAAAACAAATTCCTGGGTACTCACATGTCATGAGTGGTCTCTCTAACACATTATCAAGTTGTGGTATTGCTTGTGACATAGATGTTGTAACATTAACATTGTTTTTGAACGAGGATTACCTTTAAATTAAAGAGAATAACATATTGGTGATGCTACTGTACTCCACAATAATTATGATACTATGAATAATACAACATATTTATACATCATCGATTATAGTGATCTATAACAATATCACTGAAGCAAAAATTCTTACACGATAACTCGATTTGAAGAGTGATGCTATGTGGTATCATCCTGGTCAGAATGATGCCATATGTTTACAATCTGTGGTCACATGGCATCACTTCTCAAATGAAGTTACTAAACAAGAACTACCATTAAAGTATATATTCTATTCACATGCTTATTCATAATGGGATCACTCAATAATTGTCATTGAATGACACGACACATTTATACAATATAAAATACTCAATAATCCATATCGATCAATAAATTTTAAATCATAATCCAAAGTATAAAATATAGTTTTGTTAATCGTTGTGTTATAAGCGGTGTGACAATAACATTTTCCTTGCTTGTTCCAATTGGTTCACGATTGTTAATATCACAAGTTGGAAAATAATATATGTATGTGTAGGGGTATTTGTGTAATTGTATGTGTATGAGGTGGCAGGCCTATATATATATTCTGGTACTGCACAAAATCTAAGAAATGAATCTATCCTAATATAACAAAACTTTTATAGTTGGTTATCTTTCTTGGTATCGGAGCTAGGCTATGCCGGCGTAGACAGCTCCGCCATGAGCTCCGCCGCCTCGAGTATGTCTTCCGCCGTATCTGCTGCATCAGCAACTGTCGTCACTTCCGTAGCTCCAGAAGTCTCTTCGTCACCAACAAGTACACAGCTCACTATTGGTTTGCAATCTGGAACCATAGGTCATGAGATGTTTGGCAGTTTTCCGACAAGCTTCATCGGAGCTATACCCACCGAAGCTTCTTTCATGTTAATGCTAAGAGGTGCATCTTGTCCCCCGTTGAGCTACATGCAACCACCTATTTCTTTACCTCCACTCAGGACTGAACTTTGGCCGGCCTAATTCCACAGCCGGAATGTTCACACCCGGATACTCTTTTCTGCCACCAGCTCCAAATCTTAGGTCTCTAGGTATGAATCCCTTGTCCAATATGCCTTTTTCTAGAAATTTAAGTCAAACTTGTAATTTCAAGCTGGATAGATCCAACTACATTCTTTAGAGATCCACGGTTTTACCTATTATCAGGGGACACAGACTGGAGAGTCATGTTCTTGGCGATGATCCACAGCTCAGATCAGGATCTGCGTCGTTGTCTCCATCCGCGTTTCAGAGACCACAGACCCCTGAAGAATGGAGCATCACTGATCAACTTTTGATTGGCTGGTTGATGAGCTCTATGACAGAGCACACACTTCAAGAGGTGTATGGATGTACCAGTGCAAGGGAAATTTGGGTGACTCCTGAGACCTTGTTTAACAGTCAGGCAGAATCGAGGATGTTGGAATATAAAAGTGCTATGACTAGAGCTACTAAGGGAAACAAAACCATGGCCGATTACTTGTCACAAATGAAGTCCTATGCTGATAACTTGGCTACTGCAGGCTATCCAGTGTCTAAATCAGAGTTAATCTTGGCTACCTTATCTGGTTTGGACAAGGAGTATGAGACTGTCATAGTTAACTTGACTGCTAGAGTTGGTACAATGAATTGGCAGGAGGTTCAGTCTCAGCTGTTAACTCTTGAAAGATTGTTAGCTAGATTCAATGTTGGTATTCCTGGTGATATTCATGGAAGTCCCTCTGCTCAGTTTGCAAATAGGTCCAATCCTAGGCCTGATACTGGTTCCAGACCTGTCAACCCCTCTCAAACCACAAACAGAGGGAGAGGTGGTAGGAACAATAGAGGAACAAGGGGTGGGGGTTGAAGAAACTTCAACAACAACAATAATTCTTCCAACAGGGCTGCGTGCCAACTATGTGGAAAGACTGGACACATAGTAACAGCTTGCTAGCACAGATTTGAAGAGGATTTTGTGCCCCCTAGTCCAACAATGACTCAAAACAAGCCTTTGTGGCCACACCTCAAAGCACTATATGGATTCAGCCTGGTATATGGACAGTGGAGCAACAAACCATATCACCACTGACATGAACAATATGCATCTCACTAGGGACTACACAGGGTCAGATAGTCTCATTCTTGGGAATGGTGAGCAACTTCCTATAAAACACATAGGTTCCTGCACTCTCTCTACACATTCTAGCACACCACTTCAACTCAAAAACTCTTTACATGTTCTTAACGTGACCAAAAATCTTATTAGTGTGTCTCAGTTAACTAATGAGAATCCTGTGATTATTGAATTTGAAAATAAATGTTGTTATGTCAAGGACAAGAAAACAAAGACTCTGCTGCAAGTATGAGTTCTTAGACATGGCCTCTATCAAATTCCAGTTGTGCCCAATTCCAGTAATTCCAACTCACTGATCTCCCTTCACTCCAAGCAGTTGTCTCAGCAAAATAACTATCCTTGTAATGCTTTTATTTGTTCTTCTGTTTTACACCAAAACCTTGATGTTTGGCACAAAAGACTTGGTCACCCCTCTAAATCTGTGTTGAAGAATGTCTTGAACTCCTGTGATGTTGTTTTTAGTGATGATTTATCCTTTTGTGAAGCCTGCCAGTTTGGTAAGATGCATTCTCTGCCTTATACTAAGTCTAATTTTCATGCCAAGTCTGTTCTTGATGTTATTTATACTGATTTATGGGGTCCTGCACCTGTTACAGCCACCCTAGGATACCAGTATTATATCCACTTTGTAGATGATAATTCTAGGTACACATGGATTTACACTTTGAAGCACAAGTCTGATGCTTTGTGTGCTTTTATTGATTTTAAAAAACTTTTTGAGAATCACTTTCAGACCACTATCAAATGCATTTAGTCAGACTGGGAGGGGGAGTACAGAGTGTTTGAACCCTATTTGAAAGAAAATGGCATTGCCTTTAGACATCCTTGTCCTCATGCCCATGGCCAACATGGTAGGGCTGAGAGAAAGCATAGGCATATTGTTGAAATGGGATTAAATCTTCTTGCTCAGTCTTCCATGCCCCTTAAATACTGGTGGAATAGCTTTGAATAGGCTGTCCAGATCATTGATGACCTTCCCACTCCTGTGCTAGATAACCAGTCAACTTTTCAAATCATCTCTAAAGATAAACCTGACTACACCAAATACGAAGTGTTTGGTTGTGCTTGTTATCGCAACCTTAGACCCTACGACAATCACAAGTTTAGTTATCACTCTGTCAAATGTGTCAATATAGGGTTAAGTCCTAAACATAAGGGATGCAAATGTCTTGACCAATCTGAAAGAGTTTACATCAGCAGGGATGTAGTTTTTAATGAGTCAGAATTCCCCTTCAAAAATGGTTTTGCTCAGGCCATCATAGAGCTGTTTTGGTTGATCCTAACCTGGTTAACACCTTTCACTTACCCTTTAATGTTTCTGTTCCTAATCCTAGTGATGGTGAACCTGGCAGTGTTGTCTCTCAACATTTAGAAGACCAAAACATTACCACACCTCCTATTACACCCTCTGGACAACATCCTAGTGTCTCTCCTGTGGCATGTGATCTTCGGGAGTGTAATACTAATGTCATTCAGTCATCCAGTCAAGACCCTAGGTCCTCTCCTACTCCTCATCATGATTCCCCACAAGTGTCTGATCATGGAACTGAGAGTAGTTCCTCCTCTTCCACTCATGAAAGTACTGATCCAAACCCAGTACCACCTAAACCTATAGGGCACCCTATGCAGACAAGATCCAAGAGTGGCATCTTTAAGCCTAAATCCTATCATTCATCCATTACTCAATCAAATCTCCCTGCTCATCTTTCTGAACCTGTTAGAGTATCTGATGCCCTAAATAGTCCACAGTGGAAACAAGCCATGGTGGAAGAATTCCAAGCACTAAAGCAAAATCACACTTGGGATTTGGTTCCAGCAGCAGCATGTCAGAATTTAGTAGGGAACATATGGGGTTTTAAACTGAAATTGAGACCCGATGGCACCATTCTAAAACATAAAGCTAGACTTGTTGCTAAAGGGTACTTGCAGAAGTATGGGTTGGATTTTACTGTGACCTTTAGTCTTGTTGCAAATGCCTCCACCATAAGGATTGTACTTTCTATTGTAGTTATGTTCAAATGGTCCATCAGACAAGTTGATGTTAATAATGCCTTCCTGAATGGACCAATTGATGAGGATATATATATGCCATAGCCTGAAGTTTTTGAAGAACCTGGTAAACTGCAGTTTGTGTGTAAGCTTAAAAAGGCTTTGTATGGTCTCAAACAAGCCCCTAAGGCCTGGTTTGCTGCTCTCAGATCTTAGATGGTATGTTGGGGCTTTACTCAGTCTAGGGCAGACAACTCATTGTTTGTGTTACTAACAGAAAGTCAGAGATTGTATGATCTAATCTATGCAGATGATATTCTGGTAACTAGAAATTCAGACTCTCTGGTTCAAAAATTTATACAAATGCTAAACTCTAAGTTTTCCTTGAAAGATTTGGACCTATTTCTCACTTCCTAGGGATGCAGGCCTTTACAGGTCTAACCTTGTCTCAAGAACATTATGCTGGTCAGTTATTGAAAAGACTGAACATGGAGAACATCAAACCCTGCACATTCCCATGACAGTTGGAAGTCACCTAAGCCCAGGTCAAGGAGAATTTATGAAAAACCCTCTTCTGTATAGAAGTGCTATTGGAGGTTTGCAGTTTCTTACATCTACTAGACCGGATTTGGCCTATCCGGTAAACTATCTAAGTCAGTTTATGCAGGCTCCAACTGTGGAACATTGGGGTGCACTGAAGAAATTACTTAGGTATGTAAAGGGAACCCTGCATTATAGTCTGTTCTTTCCAGCTGGTGGTTCAGTGCAGCTACAGGGATGCTGATTGGGCTTGCTATCCTTCAGACAGGAAATATGTAACAGGTTACCGTGTTTTTCTTGGCCCCTCTTTAGTCTCTTGGTGCTCAAAGAAGCAAGCTGTGGTGTCTAGACCCAGCACTGAATCAGAATACAGGTCTTTAGCCAATCTGTCTGTAGAATTGGCCTGGATCAATCAGTTACTAAAAGAGATGAAGATCAAAATGTCCAAGGCTCCTATTGCTTGGTGTGACAGTTTGGGGACTGCTTCTCTTGCACAAAATACAGTCTACCATGCTAGAACAAAGCACATTTAAGTAGACGTTCACTTTGTTAGAGACAGAATCCTAAACAATGAGTTATCTGTGAGCTACATACTATCTGAAGCTCAAGTTGCATATGTTCTAACTAAAGCTCTACCTATCAATCAATCCAGCAGCTTCAGAACCAAAATAAATGTTATCAGTATGACATCTAGTTTGAGAGGGGGAGTTGGAAAATAATATATGTATGTGTGTTGGGGTATTTGTGTAATTGTATGTGTATGAGGTGGCAGGCCTAGATATATGGGGGAAGGGTCCTAAAGGACAAGAACAGTGAAATAATAAGAGAATAAGACAAGTTGTTTTCTTAATTGTGTAGAAGGACAAAATGAAACTAGGTTGACCAAATTACCCTCTTATAATTCTATCTTCCAAATATCTATTCACAAAATTTAAGGAATCAGATTCCAAATATCTATTCACAACATTTAAGGAATCAGATAATTTAACCACCTAATTGAAGGCAATCAAATCATCCATTAAAAAAAAAATCAGACGGCAAATCTTAAAAAATAAAAAAAAAACCTAAACGTTCTTGTGAAAATGGTTGTCTGTGTCCGATTACGACTTCAATTAAAAAAGTGAAATAGGTGATAATTAGTGCCTAGGTTTTTTCTGAACCGGAACTAGAAAAAATTACAGGCAATTCATCCGTCGATTTCGGAGTAGCAACTAGAAATCTCTACTCTGTCGAAGAAGAGGACCGAAGAGCAAGATGGATGCAGTGACATTGATTCACACAAGACACGGATGAAGAGACGAATGAGAATGTGTAATTTTTCGATTTTCGTTTTCAGTAGTCGTATGTCAGTTTTTTTTTTTTTTTGGAGATAAATTAATGCTGTGATTGTTTAATGAACACAGTGACATTCGAATTATGGTTTATGGTAGATGGGGCATGAGAACTTTGTATGACTATCATACAAAAAATGACATGAAATCAGAATGGGTGACTGATGTAATGACATTGGTCGATCTCCTTATAGTGTACAATGTTACTCAATGAACCTGCAGTGACTAAATTTTTTAGCTTTACGACCCACTTGTATAATGTAAAAGATGATGGTTGGAATTGTTGTTGTAGTATGATTTGGCTTAGCTTTGGAAAATGGAAGTATTCATTTTTAATGATATTTTTGGGGTTAACATAAGAACAGTGATATTTTTTCGGTTAACAAAAGAACAATCACATCTATTGGTAAAACTACTGACGTGCAAGCAGTGATACTAGAGATGAAGTAATGAATGATGCAGTGAGTCAGTGACACATGCTTTGGTCTTAAATAATTGTCACTGCATCTGTTGGTCAATGATGATGTACCATCCATGTGTTACGTTGTTTGGGATGCCATTGAATGAATACGTTGAAATGGATTAGCTTACATGAACGGAAAACATGGTTAATATAGTGAATGTTTATGTAGTGACGGTAGTTTAAAACAATCAACGGATGTTACTAAATTTAACTGCAGTGACATAATTATATTCAATGAAACATTATGTGATGCTCTCTTCATTCTCGATAGACATTTGGATGAAAATGTTTTACGGTAACGAAATTCGAAGTGCTTTGATTTTTTAGCGCGAGTACACATAATCTGTGTGCTTAGTCGTTTGTTGTTGCATATGTTGAAGTCACAGATTTATCATGTAATTGATTCACTGAATGTGTGGCCAGAGGCCAGAATGACAAGATAAGATACAAAATGGCTGATAAGGACAAATTGTAGTAACACATGTGTTCGGAGGATTTTGCATCACTAAACAAAAAAATAATTTATAAACCTATACCTAACATGCAAACTAACTCCTAACCGACCGAATATCGGGTAATTGCTAGCATAGTAGGGTAAGTACGGGTATCGATCCACAGGGAATTGGGATGTTGAATATAATCTTATTAATTCCTTAAATTGTTACTACTATTTATTACTAAACCTAAACGAAAACGGAAAATAAACTGGACAGAGGATTGTCAATCCAAAGCCAGGAAGGATAAAAGCGGAAAATTAATAAATAAAACTATAAACGAAAAGAACATAAAACAAAGACACATGGGATCAAACAATATACAAACCAAGTGATTTCAACCGTAGTTTATCTCATGATTTTAATTCAAATTGTGGTTTCACCTTTACACGAGATACAAATTCCTAATCTCTTAGTGAATCTATTTCTCAAGCTATGAATCCCTAATCTCTTAGTGAATTCAATTATCGATCTCTCCTCTTTCGAATGTTGAGACCAATATTCCATACAAAACGAAGGTGTAGATTCAGGTTAACTCTCGTATTTTAGAATCTACCAACCTAGATGATTAACCCATTAATTTGTCATCATTAATGATTAAAGATCCTATCTTTCTATGGTGATCTAGTTTACGCAACTTCCGTATGTTGTAAACATATCAATTAGTAAACAATCTTTCGATATGGTTCACATAATAGCATCATGAATCGAATAGAAAGATACAACATAAATTAAGGCTCATAAAAATAAACAAAGGAATTGAATAAATTCAAAGAGAAACTCACATCGTTTGGATAATGGATGAATCCATGAATTAAACGAACGAAAAGAAAACGAAAAACTACATCCTAATCTAACCCGGATCACCCGAGCACAAGGCTCGGGTGACCGGCCTTGGAGCTCCTCAAGAAGGGCTGCTGCTACTGTGTTTTTGCCGCAGGAATATTGTGTGTCATTAGGGTTTGGGGCTGCTGCTATTTATAATAAAACTAAGTCGGCTGCTACAGTAACCTAAGTCGGTTTTGCTGAATACGGCCTTGGACGCTAGTCTGAAAGCCTGGACGCTCGTTCGAAGTGCTTGGACGGAGCTGGAACGTGCGTTTGCGGCCAAGCTGAACTCTCTATATTGCTTCTACTCCCTGGACGCCAGTCTACCACCTTGAACGTCCGTGCAACAGCTTCCTGAAGACTGAATCGAATTTGCTTTGCATGGAATATTTATTGGAATAGAACTTCTAAAATTCATATCTTGAGTTGTAGACCTCCAAAAATTATGATCCGAATGTCATAAAAAAGCTCTCGGAAAACTCTACAACTTTCATTAAGGACTCTTCTTCAGAGAACGCCTTTTTGATTAGCCCGTCGTATTACGAGTATATTTCGGGATTTTCCACTCGAATTCATCTCTTTAAAATCATCCTTTCCATCAACAATGTGTATCTACAATGTAGGAAAAACATACCAAAGCGTAACATAATCCTAAAATAATATAAAATCATGATTTAAACACATAAATCGCTACGTTTTGCAATTTAACCTATTAGAAACACTATTTACTCAATTAATCGATTATAAGCTCGATTTCTATGAAAATCCTAAGAATATGGGGAATATTGACATAAAATATATCCTTATAAAACGTATAAAATCACCCTTAACAACATGTACAAAAATGCAATAACACATGTAGTAACTGTCTTTCTCGATTAAAATTGTTCTTCACAACCTTTAACATTTTTTACTGGGAATCAGGATGGAGACGATGCCTGAAATCACGCAAAAAAAAATTATGGTAGTTACACACAAAAGATTACTTATTAGGGGTAAATTAGTCCACTAAAAACTAATTTGTCCTTGTTACCAAATAAGTTATTAGTGTGTCTTGAATGCCTTATTAAGTTAATACACGGTTCTTATCAACAAAATCCCACAGATATATATTCTGATACTGCACAAAATCTAAGAAATGAATCTATCATAATATAACAAAACTTTTCTAATTGGTTATCTTCCTTCACATGATGATTACGGAACGTTTATATTTTTTCAGAACGTCGGCCAGAGATTCGTCAAAGCATATTTATTTGTGGAATATCATATCTAATTTTGTCTTTAATTTTATGCAAATCGTATCTTTCCCGTGAAAATGGCGTGTATATATAATATATTGTTAGCCAAATAAAAGAAATATTCCTATAAAAACAATTAGTCAAATGGAATATTAATAATTTAATATTATCAAACAATTAGTAGATACATTAAGGTTGTGGCCGGCTGCAATTGCTTGTTTCATTTGACTCACGATTGTTATTTATTCGGACATGATGATTACAAAAACGTATTTTCTCAGAACGTGGGCCATAGATTCGTCAAAACAGATACATAAATAGGATCAATTGATCAAATGAAAACTCGTGCAAATATATATCGTATCTTTCGAGTGGAAAATGGCTTGTAGTATATTGTCAGCCAAATAAAAATAATATTCCTATAATAAAAAACAAATAGTCAAACCATACATAAATAAATATATATATATAGAGCAACATCGATAAGGACATCCTTATCCTCCCCCGTAAGCATGCAATCATATGTTTTTTGTTCACGTAATTTAAGTGATAATGACCAGAGTAGATCTCGCCACGTGTCATTCAGAGAATGATATCGTAATAAATAATTAAGGCCAGAGGCCCTATGTTAATCAGGCCTAACTCCAGGTGAGAGGTCTGACCTAGTCCTTCCCGATTAGACCACCGCAGGGTGGCTTGGTCAAGACGGAGGACATGTCGCGCAACCCAGGTCGAGAAGACCTGAGGAGCCTAGCGCAGGACGTCTGGGCATTTCCTTATACCGTTAATTCAAACACATAACTATACAATAGGATAACGATGGAAGAATCCCGTAATTATAGGAGATTGATCTTATAGTCTAAGGGGCCGTTTGTTAAATCTGAAGTCTGAAATCTGAAGTCTGAAATCTGAAATCTGAAATCTGAAGTCTGAAAATAACTGAATGATTTAAGTGCTGAAATTAAATAGATCGTTTGTTAACATCCTTAATGGTAAATATTAAAATGTTCATATATTGAAATGACTATTCTACAACTGTTATTGATAGCAAATTATGCTACAATGTTATTACAAGTTCTTCACATATTCCGTGGGCAATGTTATATTATTTTAATTAATATTTCATCTCTTCAAAAACATCAATATATCATATCATCCACAAAATCACGAAACAAATATGCAGTATAAACGGTAATAATTAAAAATTAACGAATAAGAAAATACATCACAAGAAAACGGATAAAAGAAATATCAAAATTTTATGTGTAGATACTGTCATAAAAAGTCGATGTATTATTATTATTATTATTATTATTATTATTATTATTATTATTATTATTATTATTATTATTATTATTTTGGCATAAGATGTCTTATTAGCAAATATGATATGATTTCATAAAAATAAAAAAATAAAAAACAAAAACAAAAAGGAGTAACCCGTGCAAAATACTTAAAAGAAAATGTAATAACCGCTCAACGTGGGCGGCACCTCATGCGGAAGGATATTTTCAGAGATAAGCATACGTTGTATCGCTTAAAATTAACAATACAAATTAAGATGTTCTTAATTAATTAAGAGATTACACAAATTGTTATCAAACACTACTTAATCTAACAACCACTTAATTGTTTTAGAATAAGTACTTAATTATATTAACAAACAGCCCCTAAATGCGGCCTTGATTATCACTTATCAAAGGGATTGACACACGATAATCCTTAGGGTTTAAGAATCATATACTTGTCCAACAAGAAAAGAGGGCGAGACGTCTCCATTTATAAAACCATAAGGAACTACGAAAGAATTAATTCCAACTATACACCATTAGAATACGTAGGCAACTTGAGAGAAACTAACTCTCAGGCTCAGTCTAAATCACCCCCAAATCATCATCCCCATTGTTAGAAAGTTCTTGATAAAATCGTTCTAGGATTAATTTAGGCCTGTATTATATAATCGACGATATCCAGATCGTCATTAAGCAAGTTGTTAAAATTGACTTGAAAAATTAATAACACTCCTATATATCTTTTCATTTAAGATGTATACTTTGAGACATGCATGCATTGGTTTTTCAAGGATTTATTTTTTATTTTTCCTATTTAAATGTGTGACTAATATGGTTTTATGTGCCTCTTGTGGAATCTACCGGGCAATGTTTTAGTTTTTCAAGTTTTATTAATTTATTACTATATGTAGCTAATATGATTTAGCTTATATTTTATGTAAAAATCTAGTTTGGCATAGCTACTTGAGAGTTGAGACATATCCTGGATTTAATGGTTAATTGTCACGGATTTTATCTAAGAAAACAACAAGTAATAAAATTTATTAAATCCGGTATTCCCCAAGTGCAGGGATCGTAGTATAGCGATTAATACCGGAGTCGATCACAGGGAATCGAGGTATCTAGTTCATTAATTTTCCTAAGGTTGTTACTACTAAAACGAAACTAAAAACGATAAAATAAACTGGACAGAGGATTGTTAGTCCAAAGCCAGGAAGGATAGTTACGAACTTAACTAATGAAAGTAAAGTCTATTCTAAAAACTAAAACGAAAATAAAATTCTAACTAAGCAACGAAGAACAAGGCACAGAGGCAATTTCAATTAATTTAACGAGGAACAAGCAATGATCCACCTATCTCGCAGCCCTCAATTTCTACCCTAGATCGTTTAGTGAAGATTTAATAAAGATGTGGTTCACCTATCAAAGGGATGAATTTCTACTCTCGTAGATAATTCGCCTATTAATCTTTCATCTCTCGATCTTAAAGATTAACGCTTCCATAACAAAGGTGTAAGATTTTTCAATCTAGCAACCTAGAAATTTAACCTAACAACTCTCGTTATTTTTAGGTTAAAAATCTAATCTTTACTACGGTGATCTAGGTCTAACAACGATTCTCATCAAACGTTAAACATCAATAAGCAACAATCCATCGATATAATTGCGTAATCAATGTAAAAGCATAATAAAGATACAAACTTTATTTAAAACTCACAAAACATCTAAGATTCAAATCAAAACGCTGCACGATCGGTTTCACATGCTTGTTCAGGACTTGCTCAGCTCATCTCCAGGATCGAACAAACAAAATAAATAAAAAAAATAAAAATATGACTCGGCCGATCGAGCAGGAGCACTCGGTCGACCGAGTGAACCTCTTTTTTTGATTTTCCGTGCCGCCTGTCCAGATGATTTCTCGCCTTCGTCTTTAATGTCGCCCTTTATAACCTTCTTCGAGCTAGGTAACAATTATCCCTTTTTCTTTTCTTAAAATAATAAAACCCTAATAAAAATATGATAATTCCAATTTTGCCCTTCTAGATAAGTCTTCAATTAAAATGCATTTAAACCCTTCACTCGTTGACTCGGTCCACGATACATTCACTCTACATTAATAAAAACATGCAAAGTGTAACATCACATATATAAATAGATATTTACCAATAAAATCACGAAATTAGCTCAACTTTACACTTAAAGACTTTTAAAACTCATCTGCTCAATAATTCGATTAAACCCTTAATTTCTATGCAAATAATACGAATATGGAGGAAATTATTACAAAATATAACGATATAAATCATATAAAATCACCCTTAACAACTCCCCCACACTTAGCTTTTGCTCGTCCCGAGCAAAACAAAACAAGAAATCATAGACTTACTTAAGCAAAAATCCCATATACTCCAATATATCAAATCACTACCGGTCGACTAGCATCAAAAACATACATCCCATGTAATAAACGATTACTCGAATGTGTAGTGTGTGCAAAGCCTTCTTCAACTTCCACCGATTCCACACTTGACAATCAAATTCAAGCTAACCAACAAATACCCATTTTAGACAGATAATGAATCACCCTGACTATACATACGCCCTACAAAACTACTCACGTCATGACTAGAGTAATACATGTGTTTTCGAAATCTTTTCAGTTGTACCCAGAGGATATTCCCTACAACATATACCTTGGCCTATACTGGGGATAAGGTAGGCGATAACTAAGTCTTTCATCAGTTCATACCACTTCTTATTGCAAGTTGATTTAACTATTTTCACATTTAAACACACATCAGAATGAGCTTTTGCCCGTCATAGCAGAATAGGACATTCGATATATACCCTACCTTACTCAAATCATAAGGCAGCTTCTTCTGACTGTCATGAGCTTTTGGTCATCATAGTGGTATAGGACATTCGTGATATGACCTACCTCACTCAAATCATCGACCAGCTTCCGACACACCCAATTACTTCATTCAAATTCAACTTTTTCAACAACTTTAGTTACGTATTACTTATCACATTCAAACTTCGGTATATTCACGATGCTTCCTACTTCAATTCCAACAACGCACATATTACAATTGTCATGACATGAGCATTAAGCGAACGGTCTGATAACCAGAATCAAACATTATCAGCTTAAATGAGTATAGTTTCCTAAGTTCAGCTCATCATCGAAGAGGCTTACGTGAAAAGAATTCGAGTAAAGGCTTATCTAACAAAGGTCTATGCAAAATACTAGTCAACTCAGCACAAGTATGGGAATATAGCAAGTAAGTAAACCAAAAGAAAATCATGCTCGGGACGGATTTTTTTTGTTGAATTTTTGAAGAATGGTGGTAAGCATAATAAGCATAATAAATTAAGCACATTGTAGGTACAACCAATCCCTCCCCCACACTTAAATAACAACATGTCCTCATGTTGTGCAGAATAAAAGAAAAGATAAAGTACTTAGCTGATTGTAGTTCGAAGGTGCAAGTCTGGAAGTGGTTATGAGTCAGATCCAGAAATGCTTGAAGAAATCAGTAGACTGTGGACCATCCACCGGAAAACTGATATCGTCTGAAAGCTCACAAGTACTATAGCAAATATCCTGCATACATGAAAAACAACACAAAACGTACCTCGGGGATAGGGGAATATAACATATTGCGCAGAAAAGTTGGATATAAGCACATGATATAATTGCTCAGATGGAAAAATCACCACACAGAGAAAACACAGGGCATCCAAGCGTCAAATATAAAGCCACAGAATCTTACAATACAAATATATACCAACATGTGCATACAGAAATATCAAACTCCAATTGAAAGTTTAAATGCGCGTTAAGGCTTACAAGATTCATCAAAAAGTAATAGCAACGGAAAACCGACAGTAGCTTCAACTAAAGTACAGATGAATCAAGTATTAAGCGACGAAGCATGTCAATAGCAGGAAGGAGATTATAGTCGAGATTGCAAGTTACGCTTATGCAAGTTGCCTGACCCCAAAAACCGACACCAAAAACCTAGACGACACAAAACAAAACTAGCCCCCCTTATTCAACAAAAAAAAACAAAATAATCCAAAATAATAATTAAAAAAAAAACTATTCTTATTATTGGGTTGCCTCCCAACAAGCGCCTTTCTTTAGTGTCTTTGGCTAGACACACGTACTATTCAGCCTGGATCAGGCCACTTAATCTTTCTTCCGGCCACTACTTCGTGTAAGCTCTGGTCATTAGTGTGGCTACAGAAACAGCATCTCACACATGGGGTCAGGTTCTTTACCGCTTTCCAAACATTCTTAATTTTCCCCATTGCAGACTTCTTCTTCTTCAATCTTCTCTTTAACTGTGCCTCCCGTTTAAACTCTTCCATATCCCAACTACCAGCCAGAACTTCCTCTACTGGACCACTTCTGTCACTCTCAGACAACAAATCGGGCGAAAACTCATCAAACTCATTGACTTCAGGAGTGCCACACCCGAGGATGTTGAGGAAGTGAACAATCAAAGGCTTCTCTTTGGGTTGACCGATATAATGCTTACACCTTTGGCCATTCACTCTAAACGGCTGGTCACCATGACCTCTTAGTTCTAAAACACCTCCAGGAATGATTTGGAGAATTTCAAAGGGACTGGACCATCATGTCCTCAGCTTGCCAGGGAACAGATGTAACCTGGAATTGTACAATAAAACTTGTTCCCCAACTTGGAATTCTCGCTTCTTGATTTTAGCATCATGAAGGAGTTTCACTCTGTCCTTGCTAATCCTGGCACTCTCGTAGGCCTGAAGTCTAAATTCGTCTAACTCATGCAACTGTTGCAATCGATGTTTTCCACAAGATTGGGAATCGAAGTTTAAAAACTTAATGGCCTAATACGCTCTATGCTCTAATTCGATTGGCAAGTGGCATGATTTTCCATACACCATCTGATAGGGTGATGTACCCATGGGGGTCTTATAGGCAGTTCGATACGCCCATAGTACATCATCAAGTTTGAGACTCCAGTCCTTTCTATGACTGTTAACTGTTTTCTCCAGGATCTTCTTTAAACTTTGGTTGCTTCTTTCAACCTGACCACTAGTCATAGGATGGTATGGTGTGCCAATTTTGTGTCGGACACCATATTTCTCAAGAACTTTCTCCAGAGGTCGGTTGCAAAAGTGTGTACCTTCATCACTTATCAAGGCGCGTGGACACCCGAATCTCACGAAGATGTTTTTCTTTAGAAACTTCATGACCGTTTTATGATCATTGTGAGTCGTGGCTTGAGCCTCCACCCATTTCGATACAAAATCCACGCAGACTAAGATGTATTTATTTCCACAAGATGATGGGAATGGTCCCATAAAATCGATACCCCATACATCAAAGACTTCACATTCTAGTATGGGTTTCAAAGGCATGTCAAAACGCCTTGTCAGAGTACCGGTTCTTTGACACCTATCACAAGCTTTACAGAAAGCTTCTGTATCTTTAAAGATCGTGGGCCAATAGAAGCCAGATTGAAAGATCTTAGCAACGGTTTTCCACGGACCAAAGTGACCGCCAGTGGGTCCACTGTGGCATTGCTCAATAATATCACGTTGCTCGGATTCTGGAACACATCTTCTCAGCAAACCATCTTTACAAATCTTGAAGAGGTAAGGTTCATCCCAAACGAATGTTTTCATATCAGAGAAAAATTTCTTCTTCTCCTGATAAGACAATTCTGGATCTAGATACTGGGAATGTAAGAAGTTGACGATAGAAGCATACCAAGGATTTTTAGGAGTGCACTTGTCTAGATGCATAACATCTGGAGAGGAAGGTAAAGGTCTATCCCTTCAGGTTCTTTCACTTCTTCATCCTTCATTCTAGACATATGACCATCTACTTCGTTTCCACCTTCCTTACCAGTCAGGATATCAGCCTCCCGACTTCCACTAAACTCTTTATTTCTCAGGGGATCAGCCACTTGAGTACTCTCATCCAGAACATGGAAACCACTAAGTTGAGTGTCGGACCTTACATTCGTAGCACTAGCCTCTTCTCCACCATTGTATGTGGATGCATAGTTAGATTGAAGTGGATTCTCATAACTTGCATCATAATTGCTATTAGTGTTCCATTGGTGGGGTGAATTACCTCCACTGCACTGAGCCTCATAATGGTTTCCACCACAATGCGAACATCTCACTTGAACGTTATCAAATCCTTGTCCATAAGAATTCTCATCAGTTGAGGGTATACGAGCATCGGATCCAAAGACAGATGAATCCATTAAACTTGACACTTCTACTTTTGGGGGACCACTGAATTGAATGCCGGATCCTAAGTTCATGGCATTGTCCTCTTCGCTATCATAAGAAAGTGTGGGAGCTAGGTCAATGCCTTGGTCTTGAGCCATTTGCCTGAGCCGTCTCTCAAGATTCTTGAGTGTCCTGTTTTGCTCCTCCAATTTAGCTTCAAGATCGTCCGATTGAGAGGGGCCTTGATAGTTCTGTGGGAAAGATTGGCTAGACTAACTTTGAAACATAGGATCGGGATTGTTCTGATTGAACCATTGATTTTGATTGGAAAAATTGATATTTTGGTTCTGACTGAAGTTCGGGTTTTGATAGAAATTCGGATTCTGAGAATTGAAACCCTGATTCTGAATACTGCTTTGGCCAGAGAACTGATTATTAAATCTCTGATACTGCTGGCCACAGGAAGCATTTACTTCAGTGTTCTGTCCACCCATAGGACAGAAACGAGCAGTGTGTCCCACATTGCCACAATTTTGACATGTGACTAGATTGAAATTTCCCTGATTCTGGAAAGAATTGACTCGATACGCAGGAGGGGAAAGAAATTGACACTGGCCAACAGCATGGCCAGGTCGACAACATCTTCCACAGAACAGAACTTGTGAGTTCTGTGGGAAAGACGGGGTCTGATTCATAGGATTAAGCGACATTTGAAGAGCTGCCATCTGCTGTTTCAGCATGGCGTTCTGATCTTGCATAATCCCATTTGATGACATTTTTTTTGTTTTTATTTTTATTTTTATTTTTATTTTTTTATTTAGAAAAGAAACAGAAAAAGAAACGGAAACAGAAAAAGAAACCTACCTACGAAAAAATTTAAAACAGAAAACAAGAAAACAATAAAAGGGGGAAAAACGTGTTGAAATCTTCTGAGCCCAAAATGGAAGGGAAAACAGTGGATTTTGACCTCGAAAACGGTGTCGAACGGCCTCCGGCTTGGGGTCCTGCGCGCCAAACGGACACTCGAGCCGAAAGTTACGGCCAAAATACTAACGAGTGCTAAAACGATCCCTTTTATCCAAAAGTTCGATCGTTAAAAATGTGGAGTCAGATAATTCAACCTCAGATGTCCCCGAATCAATGTAGAAACTAGAAAGGATAGAAACAAAAACCTATCTACGAAAAATTCGTAACAAATACAGAAAAATCAATAGAAACTAGACAACCGTATCGATTCCCCGGCAACGGCACCAAAAACTTGTCACGGATTTTATCTAAGAAAACAACAAGTAATAAAATTTATAAATCCGGTATTCCCCAAGTGCAGGGATCGTAGTATAGCGATTAATACCGGAGTCGATCACAGGGAATCGAGGTATCTAGTTCATTAATTTTCCTAAGGTTGTTACTACTAAAACGAAACTAAAAACGATAAAATAAACTGGACAGAGGATTGTCAGTCCAAAGCCAGGAAGGATAGTTACGAACTTAACTAATGAAAGTAAAGTCTATTCTAAAAACTAAAACGAAAATAAAATTCTAACTAAGCAACGAAGAACAAGGCACAGAGGCAATTTCAATTAATTTAACGAGGAACAAGCAATGATCCACCTATCTCGCAACCCTCAATTTCTACCCTAGATCGTTTAGTGAAGATTTAATAAAGATGTGGTTCACCTATCAAAGGTATGAATTTCTACTCTCGTAGATAATTCGCCTATTAATCTTTCATCTCTCGATCTTAAAGATTAACGCTTCCATAACAAAGGTGTAAGATTTTTCAATCTAGCAACCTAGAAATTTAACCTAACAACTCTCGTTATTTTTAGGTTAAAAATCTAATCTTTACTACGGTGATCTAGGTCTAACAACGATTCTCATCAAACGTTAAACATCAATAAGCAACAATCCATCGATATAATTGCGTAATCAATGTAAAAGCATAATAAAGATACAAACTTTATTTAAAACTCACAAAACATCTAAGATTTGAAATCAAAACGCTGCATGATCGGTTTCACATGCTTGTTCAGGACTTGCTCAGCTCATCTCCAGGATCGAACAAACAAAATAAATAAAAAAAATAAAAATATGGCTCGGTCGACCGAGCAGGGGCACTCGGTCGACCGAGTGAACCTCTTTTTTTTTTTTTTTGATTTTCTGTGCCGTCTCTGTTCCCAGATGATTTCTCGTCTTCTGTGCTGCTGCTGAATGTCGTCCTTTCATAACCTTCTTCGAGCTAGGGTAACAATTATCCCTTTTTTTCTTTTCTTAAAATAATAAAACCCTAATAAAAATATGATAATTCCAATTTGGCTCTTCTAGATAAGTCTTCAATTAAAATGCAGCTCGAAACCCTTCAACTCGTTGACTCGGTCCACGATACATTCGCGTACCTACATTAATAAAAACATGCAAAGTGTAACATCACATATATAAATCACGAAATTAGCTCAACTTTACACTTAAAGACTTTTAAAACTCATCTGCTCAATAATTCGATTAAACCCTTAATTTCTATGCAAATAATACGAATATGGAGGAAATTATTACAAAATATAACGATATAAATCATATAAAATCACCCTTAACATTAATCAAGTTACTTGTATCAATCTTATATTTTAAAATTTTTTCATCTACTTTTTTCACAATGAGACATTACTTTAATTGTGTAGATCGTAGCACTCTGATCTATTTACAATTCATAATTTCAAATATAGCATATGAAGTTAAATACATTCACAAGGCATCGAAAATAACAATAAACCCAGAGTCATTTGTATTTTCAGAGTCTGAATTAGTTCATAGTTACATTAGTTTAATCTTTAGATACCGTTCCTCCCTAATTAAGATTGTGTTTATAAAGTGACTACCCCTATTCCACTATTTATTTATTTTTTTGAAAAAGTATTCCACTATTAAAGAATACTATTTGTATACGAATCCATATCATAATAAATCGAACAAAAGCATGTATACACCATAAACAGTAAAGACAACCGAAACTAAGCTAGCTACATATATAAATATATGCGAATAAAAAGTAAGTTTAGATAATAAAAAATAACTTATCCTTTTGACTTGTGATAATCGTTATCCTTTGTTCTTTGGGTATAATCCAAAGGGCCCACCTCTCATTTTCATCACGTGCGCATCCGACAACTATGAGAGAAATGGCCATGCAGATACACGTGAAAGGTGGAAGTAATGTGTGACTCATAAGGATTAAGGATATGATAAACCCCCTTGGATCTTGAAAAGACAAAAGGTATTAGAGGTAATAATGGGTAAGATATGTAATGTGTGATGATGATGATGTGATAATTTTATTGTGCCTAGACTTGTGTGGACAGTATCATAAATATGATGTATACGTTTGTGATAGAATCTAATGAAACATTATCTTCCTAAAACTTATCTTTCTGTGAAAAGCTTTTCTTCTTTAATGGCGTTCTTCATCTAGAACTAAAACTCAAACTTGGTATCGGAGCGATCTGACCGGCGTCATGAGTTCCGGGACCTCTCTTCCCTCGCTTACTACAACAACAGCAGGAGGAGCTGTGATTAGTACAACCGTTGCAACATCGGCTGGAGGAGCTGCAAATGATGTTCTGCGAGTTAGCTCAGAGACCTCACCAACTCCGACAATGGAAGCCCGAACCCCGAGAGTGGAAATCAAATCTCAAGCTCCCATGAGCTCGTTCTTTGGATCAATGTTGTATCCAGGTTTTTTATATCCACCACCTGAATACTCCGGTGGAATATCTGTGTCTCAAATTACTGGATCTATGGTTCCTCCATCGTTTCCCATTTTTATGTCTGCACCAAGATCTCTTTCACCAAGTCCCTTGTCTCAGAATGTTCCCTTTAATAGTCACCTCACACAAACATGCACTGTAAAACTGACTAGAGATAATTATCTCCTTTGGAAATACACTGTGTTGCCTATTGTTAGAGGACATAAGTTGGAAGATATGTTGTTGGGAACAAGACCACGACCCCCAGATACTGGTCTGTTTGGAAATACACCAAATCCAGCAGCAGAAGAATGGAAGACCACTGATCAATTGCTTTTGGGTTGGCTTCTCAGTTCCATGACAGTACAAATTTTGGTTGAAGTGATAGGATGTAATACGTCTCATAAAATTTGGTCCACACTTGAAACTTTGTTCCATAATCAGTCAGAAGCAAGAATGCTTGAATACAAGAATGCACTGAGAAGGGCTCCAAGACTATGAGTGATTAATTAGCACAAATGAAGTCATATAGTGACAGTCTTGCTGCTGCTGGTTACCCTATCACCAAATTAGAACTGATTCTAGCAGCTTTAGGAGGTCTGGACAGGGACTATGAAGCAGTGATAGTTAATATTACCTCCAGAATTGGTTCACTTACTTGGCCAGAAGTCCAATCTCAGTTGCTTACACATGAAAGATTGCTGGCAAGATTTAATCCTACCATAAGTGTTACTGGTTCTATGGCTAACAACATGACTCAAGCCTCTGCTCACATTGCCTCATACAATCAATACACAAACACTGGTAATAGGTCTAGACCTATACCTACATGCAATAGTGCTCAAGGTAGCTATAGAGGTAGAGGGGGCTCAAGAGGTAGCAGAAATAATAGAGGCAGGTCTGGTGGAAGAAATGGAAATGGCCCCAGAATGACATGCCAATTTTGTGGCAAGAATGGACACCTGGCATAGACTGTTGACACATGTTTGAACATGACTTTCAGCCTACTACAGGAGGAGGAACTACAAGTGGTCCAAAACAAATTTCAGCATTTGTTGCTACCCCAAATACTGTTTCAGATAACTCCTGGTATATGGACAGTGGAGCTACAAATTATGCACCTCAGACTTGAGCAACATGTCTCTGAACAACAATTACAATGGTAATTACACCTTAGTTGTTGGAAATGGTGAAAAATTGGTCATAGAACACATTGGTCACACCATTTTGCACACTGCACACAAGCCACTGCACCTAAAGAATGTCTTACATGTGCCTCAGATCACCAAAAATCTGTTGAGTCTTTCAAAACTTATTACTGATAATTCTATCACTGTTGATTTTGATGGTTTGTGTTGTTTTGTCAAGGACAAAATTACAGGGACAATGCTTCTCAAGGGTCAACTTCAGGATGGTCTGTACAAGATAGTTCTGCCTCTTGAAACCAACAGCCAGACCTCCCTTCACTCCAAATAACAGTCTACTTGTTTTCATGTTTCCAAACGTCTCTTGAATTGTAATAATTCAGACAAAAATCCTGATGTATGGCACAGAAGACTTGGTCATCCATCAAGTCAGACTCTGACCTCAATCTTGAAACTTTGTGATGTTAAAACTGTTGGTAATTTGTCTTTTTGTGAGTCTTGTCAATTTGGTAAAAGTCACAATCTATTTCATCATGTGTCTGATTCTCATGCTGTTGCTAAGTTTGATTTGATTCACACTGATTTGTGGGGTCCTGCCCCTGTTAAGTCTGTAGAAGGATACACTTACTATGTGCACTTTATTGATGATCGTACTAGATATACATGGATTTATCCTCTTAAGTCCAAAGCTGAAACTTTTGAGGTTTTCAAAAATTTTAAGGCCCTGGTGGAAACTCAATTTTCGAGTAAGATTAAATGTATTCAATCTGATTGGGGAGGTGAGTATAGACCTTTTCAGCAGTATCTAGACACTGAGGGCATTCAGTTTAGACATCCATGCCCTCATGATCATGCTCAACATGGAAGAGCAGAAAGAAAGCAAAAGCATGTAGTTGAGGCAGGGTTAACCTTACTTGCTCAAGCCCATATGCCACTAAGATACTGGTGGCATAGTTTTCAAGCCTCTGTCCTCCTCATTAATTGCCTTCCTACTCCTTTCCTTGCATCATAAATCTCCTGCTGAATGTCTGTTTCACACCCTACCTAATTACAAACTATTTAAAACTTTTGGATGTGCTCTGTATCCTAACCTAAGGCCTTACCAGAACCACAAGTTTCAGTTACACACCAAAAGGTGTGTCAATCTTGGTCTTAGTACTTTTCACAAACGCTACAAATGCTTGGATGACATTGGCAGAATATACATCTCTGCCAATGTTGTCTTTGATGAAACCTTTTTCCCTTTCACCCAAGGTTTCACTCAAGGACCTTCTACACGGATTTTGGTTGATCCTACTATCACCACCTTTTATTTTACCTTTGCTACTCAGGAAGACAACAACAGCATAGATATCCTGAGCAGACTACCTGAAAGAAGCATTGTTGCTGATCCTGTCACCACTCAGGTACAAACTGCTTCTAATATTGATAGTTCAAGTAGTAGTAGTACTTATGCACCTTCATGTTCTGCATCACTAGGTCTTAATATGTATACACCTTTGCATACACCTTCACCCTCACCTTCAATGACACCTTCACCTAGTACTATTGAAGGTGCATTTTCAACTACCCCTCAAAACAGTCCTACACATTCATCTGCACTAGACATTCAATAGCCTGTTGTCCAAAACCAACCTCATCCTATGCAAGCTAGGTCTAAGAGTGGGATCTTCAAACCAAGGTTTATTCTGCTGCTATAACTAGTGTTCACTCATTTCCAACTGAACCTACAAGTGTGTCAGAAGCCATTCAAAATTCAGAATGGAAAAAGGCAATGAATGAAGAATATAGAGCACTTATGCACAACAAGACCTGGGAACTTGTGAACTTGCCTTCCGGAAAAAGTGTTGTTGGGAATAGATGGATCTTTAAGATCAAGCTCAGACCAGATGGGACTATTTTGAAACACAAAGCCAGACTAGTGGCAAAGGGATACAGTAGAATTATGGGATAGACTTTAATGAGACCTTCAGTCCTGTAGCAAAATCTGCCATCATCAGAATAATGTTGTCTTTAGCTGTCTCTTTGAGCTGGCCTATACATAAAATAGACATAAACAATGCCTTTCTTAATGGCCCTCTACAGGAATAGGATAGATGAGAATGTTTTATTTATGTTGGTTTTTGAAAAATTGTCCTAGGCCGTTATGAAGAACATGACCTAGTTTACTTTTTGCATTTATCCCATTCCCGTTAGCTCCCCCCGTGTGCGGCGGGTGTAATTATTTATTAGATAAACTCTTATGTAACAAGAATGGAGCAAGAAGATGAAGACCAAGGAGAGATAAAGAACCCATTGGCGTACAACAATAAAGATCCTATTGGCGGTTGCAGATACCCTTAGTTTGTGACCCACGGTTTCGTCAGTTTGTATTCGAAACCGCACCTAGGAAAAGTCCATGATCATGCCGGTTATTTTGTGCACGGAATGTTGTGTATGTTTTACTTTATATGATATAGTAGTAATATGCACATATTAGATGAGACCATAATTAAACCAAAATTAATTAAGTGACTTAATTTAAAATTATTCCCACATCAAAAAATCAAGTCGAAATTGCCTCCCCATATTATAACGACGGTGAAGAGCCCTTGTTCGGACCCAACTCACCAGCCAAAGCGGGGGTTGACCTACCTCGGGTATATCGTCGTTATCGAGATATGATCGAAAGAGATCTCACGAATATTGGGGTTATGACTCGACTAAGAATTCTCTTGGCCACCAGGCAAAGCAGGGTCGTTTGGATTTTAGAGGCAAGGGTTTGACTATTTTCATAAGATGAAATATTGTCAAAGAGTTGACTGGTCAAACAACAAGAGTCGTATAAGATACGATCGACAAATCGTTGTCCACCTGTTTAATTATTTTCGGCCCATCAGCCAAAGCTGGGGGTCGAGGTAGTTCGATGGGATCTTGCCCACTAAAGAAATTATTTTCTTGAAAGCCAATTGGGAGTAGTTGGCTAGTGGGAGTAAAACCTTATAAAATTTTTAAAGTGCAAATTTAAGGTTTTTATACATGAGTGTTTACTTATTCTATCTTTATTTATTGTTGTAGAAAATGTCAAACAAATTGAACCTTCGTTTTATCATCGAAAACAAGTATAACAAGCACTGTTCTGACAGTACTGATGCTACATGTATCATGCTTGCTTCTATGACACCTAAACTGCAGAAACAACATGAGTCTATGGACGCCTACTCAATCATGGTCCACCTGAAGGAACTCTATGCTTCTCAGTCTCGCACTGAGAGGTACGAGGTCTCGAAGGCCCTGTTTGGTTGTAAGATAGCATCCGGGACTGCTGTGGGGTCACACGTGCTTAAAATAATCGGGTACACAGAGAGGCTTGGGAAGTTGGGCCACAAGTTGGAACGAGAGTTGAGTATTGACTTGATTCTGCAATCTCTACCTGATTCATTCTCGCAGTTCGTGATGAACTATCACATGAACAAGATAGATTGCTCCCTTGCGGAGTTATTGAACATGTTGAAAACTGCTGAGGGCACTGTGGGGAAGGGAAAGCAAGTGTTGATGGTCACTTCAAGCAAGGGTAAAGCAAAAGCCCAGAAGAAGTCCAAGAAGGCGAAGGCTGCACCTAAGCCAACACCTAAGATAGCGAAAGACAAATCCAATGATGCCTGCTTCCATTGCGGTGAGACCGGACATTGGAGGAGAAACTGCAAAGGCTTCTTGAGTACCAAGAAGAAGCATTATGATGCTTCAACTTCAGGTATATTTATGATTGAGATCAATATTGCTTCTTCTAAGTCTAACCGCTGGGTATTAGATACTGGTTGTGGTTCTCATATTTATACGAATATGCAGGCACTAAGAAGAACTAGAGAACTGAAGAAAGGAGCGGTGGACCTACGCGTTGAAAATGGAGCAAGTGTTGCTGCGCTGGCCGTAGGAATTTATTTTCTTTCATTGCCCAGTAGGCTAGTACTAGAACTTAATAACTGTTATTTTGTTCCCGCTCTTACGAAGAGCATTATTTCTATTTCTGCATTAGATGTTGATGGATTTTCTTTTACGTTTGAGAATAAATGTTGTTCTTTTTCATGTGATGGAATCTTTTATGTTACTGGCATACTTATCAATGGTCTCTACATATTAGATATGAATGTTGATGTACTTAATATAAATAACAAGAAAGCCAAGACAAATGACTTGAATGGATCCTACTTATGGCATTGTAGACTTGGCAATATAAATAAGAATCGCATTTCCAAACTCCATAAAGATGGAATGTTGGATCAATTCGATTACGAATCGTTTGATACATGCGAAGCTTGTTTACTTGGCAAGATGACAAAGTCACCTTTTAGTGGCAAAGGGATAAGATCCAATGAATTGCTTGAGCTCATACATACTGATGTATGTGTCCCAATGTCAATTCAAGCCAAAGGGGGATACTCTTATATTATCACCTTCACTGATGACCATTCTCAATATGGTTATATATACTTAATGAAGTATAAGTCTGAAGCCTTTGAAAAGTTCAAGGAATTCAGAAGTGAAGTGGAGAAACAACTAGGTAAAGAAATCAAAACACTTCGATCTAATCGAGGTGGAGAATACCTGGATGGAGAGTTTCAAGATTATTTAAAGGAGAATGGGATTCTACCTGAATGGACCCCTCCAGGGAAGCCTCAAATGAATGGCATATCTGAGAGGAGGAACCGTACTTTGTTAGACATGGTACGATCCATGATGAGCTACGCAGCTCTCCCAAAATCATTTTGGGGGTATGCTCTAGAGACCGCATCCTATACACTGAACCGAGTTTCATCAAAGACGGTTGACTCTACGCCATACGAGGTATGGACTAAGAGAAAATCGAGCCTAGGTCATCTAAAACCTTGTGGTTGTCCGACTTACGTGAAGCGGATGATGCCTGACAAATTAGAGCCTAGGTCTGACAAATGTCTATTTGTGGGATATCCTAGGGAAACCAAAGGGTACCAATTTTACCATCCTGAGGAACAAAAGTTGTTTGTTGCCAGGACTGGCACCTTTCTGGAGAAAGAGTTTATTCTGGATAGGGTAAGTGGGAGTAAAATTGATCTTGAAGAAATTCGAGAACCACTTACGGATAACAGTCAGTTGATGGAAGTAGAGGATTTGCCACACACAGATGTGATGCCAGCCTCTACCGTGGACACACTAGCACCTCGTAGATCCACCAGGGAATGCCATGAACCTGAAAGGTACACCGGCGTGTATCTCATGGAAGATGAGGACCCTAGAACTTATGAGGAAGTGCTTTTAAGGCACGACAAAGAGAAATGGTTGGAAGCCATGAATTCTGAAATGGAATTCATGGAAGACAACCAAGTTTGGAACTTGGTTAATCCACCTGAATGAATAGTTCCTATATGGTGTAAATGGGCCTTTAAGAGAAAGACCGACATGGACGGTAGCGTGACTACCCACAAGGCTAGGTTAGTGGCAAAAGGTTATAAGAAAAGACATGGAGTTGACTATGACGAAACCTTTTCGCCTATTGCCATGTTAAAATCCATTAGCATTTTTCTCGCTATTGCAGCATACCATGATTACGAAATCTGGCAGATGGATGTGAAAACAGCTTTCCTTAACGGGAACCTGTCTGAGGAGGTGTATATGACACAGCATGAGGGTTTCACAACCAATGATGCCAGGATGGTGTGAAAACTGCAAAGATCCATTTATGGATTAAAGCAAGCTTCTCGGAGTTGGAATCTTCGCTTTGATGAAATAATCAAACAGTTTGATTTCATCAAAAACGAAGATGAGCCCTGTGTTTACAAGAAGGTTAATGGGAGTGCCATTGTGTTCTTAGTGCTTTATGTAGATGTCATATTGCTCATTGGGAATGATGTGCCTATGTTACAATCAGTCAAAGCTTGGTTATCCAAGAACTTCTCAATGAAGGACTTGGGTGATGCAGCCTATATTCTAGGAATAAAGATCTATAGAGATAGATCTAAAAGGTTGCTTGGTATGTCGCAATCCACATATATAGACAAGATGCTGAAGAGATTCAGCATGGAGCAGTCCAAGAGAGGATTGCTGCCCATGTCACATGGGGTCTACCTGTCGAAGGGAATCCTAAGACAGAGGAGGAAAGGGCACAAATAAGTAAGATCCCTTATGCTTCGGCAATCGGGTTTATCATGTATGCCATGTTATGCACAAGACCAGATGTCTCGTACCCTCTTAGTATGACTAGTAGGTACCAGTCCAATCCATGTGATGGTCACTGGATTGCTGTCAAGAATATCCTCAAGTACATGAGACGTACTATGGATATGTTCCTGGTTTTCGGGAATGATGATTTAGTATTACAAGGTTACACAGATGCCAGTTTCCAAACTGACAAGGATGACTTTAAGTCATAATCTGGATTTGTTTTCACGCTTAACGGTGGAGCAGTGAGCTGGAAGAGTTCCAAGCAGGAGACTAATGCATACTCTACAACGGAAGCCGAATACATAGCAGCCTCGGAGGCGGCAAAATAAGTAGTTTGGATGAAGAAGTTCATTACTGAACTTGGTGCGGTTCCCTCCATTGAAGGTCCAGTGCCACTGTACAGTGATAATAATGGATCGATATCTCAGCCAAAGGAACCGAGGTCTCATCAGAAGTCCAAACATGTGCTATGGTGCTATCACTTGATTAGAGAGATAGTAGATAGATGAGATGTAAAGATAGAGAAAGTCCACACGGATGATAACATAGCTGATCCGTTAACCAAGGCATTGTCTCAAGCAAAGCATGAGAAACATGTTGTTAAGGGTGATTTTATATGATTTATTCCGTTATATTTTATAATGATTTCCTCCATATTTGTATAATTTGCATAGAAAATGAGCGTTTAATTGGTTTATTGAGCAAGTGAGGTTTTAAATGGTTTATTCGCAAAATTAGTTGAATTATGCTTTTTATTGTTGATTTCATGTTTATTTGGATATTATTACATTTTGCGATGTTTTTGATGTCATGTAGATGCATATTCTCAACCCAAAGAATGATCAAATGAGGATCAAGTTCGAATTATATGATAGAGAGGAGATAAAGTTGGAATTTGATAAAGGATAGAGAAGGAAGGAAAGGATAAAGATGAAGAAATCAAGTTGTTGATCCAGCTGAACTGGCGTCCAAGTCCCGTCCAGGATGGACGGGCGTCTGATCATCCAAACGAGCGTCCATGAAGGTGACTTGATTCAGGATAGACGGATATTTTCATGGACGAGCGTCTAGAATAGTGAACGGGCGTCCAAGGGAGGAAGTTGATTCAGAGAGTTTGGACGCTGAAGTGGACGGGCGTCTGAAGCAAGTCCAAGGCACCTCGGACGGGCGTCCAACAAGACGGACGGGCGTCCTTAAGCCGACATCAGCACAGCCACCTCAGTTTTCTATAAATATCAGCACGTATTTCAACCCTAATCATACATTATTGAGACCTATTGATACACAATCATTAGGAGAAAACCCTAGGCGGCCCCAGCCCCCTTAGGGGAGGCTGGGGTTGCGATTTTTCTTGTTTTTATATTCATTTTTTCTTTTTCCTGTTTGCTGCCATGCTGATGCTGAAGCTCTGCAACATGAACAGCCTGTGAGATCGTTTATTTCAGCTTTCTTTTATTTCTTTTCCTTTGAATAATTTTATGAATGATTTCAATTTAAAGCTTGTTTCTTTTCCATGATTATATGTTTATGCAACGTATATCGAGAGATTGTTGTTATTGATGTTTACCGTATGACGAGAGTCGGTGTAAACGCTAGATCACCATAGGAAAGAATAGATCTTTTTAACCTAAAAATACGAGAGTTGATAGGTTAGAATATCTAGATTGTTAGATCTAATAAATCTTGCACCTTGGTTTGAAAACGTTAATCTTTAAGATCGAGAGATAAAAGATTGATAGGCGAATTATCTACGAGAGTAGGAATTCATACTTTTGAGAGGTGAATCACATCTTTGATTAAATCTTCATAAGATAATCTTTGCAGGAAATTAAGGGTTGCGGGATGGTGGATCATGGTTTGTTCTATGTTGATTTACTTCAGTCATTATCATGTTCGTTAGTTTTATTGTTTTCCTAGTTATAGTTTTATTTACTTTTGTTCGCAACGATGTTTTCCTGGCTTTGGACTGACAATCCTCTGTCCAGTTTATCTTTCTGTTTTTGTTTTTGTTTAGAGTTAGAAGAATTAATATGAACTAGATACCCCGATTCCCTGAGATCGACTCCGGTTTCAGCCTCTATATTACGATCCCTGCACTTGGGGAATACAGGATTTATAAATATTTATTACTTGTTGTTTTTCTTAGATAAAATCCGTGACACATGTTCACTTGCACGGGCTTAGGCATATGGTTGATTGGCTTTAGGCCAAGTGAGAGATTGTTGGAAAGGTGTCTGATTGAGCTAAAATTTACCCCAACAAAAACAATTTATAAGGACTCGAAACTGTGGGTAAACTAACTCTCTAACCGGCAGTGTACCGGGTCGATTGCTAGCATAGCTACAGGAGTACGAGGTCGAACCCAAGGGAAAAGTGTTTGTGAGTACCAAAGCAAACTTCAAACTTAGTCTAGGAAAATCGATGGTTGAAAAGTATTTGTAACTACAACGACACTAAAGTGATCCCTACTAACAAGTTTAAAGATAAGAAGAAAGATAGAAGATTAAACTACTAGGTTTCAAAGATAATTAAAGAGACATAGCCGAACCATGATCAAAATAGCTAGTTTCACCCCAAGGATTGACAAAACCGGGAGTGTGCAATAACAACAAACTCTTACATTCAATTTCACGGATACGAACTCCTAATCCCGGTGCTAGGGTCTGAACAACTCTTCCCCAACACCTTATGCCAAGTCAATTAACCTTCCCTAAGAAAGATTCATTCACAAGACATGTTAAGCACGAGATCCGTTTGAACGTTAAAACGAGTAACCTCGCACTACAATGCGATCCTAGAACCCTTTTCCCACATCCCTCTATCTGAACAACTCTCAAGAGTGATGTGTGTGATTTTTGACCTAGGTGATCAATCTAGCCCAAATCCGTTATGACAAGTTCTAAGACATGAAACAAGCAAGATATAGCAATAAAAAGCACTACCCACTCCCAATTTCATCACTCACCAAATTTCACATGATTCGACTATGAAAAGGGATTAGCTACTCATTATAATAATCAAAACACACATAAAGCAGTAAATAAAAGCCATAATAGGTAGAAGAGAAGAGAAATATACCATAAAGTTGCAGAAATTCGAGTTGAGATCCAAAAAGTACAAAATAAAGAAGTAATTAAAAGGTGGTCTCTTAGTGTTTGGAATGAAAATCTAAGCTAATAAATGGAAAGATTAAGCTAAGATGTTGTTGATTTACACTAAGAGAGAGTATTCTAAGCTATTACAAAATTCGAGCAAGAAAATGGGTAGAGTTTTGCTAAGAAAAGCTTGATATCCAAGAAAATGTCTAAGGGGGGTATTTATAGGTGAAGGGAAAATCTGCTGCAAAAGCGGTCCAAACGCGCGTTTAGAGGGCTGGAACGTGCGTTTGAAATCTTCAAACGCGCGTTTCGCATAGTTGAAACGCGCGTTTCGCATAAATTCTGGGCAGGGGCTTGACTGTTCTTCATCTGGAACGCACGTTTAAGAGGGTTCAAACGCGCGTTTGGGATCTTGGAACGCGCGTTTGGAGTGATTTCAAACGCGCGTTTGGAGAGCTTGAACTCTGTATCAACTCTAGACTTCTGGAACGCACGTTTGAGGGGGGTAAACGGGCGTTTGAACCCCTGTTTCCCCAAATCTTCACTTTTCTTCCTTTTTGGGCCCTCGTCTTGCCTCGGTCATGCTTTTTCACCACAAATCGTCACCTTCCGGGTCCTCGAGACACCAATACCCTACAATATCAAAAGCAACCACAAACATCCAAACAATTCCGGAGGGTAAAAGTGCTCGGGAATGGGGTTAATATCAACAAAAAGGGGTATGAATTCATCAAGGTAACAGATTCGTTCCCCGTGCCGTAAGCTCACGATATCACCCCGAAAATGGTCCAATTTACCCAAAATTGTGCTGAAAGTGTGGTAAACGGGGGTAATTAATGCACCGGAGTCACGTAAAGTTGACTCCCATCAGTGTCCTAAACCCAATCGGTTTGGACCGGATCCGACCGGGTCGGGTCATTTACAGTCTATTTAGTTCATGTAATAACTTTATTATGATTAATAAATGCACTTATGTTATTATATATTGTTTATCTTCATATTATTTGTTGTATATATATAGTAACGTCCCTAGTATCAATCTATGATAGAGAAACCATGATAGTGATTATGGTTGATGAGGTCTCTAATCACTATAACAAGGTTGATACTTAAATGTCTCTAGTCTTACATATTATCAAATGGGACATTGATAGTATAATCAGACTAGCACGTATTGGATGTCTTCTATCTTTTAGAAGATAGGGATAGATCTCGTCTATCGAAGTGTAGGGACACTTGGACTGTACGTGGACGTGTATTAGAGAATGCGTACATTAGACTGACCCACTTACATTAAGTGTCACACTATGTGGCGGTTGTGTAATTATCCTTTTGACCGGAGTCTTCATGGCATCATGGTGTGGATTGTAATGCTTTGACACTATTGAGATTTCTCCTAACCACGGGGCGATCATACGGTAGTGATTGGATATGATATTGAAGCATGCGGAGTATACATGATTGGTCGTCCGGGAATCGCGTATCCTATGATTGGGATCGAATATCCGAAATGGCCTTCTTATAAGGAATGTCTAGCTCTCGAGAATCTTTGCAAAGTGGGAGTAAATGTGTTATTCCGAGAGAGCATGATATCCATATTATAAGATACGATCGTTAATGTATTGACACTCGAGATACGATCTTATGGATATTATTTCAGCGATAGGACTGTAAGTTACACGGTAACTGCTTCACATGAAAAGTATTAGTCATTGCTTTTGACTCTTCCGATTATTGGGGGTCACGGTGTGTTGCTAGACGCTATCCCGTGATCGTTAGGCGTGAATGGAATTTTAGTAAATTGCACTTTATGTCTACGACCAACATATTCGGAAGCCTATCGGGTCACACACATATGAACATCGAGTCGGATTAAAATGCGGTTATAATTGATAACCAAATAAGGAAAGTTTGTCTCTAGACTATAAAGGTTATAGTGGTAAATTAATATGTTGGTATTTATTTATTATGAGTAAATAAAATACAAGTTATTAATTATATATAGATTATATTAATTAAAGAATATTCCGGAAGTCAATTAATTGACTAATGGGGCACCACTTTTAAGTGTATAAGATACACTTAGATTGCACACATTAATTAATAAGATTACCATAATATTAATATAAGATATTAATTGATTTTGGAAAAATAGATTTATGGTAATAAGATAATTATAATCAATATAAGATATTGGCAAAATTAATTATAATAAAAGTGATAAATCAATCTAATTGATTTTCCTTATTTTATTGGGAAAAATGTTTTCTTCTTCTCCACACCATATGGGGCGCCTCTCTCACTATAAATAAGAGGTGGGTGTCAAGCTCTTTTGTACATCACAATTGCAAGAGCTTATAGTTCTTGTGTAAAATAGAGAGCAACCTATAGTGAGTTTGTGAGAGAGGAAAAAGACCGGTCTAGCAACCGGAGTTTTCCAATAGCAATCCAAGGAGGATTCCGGCAAGGGGTTCGTGTGGATTAGCGATAGAGGCCGGACGCGTGGACGGCTTGTGAACTGAACTAATCTCCGTTGATGGTCAAAGAAACGATCTTATAGATCATCAAGGTATAACCATCAAACTACTTAACGTGTTTATTACATTAAACGAAGAACGATCTAGAAAAAGGAAATCAAATTTTAAATTCCGCTGCGTTAAACTAGTGATTTCCTAAACTTGCATCATAAATCTCCTACTGAATGTCTGTTTCACACCCTACCTAATTACAAACTATTTAAAACTTTTGGATGTGCTCTGTATCCTAACCTAAGGCCTTACCAGAACCACAAGTTTCAGTTACACACCAAAAGGTGTGTCAATCTTGGTCTTAGTACTTGTCACAAAGGCTACAAATGCATGGATGACACTGGCAGAATATACATCTCCGCCAATGTTGTCTTTGATGAAACCTTTTTCCCTTTCACCCAAGGTTTCACTCAGGGACCTTCTACACAGATTTTGGTTGATCCTACTATCACCACCTTTTCTTTTACCTTTGCTACTCAGGAAGACAACAACAACACAGACATCCTGAGCAGACTACCTGAAAGAAGCATTGTTGCTGATCCTGTCACCACTCAGGTACAAACTGCTTTTAATATTGATAGTGCAAGTAGTAGCAGTACTTATGCACCTTCATGTTCTGCATCACTAGGTCTTAATATGTATACACCTTTGCATACACCTTCACCCTCACCTTCAAAGACACCTTCACCTAGTACTGTTGAAGGTGCACTTTCAACTACCCCTCAAAACAGTCCTACACCTTCATCTGCACCAGACATTCAATAGCCTGTTGTCCAAAACCAACCTCATCCTATGCAAACTAGGTCTATGAATGGGATCTTCAAACCAAGGTTTATTCTTCTGCTATAACTAGTGTTCACTCATTTCCAATTGAACCTACAAGTGTGTCAGAAGCCATTCAGAATTCAGAATGGAAAAAGGCAATGAATGAAGAATATAGAGCACTTATGCACAACAAGACCTAGGAACTTGTGAACTTGCCTTCCGGAAAAAGTGTTGTTGGGAACAGATGGATCTTTAAGATCAAGCTCAGACCAGATGGGACTATTTTGAAACACAAAGCCAGACTAGTGGCAAAGGGATACAGTAGAATTATGGGATAGACTTTAATGTGACCTTCAGTCCTGTAGCAAAATCTGCCATCATCAGAATAATGTTGTCTTTAGCTGTCTCTTTGAACTGGCCCATACATCAAATAGACATAAAAAATGCCTTTCTTAATGGCCCTCTATAGGAAGTTGTGTTGATGTGTGATTTTCAATAGATAATCACTAAATGCTACCGCAAGCGCACGGCTTATCGAGTAGTACTTAGGATGTCGATCCCACAGGGACTTGTAGTCAATCACCAAACAATTCCCGATTTATATTAGCTAGACAAATCAAAATCTTGGAGGTTTTTATCTACGAATCCTAAAATTAAATAAAATAAAGATAATATAACTACGAGCCAAGAACTTCAAGATTTAGGTAATAGAATTCAAGGTTTAGAGGCATTTCTTGGATTTCGGATCCACCACGGCGTTGTTTACATAGAATTTCAACAATCTTTCTATCAATATGAATCTTCCATTTATGAAGACCAATTATCAAATATTACACGTAAACATTCTTCCGAACTATTACCGTGATTGTACCTAGTTTTATCCAACATTCAGTTTCCTACAATGATGAATAAAATTAGATCCATTGAATTACCATAATTAAAGGGCCGCTTTAGGTTTAACCTAATTTTCATTCAAGAAATCCCTAAAGATTCGATCTTGGTTTCTAGGTTATCGATTAATTAATACTTTTTCTGTCATCAATTAATCGAATGAAGTTTCTCATGCAATCCTACAGTCATTCACTCCTTCGAGATATTATTTCCGGAAAATTACATGAATAAGCATACAAGATCAAATTCATAAACATGACAAAAATCCTATCAATGAAAAGATTGTATCTTTAAAACTATATAATCATCGCCGGGTTTTCCTAATCCAAGAAACCAATATTTACTCTCGTAACATATCAAGATTCCAAGATTCAACCATATAATTCATACTTTGACAAGAAAAATAAATAAATAGAATAAAGGAGAAAGGAGATAGAAAGAAACCGTCAAAGTATTGCATAAATAATCAAACCTCGAAAAAAGCTTCGTTCTTGAATTCTTAAAACCTAAAAATCCTTGTTTTTGGGGATGGGGGATGATGATCGAAGAAAGGAGGAGCAGGGTCGCCTAAAATATCATGAATGAGGCGCTGATGATCATTTTTTTCAATTTAAGGAAATTATTTTAGGATAAATAGGAATTTTCCTTAATTCAAATTGTGTAATTTATCTCCTCAAATAAAATTCCTAGAAAATAGGATCATAATGGCGTGTTATTTCCCTCCTTTTTCTCTTCACGCCATATTAATGAAAATCACGTAGGAAATTGTCTCCACCAATCAGAACATTTCGTTGGCCTGTAGAAAATCTGGATTGTTTCTGCATTTTTTCACACCCTGTTCCATTCTTCCACACCTGGGTGTGATTCTTCTTGCCTTCATGATTTTGACTCCTTTTTAGCTCGTTTTCATTGCCTTTTATGCTCGGATTCATCATATCTGCAAAATATCAAAGCCACAGCAGTAATCTAGTCCAAAAGAAGCAATTTATCATACGAAAATCATAAAATAAGCATTAAAACAGGCCAAAACGACCCAAGAATAACCACATATGGTGGACTTATCAAACTCCCCCAAGCTTAACCCTTGCTTGTCCCCAAGCAAGTCAAAATATCAACTCAAGACGAAGTACTTAGAACACACACGGAACAATCTCAAGTAGGATGCAAAGTACACGAGCCTCGATAGATTATACTTCAATAGTTCAAACGCATAATATAAACATGGTCAACCTCTTTCAAAATACCACACTTTAACATGAACAAAGACTTCCATTAAGAATGAGATCAACCAAACAAATAGACCCTCACGGGATAAAATCGCTCAACAGTATATTTGTGAGGTGGTTAATCTCTCAAGCTCATTCCAACGAAATTGCCCTACTATATGCTTGTATATTATCTCATGTCAACCGCCAAAGCAACATGCACCACACAAATCATAAGGACTTAGAAGAAGGTATGGTAGAGAATAGCCCGGAAAGGTAGGAAAGTGACTGAAATGGTGGTAAAAATGGTAAGTGTAGGATATATATCATGGTAGGTGGTTCAAGGCCTTTAGAACTAGTGAAACATGTAACTACTAATTCATCAACTCGTGTGATCTCAGGGGGGGTTTATCCAACAACTACACAATTCTCCAATAACGAGCCACTAACATGACTTTATACTTTGAGAGGATAAAGACGTCACTCCCTTTTTATTACACAACAAAAACTAAAACAACATAGGAGGCTATTTTCGGATTGCACTCCTTTATTGACTCTTTTTTTTTTTCTTGATTTTTCTTGATTTTTTTTTTTTTGAAATAATATTCAAGACACAATACGGACTCCCCCAAGCTTAATTTCTTTGCAATCGAGTTTTCAGAATTTAATAGTCAACATCCCATTAATCTTAAGGCCGGGTAAAATAGAATTTGGGCTATTCAATTTTTTTTTTTTTTTTCGTGGGGTGAGGGCATAATATATGGCTAGTAAGGGTGTTAAGTGTGGGTAAAGGAAGAAGCGAGTGCCTTAGTCATTTTAGTATAGATGCAAGTACCATGGTAATATCAATAAGATGCAACACAAGTTCTAAAGGAACAAAATCATGGAAGAGAAAAATAAACGCTCATTTTTGGGTGAGACTGAAGTAGTCAGTCATTATGGCCGGAACATCTCACCGGGACAGGTTGTCTACTCACTTAATCTCAATCATTCTCAACAAAAATCAATGCACATTTACGTGGTTTATCAAGTGGAATCAAACATATTATATCCTGCATCTTTCTTATCAAAGTAGTCTCGAACAATTTTCATGCATTTCAAATCATACTCGATATGACTGTGTGTAATCCAAGCAAGACATGGACTCAAAACGACTCGACACATAGACTCTACCTAAGTGACTTTTATTGACCCTAAGACAAAAGACTTGAATAACAACCAAGGAAACTACACAAGTGACCCGCCCCCACACGTAAATGTTACATTGTCCCCAATGTAAATAAATGAAAAGCAAGTGAGGGTAAGAAAGAAACTCACTGAATCGTGATGCCAGAACGTCAGACGGATCGAAGAGGGAGCACAAGCAATCAGGGGAGGGCAAGCACGTCGTTCAGCTCTCGAAGAATCTGTGTTAATGATGGTCATTCGCCGGACTCCGGCAAGAGGTGGTGGTCGGAAAGGCAGGGTGGTCATTTTCCGGTGACCGGAGTGATGGTTGGCCGGAGTTGTGGGAGGTGGTGGTAGGAGATGGGGGTCCATGGGTATGAAAGTTGTGGTGAAAAGTGAGGAAGAGGGCAAGAATTAAAATTTTTTTTTTTTTTTTGGATAGGAGAATCACAGGGTGTGATAAAAATCACACCTGGGTGTGATACCTGCGTCAATTATAGGCACTTTTTTTTTTTTTTGGACGGAAGAATCACACCTGGGTGTGATAAAAATCACACCTGGGTGTGATATCTGCGTCATTTTTTGGCCTTTTTTTTTTTTGAAACCGTCTCCCCCGTTTCGCTTTAAAAGATGGCCTCAAATCGCACCTCGAAATTTCCTTTCACCTCGATCGTGGTTTTCTCCATACTAAATATTCCACACCATGGCATCAAAATCCGCAAGTTCCTCTTGTGCAAAGTTATCTGGCTGCAAACCGACACCAAAAACAAAACAAACCAAGACTAAAGGACCGAGAGGACAACTCTCTTCCTTTATTTATTCATTAAGCAAGAAAGAAAAAATAAAAATAAAATAAAAAAAACATTCTGAATTTATAGTCTTCAGTTGGACTATCTTTAAACATCATGTCAAGGAGGACTAAACCAAAGAAGGGCATCCCTTTGCATTTTTTTCCACATATCAAGGATATTAACAAGGATTTTCAGATATAGCATTGGGAGCCTATAATCAAATCTTCTTAAAAAGCGATTAATCATTTTAGCTCTAAGGAACGAAGTGCCACTAAACAATTTATAAATCTCTTTATCAATGCTCATGACAAATCTAAGAGAATTATGGACTATTAGAGGTGCAACATCTATATACTCTACATGCTCAACATCCATAAATTCAACATCATTATACAATGAAGGGGGGTTATCATTATCAAATGCATTCAAATCAAACGCAATATTTTTACCTCCCTTTTCATCCTTTTCTTGGCTCATCAATGTTGAATCTGGAATTATTGCACCGTTATCTTGTGGAGATGGTTCGAATTTCCATGTGGCTGCACTCTTGTTAATACGAAGGCCCAAACACTCTGCAATCTTTGAGAAAGAATCACTGAAAACATTTAGATCAAGACAATGTGGGATCTCATAAGGATCATAGTTTTCATCCCCACGACTTTCAAGGTCGGCCTCCTGCTCTTGAATCACCTTCTCCATTTCCCTTTCATCTTCAAGAACATGGCGATTACGTGCAACTAATTCTCCCAAAGTCAATTCCCTTTTTTGTGGAGCAGGACACAATAGGTGTGCCATTTCTCTAGAAAATTTCTCTCTGCTCTCTATAAATTTCTCTAACAAAATTTCAATGTTAGACTTGGACTCTGAGTGAGGGAACACTTGTTGTTTCCAATTGCTTTGATCTTGACCCCACGGAGAATAAGGATAGTTACTCCTCCCACCATTGTATGTTGATGCATAGTTGTGGCTATATTGGAATTGATTCTCATGACTCGCACCATAATTGTCATAAGTATTCCATTGGTGGGATGAATAACCTCCATTGCACTGAGCTTCACAATGGTTTCCACCACAATATGAACATCTCACTTTAAATTGGTTAAGTCTATTTCCATACATCCTCTCATCAGTTGGTGTCACTTGAGAACTGAATCTAGAGTAAAATGAATCCATGAAAGCCTGGCACTTCAAATTTCTGCACAAGAAAAGAAAAAAATCAAAAGCAAAAAGGTCTCACCGTAGCAAGGTGCAGCTTGCTATGGTGAGGAAAAAAAAAAGTATAGTCTAACAAAATCAAAAACACGTTCGATGTTGACACTGAAGTCCCCGGCAACGGCGCCAGAAAACTTGATGTGTGATTTTCAATAGATAATCACTAAATGCTACCGCAAGCGCACGGCTTATCGAGTAGTACTTAGGATGTCGATCCCACAGGGACTTGTAGTCAATCACCAAACAATTCCCGATTTATATTAGCTAGACAAATCAAAATCTTGGAGGTTTTTATCTACGAATCCTAAAATTAAATAAAATAAAGATAATATAACTACGAGCCAAGAACTTCAAGATTTAGGTAATAGAATTCAAGGTTTAGAGGCATTTCTTGGATTTCGGATCCACCACGGCGTTGTTTACATAGAATTTCAACAATCTTTCTATCAATATGAATCTTCCATTTATGAAGACCAATTATCAAATATTACACGTAAACATTCTTTCGAACTATTACCGTGATTGTACCTAGTTTTATCCAACATTCAGTTTCCTACAATGATGAATAAAATTAGATCCATTGAATTACCATAATTAAAGGGCCGCTTTAGGTTTAACCTAATTTTCATTCAAGAAATCCCTAAAGATTCGATCTTGGTTTCTAGGTTATCGATTAATTAATACTTTTTCTGTCATCAATTAATCGAATGAAGTTTCTCATGCAATCCTACAGTCATTCACTCCTTCGAGATATTATTTCCGGAAAATTACATGAATAAGCATACAAGATCAAATTCATAAACATGACAAAAATCCTATCAATGAAAAGATTGTATCTTTAAAACTATATAATCATCGCCGGGCTTTTCCTAATCCAAGAAACCAATATTTACTCTCGTAACATATCAAGATTCCAAGATTCAACCATATAATTCATACTTTGACAAGAAAAATAAATAAATAGAATAAAGGAGAAAGGAGATAGAAGGAAACCGTCAAAGTATTGCACAAATAATCAAACCTCGAAAAAAGCTTCGTTCTTGAATTCTTAAAACCTAAAAATCCTTGTTCTTGGGGATGGGGGATGATGATCGAAGAAAGGAGGAGCAGGGTCGCCTAAAATCTCATGAATGAGGCGCTGATGATCATTTTTTCAATTTAAGGAAATTATTTTAGGATAAATAGGAATTTTCCTTAATTCAAATTGTGTAATTTATCTCCTCAAATAAAATTCCTAGAAAATAGGATCATAATGGCGTGTTATTTCCCTCCTTTTTCTCTTCACGCCATATTAATGAAAATCACGTAGGAAATTGTCTCCACCAATCAGAACATTTCGTTGGCCTGTAGAAAATCTGGATAGTTTCTGCATTTTTTCACACCCTGTTCCATTCTTCCACACCTGGGTGTGATTCTTCTTGCCTTCATGATTTTGACTCCTCTTTAGCTCGTTTTCATTGCCTTTTATGCTCGGATTCATCATATCTGCAAAATATCAAAGCCAAGCAGTAATCTAGTCCAAAAGAAGCAATTTATCATACGAAAATCATAAAATAAGCATTAAAACAGGCCAAAACGATCCAAGAATAACCACATATGGTGGACTTATCATGTGTATATAGAACAACCAGAAGGATTTGTAGATCCTTATAGGGCTCACCTTGTGTGTAAACTGAACAAGGCACTGTATGGGTTAAAGCAGGCCCCCAGAGCTTGGTTTGATGCTCTTAGGTCTCAGATGTTGAGATGGGGATTCAGTCAATCTGTGTGTGATACATCTATGTTTATGTTTAAAGTTAAAGATAAATTTTTGTTTTCCTTGGTGTATATTGATGATATTCTTTTAACAGGGAACTCACACACACTAATACCGAAATTTATCAAACTTTTGGATTCCAAGTTTTCCTTGAAGGACTTGGGACCTGTTTCACATTTCTTGGGAATGCAAGTAACCAAAGACAGCAGTGGTTTGTATTTAAACCAGTCCTACTATGCCTCTCAACTATTAAAAATACGTAATATGGAGTATCTTAAGCCATGTCCTACACCAATAGTGGCTGGAAAGCAATTGGTGCCCAAGCAAGGAAAACCTCTAGCTAATCCTGGAGTTTACATAAGTGCTATAGGTGCCCTTCAATATCTCACTATGACCAGACCTGACATTGCATATACTGTCAATACAATGAGTCAGTTTATGCAAAAGCCCTATATAGAATATTGGCAAGCCCACAAGAGGTTGCTCAGGTTTGTGCAAGGAACCTTGAGACATGGTCTACACTTTGTGCCCAGTCAGAAGATGGAGTTACATGGTTTAACATATGCAAATTGGGTAGCAAGTCCCTCAGACATGAAGTCTACTGGAGGTTATTGTGTGTACATGGGTAAGTCTTTGATCACTTGGAGTTCCAAAAAACATTCTGTGGTGGCTAGATCAAGTTGTGAATTAGAATATAGGGCTTTGTCTAATCTTGGTGCATAAATTCAATGGATCATGCAGTTCTTGAAAGAAATCAGATTTGGACTTCCCGCTGTTCCAATCTTATGGTGTGATAACACAGGTGCAACTACCATAGCTCAAAATCATGAGTATCATGCAAGGACTAAACATATTGAGGTGGATGTCCACTACATCATAAACTTGGTTTTGGAGAAGAAACTTAGAGTCTGCTATATTCCTTCATCAGCACAGGTTGCTGATATATTCACTAAGTCTCAGCCCATTACAGCCTTCTGCAGATTCAAAGACAAACTAAATGTAGTTGAACCATATATTAGTTTGAGAGGGGGTGAAAAGATAAAGGGTATTAGTGATAATAATGGGTAAGATGTGTAATGTGTGATGATGATGATGTGGCACTTCTGTTGTGCTTAGATTTGTGTGGACAATATCATAAATATGCTCTGTACGTTTGTGATAGAATCTAATGAAACATTATTTTCCTAAAACTTATCTTTCTGTGAAAAGATATTCTTTTTTAATGGCGTTCTTCATCTAGAACTAAAACTCAAACTGATCTCGAGTGCTAGATTGCATCAAAGAACGCGTAGTCGAATCTCGGCATCCGCAATGTGGGACTTAGCTCTGAATTTAGAGTGACTCATTGTGAGCATTGAGTCATGGTTTTTGATGAAATCTTGATGAATCAAGATAATAAAGTGTAGGAAAACTAATAACAGTGTCACAAGAAAAGTGACATGAAATCAGAAATATGAAGAGAAACTATGTGCATTGATTAATCATTGAATTGAGTTTACAACTGTTAATCTAACATCTTATATACTAGCTAGGTGCTCTAGGAATCAGTTAGAAGCAGTTACGATTGGTTAACTGACTATAACAAACTCTAACTGGTTTTACATTCAAGTGTTCGACATATTGCTTCAATGAGGAATATGTCTTGCAGTGATGTTCAGTTTGCTGTGCTTGCTGCTATGACTTCAATAGTTTTCCTACCTAAAGGGCCGCAGAGTCACTTTGATTAACCTCGTCACCTTCAATTGGTTCTCGGGTGTCAGATTGCATCAAGGAACGCATAATCGAATCTCGACATCCGCAGCGTGCGAGTTAGCTCTGAATTCAAGGTGACTCTTTGTGGACACTGAGTCCTGGTTTTCCCACCTAAAGGTGAAAAAATTCATCATACAAGTGAAGAATAGAACTGAGAATTGCTATGTTGCAATCAACAAACAAAACGCAGCAAGAACATAGGTTCTGCAAAATGAAGAAGATGAAAGGAAATGCAGTAAATTTTATTATTGAACTTAATATGGTGGGTGAAACAATCACAAATGCCCAATGTTGGATAACTTTGACATACCCCTACAAGTGTGAGCCTATAAAGAGCCTGAGTCACATGGCACACAAAGTGTATAAATGGCACTATTAGGCCAACAAAGAAGCTCAATACTTGTACAATAAAATGGTGGCCCTGATACCATGTAAATTTCATCTTACAAGTGATGAACAGAACTGAGAAGAGTTGCAATCAACAAACAAAACTCAGCAAGAACATGGTTCTGCAATATGAAGAAGATGAAAGGAAATGCAGTAAATTTTATTATTGAACTTAATATGGTGGGTGAAACAATCATAAGTATCCAATGTGGGATTACTTTAACAAAAGGGCCACTGAGTCACTGTGATTAACATCTTCACCATTCTGTCGGGTCGGAAAAGAGGGGCCTATAGACGAGGGATATCGTTTTTTCAACCAAAGATATGATAAGACAAATAGTTTACTTTTAGTTCCTCGTTTAAATGTTTTTATTATTAATGTTGACAGATATATAAGCTTTAATTTAATTGTTTGAAATACAGTTTATACCCCTAAAAAAAGAAAAGAAATACATTTTATACAACATCCTAAATTGAAAAAGTGCGATAAAAATCTATCAATATATGATATTATAAGACATACTATTATGACACGAATAATGCTATTAAGGCCTGAGATTTGGAGCTTTAGGTATCACAGTCGACTATTAAATGGAATTAAGTGGCATATCGTGAGAGACGTTGATCTAGAATCTTTTAATAGGGTCGGAAATAGGCCTGTAAACGAGCCGAACCCTACCGAACCCTGGCAGGGTTCGGCTCGGCTCGGTGTGTTCGAACCTTAGGCTCGGCTCGAAATGACCGAGCCTTATATTTTCATTATTCGGCTCGGGTTCGGTCTGGTATTTGGGGAAAAAAGCTCGGCTCGGTTCGGCTCGAACATGTCGAACCGTTCAAACATGTTCAGCTCGAACTGGGTTTTAAAAAAAAAAATCAAACATGTTCGGCTCGGTTTTAAAAAACATGTTCGGCTCGAACTGTATATGAATTTATGATATCCGAGCCGAACATGTTCGGCTCGACCACCGAATATCTAATTTGTAAGGTTCGGCTCGAAGTTCGAACCCACGAAACGAGCCCGAATCGAGCTTTTTCGAGCCGAATACTCCGGATCGAATCGAATACTTAGGTTCATTTACAGCCCTAGTCGGAACTAAGTGTCTCACTATACGAGGTGGTGAGACCATCTTTAGAATCTTTTTGTGAGGTACCAATGAGGAGACAAAATAATATTCCGAATTGAAAAGGATTGGAAAAACATCAACAAATGACCCTAACGAGGACATTAGTCTATTAAGAGAGGAAAATGTAATATCCACGTTAGATTAGTGGGTGAAACATCATAAAGATAAGATTGAGATTTGGGACACAATATCCTCGATAATTTGATTAATTGTTATAGACCAAATGAAAACTTTGAGATTAAGTAGTTGCTAGATCATTATAATTATTTCAAATAATACTGCTAGACCCGAGTTTTGACATATTATAATTTAATTACGTAACAGTTGAAAAGTAATAATAAATGATAAATGGATACTAAATCATAGATATTATTAATATATTAATAAAAATCTTTTTAGAGATTCAAATAAACATAAATTATTTTCTTTTTGGGAGGAAATTATTATTTTATTGCGTAATCGGGCGACAAGGATCTTGGATTAGGAGTCAATAACATGACAAATGAAAATTTGAAAAATACTATTTCCGTAACAAAATGATCACAACAACATAGGATACACTTTTGATTATGATATGACATTACTAGCATTACCCGAAAAAAATCAAGGAGAGGGAAAATAATACACATAGTATATATTTTAGGTTTTTTTAATTTTTTTTTTAATTTTTTTTATTTGTGTGTGTGACTCAAGATAGTTGTCCCTTGGTTGTAGGTAGGTCTTCCTATAACAACTGAATCAACGTGGTTTGCTATTATTATATCAGATAGTGGCTTATTACCCCCATTGCTTTTAAAAAAAACACAAATTATTAAAACAAGAATAAAGAATAAAAAGATCTGTATATTTATGGTGGAGGTAAGGTAATAATGAATGTATGTATAATATTCCCATGGCCATATATATATATATATATATATATATATATATATATATATATATATATATATATATGTCTACGTCAAAAAAGAGATAACAAAATAGAACTTCTTCACGTGATATGGATATGGCATCACATTATCTACCATCCAGTTGGTTACATTACATGACTAGAGCCCCCCCCTATACCCATCTCATAAAACCATATATTTATATTTATATTTATTTTCCTCTTCTCTTTTGAAATTTTGGATGATTTAGACTTCAACTATTAGTACTACTTTAAGACACACCATAAAAAAAAATGATGCTCAGATTCTCATTTGCGTCGTCTTTCCACTAGTAAAATGTACTGAACGTGCTAACATTTTGTTTTCCTCGGTCCGCGATATCCCTCGTCCACTGGGCTCTTTGCCCCGACCCACGACATAATTGTAACATCCCGACCTTTCAGAAAAAGTAAAGTTATGATTGGGTAATTTTACTGTGATCTAATTATTATTTAACATATTTTCATTTAATTAAAAAAAGATTTAATTAATGTCTTGAAAAGTAATTATAAGGAATAATAAAATGATTTAGTCATCTAATTAATGGATTTAATTATTGTCTATTTAAGGGAAATAGTCACAATAATTCCCTCATAATTTGGCACGCATATTCTAGAAAAAAAAAAGAGGGTGAAACGGCGCCACCAAGAAAAACAACGCAGGTGGAAAAGGGAGAACGTAATATTCAACCTGCGGCCAATTCGTTCATTTGTTCAAGAGGCAGCAGAAGAGAAAAGTGATCACCGCGACGAGACGCAGCTTTAGAAAATAAAATATCATTGTTCCGTAAGTTTTCAGTTTAGTCCTAGCTTTTCGTAATCGTCGAGTTCGTTTCTTCAAAAATTAGTATCTTTTAATCCGTAACTCTGTTTTTCAGCCATGAGTAGTCAAAACGATCGTCTTGGAGAGTAGATCATTCTAAAAATAGGTTCACAGTATTTAATTCAGGTAATATTCAGTTTTACACACATTTTCAATTCGGGATTGTCAAGAAAGATAGGATTTTTAGGTTTACTTGTTGTTTAATTATGTTACAAGTTGAAGGCTTAGAAGTACAGCTTTTTCTTGAAGGTTTTGGATCGGTTTTGCTGGCAATTAAGGTAATAGCCTATTCCTAATGAGTAATTATAGTTTTATAATGATAGGTTGAGTTCCGGTGAGTTTTGGTGTTTTTTGGTGATAGAATTCATGCTAAGTTGTAATTAATGAGATGTGATATTTTTGGTATATTTGAGTTGAGTTCTACTGCTGTTTTTTTGGAGTAATTTGTTGATAAACGTGTTTGGTTTGGGTTAGGAATCGATTAAGTGTAGAAAATCGTGTTTTAGGGTTTTGTAATACGTTCTAATTGTTATCCTTTGGTCATATAACATTAATTAAACCTTAACAAACTTCGATTGATTTTCCGATTCGTTTCGTTTCGGCACCGAATGTACTCTTAAAGGGACTTGAAGTTCGGATCCGTTGGAAGAGCATGAAAGGGCTTGTGCTTTGATGAACTAGAGTTCATCAATGTCTGTGTAATTGTTAGGCCTTGTTCGTGTCTAGTGGTCTAGGAAAGAGAGTAGTGTATGTGAGGGCGCTTACTTGAAAACACTTAGGTGGCTAGTTGATACACAGTTACATACGTGGTAGTAAAAGATAAAATGTCACCTATTCTCGGTTAGGCACCAAGTCATATTGACGATGTGATACGTTCATAAAAGGTTAGCAACGCTACTGGCTCAAAAGACTGAAGGGTAGTGGAGGAAATTAATCAAACGTATATGCATACCGGGGAGATCCCGGGACTATCGGTGCTATTCACCGTAGTTGGCAAGTATATCTCGTGATGGATACTGTTAAGGGTGATTTTATACGTTTTATAAGGATATATTTTATATCAATATTCCCCATATATGGATGTTTTTCGTAGAATTCGAGCTTATAATCGATTAATTGAGCAAATGACGTTTTGAATAGTTAAAATGCAAAATCGAGTAAATATCGTGGTTTTATTATCTATTTTGTATGGTTTTACGTTTTGCTCGGTTTTGTCATCTTTTAGGTGCACAAATGTGGAATGGAAGAGGTCTAAATGATGTTTGATTGAAGATTAAAAAGGAAAGAAAGAGATACAAGAGGATGAAGATGAAATAAAGCTTGGGAAAATCCCGAAAACGACTCGTAATACGACGGGCTAGTCAAAAAGGCGTTTTCTGAAGAAGAGTCCTTAATGAAAGTTGTAGAGTTTTCCGAGAGCTTTTTTATGACATTCGGATCATAATTTTTGGAGGTCTACAACTCAAGATATGAATTTTAAAAGTTTGAGTCCAAGAAAGCGGACGGGCGTCCATGGCCGACATAGGCACAGCCGACTTAGTTTTCTATTTAAGCAGCCGCATATCCAACCCTAATGAAATCATAATTTCTCATACACCAAATAGAGAGCAGCCGCCGTTTTTTCTGAGGAGTTTCAAGTCCGGTCACCCGAGCCTTGTGCTCGGGTGATCCGGGTTAGATTAGGATGTCGTTTTTCTTCCGTTTTCGATTCATGGATTCAATCATGTACCAAACTACGTGAGTTTATTTATTTAATTTATTCAGTCCTTATTCGTTTTTTATGATCTTTAATTTATTTTGTATCGTTCTATGATTTTGATGCTATGATGTGAATTAGATCGAGAGATCAGTTTGCTATTGATACGTTTACAATATACGAGAGTTGCGTAAACTAGATCACCATAGAAAGATAGGATTTTTAGCCGTTAATGATGACAAATTAATTGGTTAATTATCTAGGTTGTTAGATTCTAAAATACGAGAGTTAACCTGAATCTACACCTTCGTTTTGTTTGAATATCGGTCTCAACATTCGAGAGAGGAGAGATTGATAAATTGAATTCACTACGAGAGTAGGATTTCAGAGCTTGAGAATACGGATTCACTAAGAGATTAGGGATTTGTATCTCGTGTCAAGGTGAAACCACAATTTGAATTAAAATCATGAGACGAACTAGGATTGAGATCACTTAGTTTGTACATTGTTTGAGCCCATGTATCGTTAGTTTAGTTTAGTTTTATTTCGTTTTAGCTTAGATTTAGTTTACTTGTTCTATGTGTTATTTGTTCGTTCTTTCGTTTATTTGTTTTCTTGAGTAACAATTGAGAGGATTAATAAAATTAGATTCAACATCCCTTTTCCCTGAGGATCGATACCCGTACTTATCCAACTTTACTAGCAACTACCCGGTATTCGGCCGGTTAGGAGGTAGTTTTGCATGGTAGTATAGGTTTATAAATTTTCTTTTGTTTTAATGATGCAAAATCTCCCCAACATCATGCATAGTGCCCTTGAGTGATGACGTAACCAAGATAAGTAAAGCTAGAAACGTATAATCATGACATGTTGATGGACATGGAGTGAACCCTAGATTGAGTCGATTTCTCATAAATATAACATAATAATAATAAAAAGAACCTTTTGTTATAGAACTTAGTTATTCGTTAGCTTCTCACTTTTACGAAGTACTTTGTACTTACCTCCTTTGCATTTTCCTTTGTATGCATTGCAGGGTGAGAAGACGAACAGGTTGACCAAGAGTAGTTGACGGCTTGATGACGTTGCTGCCTTGAAGATGCTTTTAGTTTATTTTCTTTTTCGTAAAGGTTGTACTAGACTTGTTGTTCTTTTACTTCTAGACTTATGTAAGTTATGTTTGTACTTTTAAGAGCGCGTATTGTGTAAGTCTTTGGGTTTTTCATCGTTGTAATTTAACTATCCATCTTTAGTATGGTTAATTTTTATTCTTAGTAGCATTTATGTTTTTACCCGAGTCTTTTTAGCTTCCGTTTGCTTTTATTTGATACGACGACGTAGAGACTTGCGTATAATATTAGATTTATTTAATGCTATACGTGCCGAACGTTTCTCTTCCGGATAAGGGCTGGTTATCCGGGAGCGGGACGTTACAATAATGGTGAGTAAGTTAATCATGGTGACTCATCAACCCCTCAGGTGGGAGGATCATGACTCCACAAGGAGTTACCATGAATTCAGAGCTAACACTCATACTACGATTTTCGGGATTCGATTATGCGTTCCTTGCTGCAATCTGTCATCCGGAATGTAACGCCCCGCTCCCGGATACCGAGCCCTTATCCGGAAGAGAACGTTCGGCGGCGTATAACATTAAATAAATCCAAAATTATACGCCAGCCTCTACGTCGTCGTATCATAATTAAAGCAACGGAAGCCCAAAAGGCTCGGGTAAACTCATAAATGCTACTAGAATAGAATACAAACCGACTAGGGGTAGAAAGGAAAACCTTACAATAACGAGATAAAGATTACAACGTACGATGCTACAAAAGAAAGATACAACACTTGTCTTACAAAGATTCTTTTAGAAGAAGGTACAACAGGTTCTTTAAAACAAAAGGTACAGAATCTAGTACAACCTATAATAGAAAGTAAGAATAAAACGTCATCATGGCGTCAATGTCACTGAATCGTCATTGAACTCTTCAACGAGCTCAAGGCTAACCTGTTCGTCTTCTCACCCCAAAAGCACACCAAAACAACATATGCAATTGAGGTAAGTACAAAGTACTTAGCAAGAGGAAGAAGCTAATGTAAAATCAAGACTTACGACGAAAGGTTCATTATTTATTATTATGTTATCTTTATGAGACCGACTCGATCTAGGGTTCACTCCATGTCCATCAACATGTCGTGACTAAACGTTTCTAACATAACTTATCTTTGTCACATCGGCACTCAAGGGCACAACGCATGGTGCTACCCACCACGAGGTATCGTTTGCAACCTATCAGTGGATCACACCGATAGCCACGGGGGAAAGCCCGATGGTGCACACGTTCGGCGAAGTCCCCCTGCCATTTAGCCGTTTATAGGCCAGCAGAGTTATTCACTTTATCTGACCGCCCACACATCGCGATATAGCTAGGTGCCTTACCAAGAGTGTTACGATGTTTAGTCTTTTTACTACACAAGTATGTTTATTATTAATTGTTAACTAGCCACCTAAATATTTTCAAGTAAGCTCCCTCACAAATACTACTCTCTTACTTAGACCCTAGACAAGGACAATCCCTAGCACATACACAGACATTGAGGAATACTAATTCCGCAAAGCACAAGCCATTCATACCCTTCCGACGGTCCCGAACTTCAACTCCCTTGAAGAGTACATTCGGTGCCGGAACTAAACGCATCAGAAGCTTAATCCAGGCTTGTTCATGTTCATTTATTGTTATTAAATCAAGATATAACATTTAGAACTCATCTCATAGCTTAAAACAATCAAAATATCATTTAAACAGTGTTGGAGGGCGCCAACACCTTTGGCGTGCGCCAAAAATGCATCAGAGACTCTTCTAAACTCTCTGTTCAGGTTTGGGGGGCGCCAAAGCCTTTGGGGCGCGCCAAAAAATATTCCAGAAAGTCACTGAACTCTCTGGTTCAGGTTTGGGGCGCGCCAAAAGCTTTGGTGGGCGCCAAAACTGGGCAAAACTGCATAAAACACAGTTTTCTGCACTCTATCGATTTCTACTCAAACCCAACCAAGTTTAAACATCAAATATACATCCAAATAGCATCAAAACATGTCTTAAATATGCTATAACACTTTGCATTACAATAACAACAACTAGCATGATTTCTAAACACAAATCATACCCAAAACACAACCTTAACACCATAAAACTTTAATTAAACATTATGAATAGCCTCTTACCTTAAATCCAAAGCAAAAGCAAGCAAAAAGCAAAGCAAACGGCAGCCACTCTGAAACTCCAACTCAAACCTAATTGATCAACAATTAAACCTAAATTAATTATGATCAAAGGTTGCTAGACAATCTAAACTACGAAACTAACAACTTTCTACAACCAACCACAATCAAAGTGTGAAGAAACTAAGATTAGGGTTATTTTCTTACCTCGATAAAACCTGAATATTTGGTATCAAAACGATCTTCGAAAACTCACGATGCTCCTGCTACAGACGAAACTGAAATCGGAGTAGAGATGAACCGTGAATTTGAAGAAGTCTCTTCTCCTTCTCCTTTGCTCACCATTCACAGACTCTCTCTCTCTCTTTTTTTTTTACGTATAACTCTTTGCCTGATAACTCCCTTTCTTATTAGTGGGAGGTTTAAATGTAGAAAATAACTCCCCAAAGAGTTATTACCATTTAAGTCCTCAAAACAACCTCCTAATTACCAATTAACCCCAAAATCCTTTTAAATATATAGGTTTCGAATTATATATATATATATATATACTTTAAATCGTTTAATTAAATAACACGAAAATCTGAGTTTAGTTAAAAGACTCTTTTGTCCTTTTCCGAAAAGTCGGGATGTTACATTCTTCCCCCCTTAAAGAAGTTTCGTCCTCGAAACTTGCCAGACCAACACCACTCTCATCTTAGATACCAGCTTGCCTACCTTCTAGTTCACTTTCAAACAAACCAACAAAACGTTATCTCCAATTGATTTGAATCTTAGTACTTTCGTCATGAAGACTTCAACGCGTCCATCACAACTAATCTAGTACTTCAGACCCAAGAACCACTCTATCTTAAACACACATTTCATCTACCTTATACTCAACTCTTCTAACTTAACTTCTTGAGCTCCTCCTATAACACTTTGTCCCAAAAAGTCAAATGTCAATCCACTAATTAACATGTAGTATTCTTCTAGGTTCTTCATCCACTTTGTCACCCTTACAGCTGTTTCAATACTTATACGAGGGTTGCTTTGACCTATACATCCGCCTTACCTTCAAGAAACTAGCTATTAACTTAAGGAACTTCAAATCCGTCTTGTTATCAATTCATCACTAAACCATATATAGCACACCCAAACCATAGACGTACTTCAATCTTTACTAGTCTTCAAAAAGGAAACCATATAAACATCTTCTACCAAACTTATAAGGCTTTCCTATAGACAAGAAAACAACTTTTGACAGTGTGTTTATCAGCAACCAAGATTTTATAGTCCAACAGAAGACTGGAGTTGTAAAAGATTTCATTTTTAAGCAAAGCATACACAAGAAACAAAGTTTTAAACTTATTCTCACCTTGATTCCAGAAGAAAGGTAAGAATGGTTATAAAAGTCTTTTGAAAACTGAAACTACTAAAGGAGATAACAAATGGGAAATTTGAGACACGTAGCACAAAATGAAAGATGGTTTGAACTTGGTTCAACATTTGTTTGGATAACACAAAATGGATGACATATAAAATTTACCAAGATGAGGCCACTTGTGATAAAATCGATAAAACAAAAGTTCCCTGGCTGGGACATTTGTTGCAACCAAAAGACCATCCTATATAATCCATAATGAAAACACTTTCCTTTCCCTTGAAGTAATTGGTATGATTGAATACAAACGAATAAATTTTCTTACTTCGCTATTAAAGAGTTCAACAGAAAAGGTCTGGAAGTAGAAGAAGTTTCAAATCTTATTCAAATATGTACATATATATATAATAAAAAATTTGAAGACGAGTAATATTCTCTCGAAAGTTTTCATGATGAAAATCCAAGTAAATTGGAGAAATGTTGCAAAGAGGTCATGAATGATAACGTGGAAAAGAAAGTAAATGAACTCAGAGAATGCATTTTCTTTTTCTTTCAACAACCGTTGCAGTTAAATTTTTTTTTAAAGCAGGGAACATCTTCTCCAAAGGTTCAATGATAAAGGTAAATCGAAAAAGTGCTTCGTGAAAAAAAAAAAATCATAAGTGACGACTGTGTAAAGAAGACACAAGAGTTCCAAATGATGCATGTTTTCGTGTCGTTCAAAGACTAACACAAGAAGGGCTATTGTGAAATTGTTAAAAGGTTTACATCAAGGGTGCAAATGTTCAAAGGAATGAGGATAACCCTTTATTTAAAAAAAAAAATAAAGCCATTTCTTCAAATTTGAAGGGGGAAGGTTTAAAATAAGATAAAACAACTTAACACTTGTAGCAAAATTTTATCAAGGAATACTCTTAACGAAGTAAGTTGCAGGCTAAAATTCTTTATCAAAACATAACTTTAAAATGCATGCATGAGACGTAAAAGAGGTTCGACTACTCGTTTATTCAAAAATTTCGCAAGGAAGTAAAAATAAAGCAGTACTTTGAAAGTAATTAATGACAGGACTTTTGAACATATGTATATATATGTATCTTGAAAAAAAAAGGTCTGGACTATTAAATGACACTTTGGCAAGAAATAGTTGTTCACATATTCTTACCGGAAAACAAAATGATATGTAATTAAAATGGGTGTTTTGAGAAGGTTTGATCTTTCGACCGGTTATCAAAATGGTATAAAATCCTAACAAAAGAGTTGAGTCTTTCAACAAAAGTTATGTGCACTAAAACACCTTGTAGGGGATGCATTGAAGTAAACGCTAGGATGCAAAAGTGTATTGTCCCGAATTGGCCAAACATGATGCATTGGGAGGGTATGCAGTTGCTAGTTTGAAAGTTCGAAGGATAAGAAACTTGTTTCCTTAAATCAAACATTTGACACGATAAAACGTCTTCATAAAAATAAAAATAAGACACATCAAAGTATGTATACATTTGGAAAGCAAAACATTGCAATGAGAGAACCGTTACCGAGTTTCAAAAAAAAACATTCACATGGATGAATTAGCTAGAACATGGATTGCAAATAGTATAAATGGGAAAACATTTGAAATCGGGGTATCCATGTAGGAAACCAAATAATTATAAAAGAGCACTTCATCAAAGAAAACGTGGGATTGGAAAGTCACCATTTAATTGTTTCTTGTCACACAAAGGTATTAAATCTACAACACTTAATATCTACCTACTAAACTTCTTATTACGGATAACCACTAAGTTAAAAGTCTTATGCTTCAAGCCTTCCCAACACCTATAACCCCACACCTAAACTTCCAAGGTGAAAGAATGTTGTCTAGCCTTTCATGAACAAGTACTTAAATGGTTTTAAAAGTATATATGCATAAATCAACCATGTAATGGTTGACTTGCACAGGACAAACCAAACTGATTTTGAACATGATGTAAAAATAAAAGTTGTAGGTATGCAGGTTTTACATATGCTACTCAAAATTCAGAATTCTTGGAAAAGTATAAGTTGGTTAAAATAATTATTTTCGTCGACTGCTGCAAGCTGTCAAAAATTTCAGAAATTTATAATCTGCATTGTGTTGCAGATTTTACTCAAACCAGAAAGAATTGGCACTTGACTCCAAAACAAAATTTTCAGGGTAGAGAGTTATCTACAACATATCAAAAATTCAAGTCATTTTAAGGGGTTTAGCTCATTCAAAACAGATTCATAAGTAAGAGTACCGCTGCAGAATTTTATGAACAGAGTACTCCTCCTTGTTAAGCAATTTATGAACAATCCGTACTGAAAACTAAGTTGATGTCAAAAGAGAAATTGTAGAAAAGGCAATTTTCTAAGTGACTGAAAATTTACAGAATTTTTGGAACACCAGAAAGGGTATTACAAGACTTATAGAAACATAAATAAAATCGTTTACTCGTTTTGCATAACACCAATTTATAAAAATAGGAGAAATGATTAAATCAGAATGTCGCAATAAGGAAACTTTAAATCCTCAAAGAAAAGAGCAAAGAGAGAAAAGTCTGAAAGGTCGAAAGAAGATAGGGATTCTATTAAGGATCCGAGAAGGAACAAACTTGAGGGCATCACATAAAAGATGTGAGCTTAGAACTCAACCTAACCTTCGCCTAAGAAGACTCTTCACTAGGCTCTAGTGAAAACTAACCACGGTATAAGGGTTATTAGCTTTACAAAAATTACCACCAAGAGCAAGAGAGATCAGAAAGGTTCTAAAAGATCCAAGATACCTTATCTTGAGAACAGAACTTAGGTTAGTGAAGAAACTTCTACGGGTTCCTACCATTCTGAAAGATCAAGGAAGTCAGAATGGTTACTAAGTGGTCTAAAGAAGTCTTGTCTTAAGGAATGGAGAGATGGAAACCTAGAAAAGAAAGGAACACTTCTCTCTGATACCAACTGTAACGCCCCGCTCCCGGATACCGAGCCCTTATCCGGAAGAGAACGTTCGGCGCGTATAACATTAAATAAATCCAAAATTATACGCCAGCCTCTACGTCGTCGTATCATAATTAAAGCAACGGAAGCCCAAAAGGCTCGGGTAAACTCATAAATGCTACTAGAATAGAATACAAACCGACTAGGGGTAGAAAGGAAAACCTTACAATAACGAGATAAAGCTTACAACGTACGATGCTACAAAAGAAAGATACAACACTTGTCTTACAAAGATTCTTTTAGAAGAAGGTACAACAGGTTCTTTAAAACAAAAGGTACAGAATCTAGTACAACCTATAATAGAAAGTAAGAATAAAACGTCATCATGGCGTCAATGTCACTGAATCGTCATTGAACTCTTCAACGAGCTCAAGGCTAACCTGTTCGTCTTCTCACCCCAAAAGCACACCAAAACAACATATGCAATTGAGGTAAGTACAAAGTACTTAGCAAGAGGAAGAAGCTAATGTAAAATCAAGACTTACGACGAAAGGTTCATTATTTATTATTATGTTATCTTTATGAGACCGACTCGATCTAGGGTTCACTCCATGTCCATCAACATGTCGTGACTAAACGTTTCTAACATAACTTATCTTTGTCACATCGGCACTCAAGGGCACAACGCATGGTGCTACCCACCATGAGGTATCGTTTGCAACCTATCGGTGGATCACACCGATAGCCACGGGGGAAAGCCCGATGGTGCACACGTTCGGCGAAGTCCCCCGCCATTTAGCCGTTTATAGGCCAGCAGAGTTATTCACTTTATCCGACCGCCCACACATCGCGATATAGCTAGGTGCCTTACCAAGAGTGTTACGATGTTTAGTCTTTTTACTACACAAGTATGTTTATTATTAATTGTTAACTAGCCACCTAAATATTTTCAAGTAAGCTCCTCACAAATACTACTCTCTTACTTAGACCCTAGACAAGGACAATCCCTAGCACATACACAGACATTGAGGAATACTAATTCCGCAAAGCACAAGCCATTCATACCCTTCCGACGGTCCCGAACTTCAACTCCCTTGAAGAGTACATTCGGTGCGGAACTAAACGCATCGAAGCTTAATCCTGGCTTGTTCATGTTCATTTATTGTTATTAAATCAAGATATAACATTTAGAACTCATCTCATAGCTTAAAACAATCAAAATAACATTTAAACAGTGTTGGAGGGCGCCAACACCTTTGGCGTGCGCCAAAAATGCATCAGAGACTCTTCTAAACTCTCTGTTCAGGTTTGGGGGGCGCCAAAGCCTTTGGGGCGCACCAAAAATATTCCAGAAAGTCACTGAACTCTCTGGTTCAGGTTTGGGGCGCGCCAAAAGCTTTGGTGGGCGCCAAAACTGGGCAAAACTGCATAAAACACAGTTTTCTGCACTCTATCGATTTCTACTCAAACCCAACCAAGTTTAAACATCAAATATACATCCAAATAGCATCAAAACATGTCTTAAATATGCTATAACACTTTGCATTACAATAACAACAACTAGCATGATTTCTAAACACAAATCATACCCAAAACACAACCTTAACACCATAAAACTTTAATTAAACATTATGAATAGCCTCTTACCTTAAATCCAAAGCAAAAGCAAGCAAAAAGCAAAGCAAACGGCAGCCACTCTGAAACTCCAACTCAAACCTAATTGATCAACAATTAAACCTAAATTAATTATGATCAAAGGTTGCTAGACAATCTAAACTACGAAACTAACAACTTTCTACAACCAACCACAATCAAAGTGTGAAGAAACTAAGATTAGGGTTATTTTCTTACCTCGATAAAACCTGAATATTTGGTATCAAAACGATCTTCGAAAACTCACGATGCTCCTGCTACAGACGAAACTGAAATCGGAGTAGAGATGAACCGTGAATTTGAAGAAGTCTCTTCTCCTTCTCCTTTGCTCACCATTCACAGACTCTCTCTCTCTCTTTTTTTTTTTACGTATAACTCTTTGCCTGATAACTCCCTTTCTTATTAGTGGGAGGTTTAAATGTAGAAAATAACTCCCCAAAGAGTTATTACCATTTAAGTCCTCAAAACAACCTCCTAATTACCAATTAACCCCAAAATCCTTTTAAATATATAGGTTTCGAATTATATATATATATATATATACTTTAAATCGTTTAATTAAATAACACGAAAATCTGAGTTTAGTTAAAAGACTCTTTTGTCCTTTTCCGAAAAGTCGGGATGTTAACGGAAACCAATTGAGCTATCCATGTGAGTGCTAAGTTTTCCCAACTTATTAATTTAACTCTATAATTTCCCATAACATACACTAAAGCAATACAATTATCCGATTAATTGTGAAAGAACGAATGTAAAGAATTTTAAACATAGTACACAAGATCATGTTTCAAAGATGCTAGAAAAAATTTAGTGGTTCCAATCCTATGCAGTGAACTTGTCGAACATTTTTAAAGTCAAACGTGATAGCTAAATTAAAAATGATTTTCATTAATTGACATATATATATATATATATATATATATATATATATATATATATATAGAACCTTATGGTCCCTTCCCCTCGTTTTGACTTTGTTAATTGCAATGTTGATACTTCGCTAGTCAATAATGTGTATGTAAATTGAATTTTATTTAGAAATCATGAAATTATGCCTTTAGGAATTGTAGTGGAAAGGCTTTTGCCTCTTGTTTTCGGAAAGTTTTTACGTGGGGTGAAGTGACCGATGAATTGATCAGGGTCATACAATTTATATGTTAGATGTAATTAAACTGTGTGACTCTGATAAACCCATCGATCACTGGCTACGTCGTATGTGCTTAGACGCTTAAGAACTCCTAACTATATCTCATGGAATGAGTAGCGGCATAACCACATGGAGCATAGGGGCGCATGTGTCCTCACTGAATATTCAGAATCCTTTTGAATTAAACAATTTGGTTTTATTGTTTACAAAATATACATATCATTCACGCTTTCGATGATCTTTTTAATACTATTTGTTGCCGTTATTGGCTCTATTTTCCGAATCCGCCACTGTTTGTGATATGGTGGAAAGCAATTAGCCCTTTTCAATCCAAAACTTGCACTTTGAGTTAAAGTGTCATACATTGCGCATTTGTAATTGTTTCACCCACCATAAGAGATGAACTCTCCTTACCTCAAAATCTAGATTTTGAAATTGATTTCCATCTTTTCATATGGATTTGGGTTTATTTTTTTAACAACTTGAGCAAGATTATTTCTCTTGTCTTAGATGCTTTGGTAAATGATTGTTTTTTTTTTTTTTTTTTGAACAGCAACTTAAAGTTTTATTACGGCTAGCATGAACCATTTCAAGTTACACCAATTCAAACACATATGTCGCGTACATAAGTGAACCAAACTAATCAAAACATCACCAAACTAAAGCAAGACACCACCCAAACAAAACAACTAACAACTCGTGACTTGAAGAGGCTTAGATCTCCAGTCCTCCCAGTTAACAGCACCCCTAATCCTTCTATTAGAGATCCACTGAAAGGAAAATCTTTGGATATCGTTATAGGTGTTCTCAAGAGACGGCAAGACCGAATTAAACACCACGTTATTCCTTTGGAGCCATAGAGTCCACAACACAGTTTTCCTTATTGCATCCCAAAGTTTGAGTGTGTCTTTACCGCAAGATTGATTGGGTTGGAAAGAGCAGAAAGAAATCCAGCTACTTGGGCATGGACAACTGAGAAGGCACCATCCAATTACTTTGTTCCAGATTTGTTGCGCGAAAGGACATAGCAGAAAACTGTGCGGTGAGTCTTCAATCTCTAAGCCACAAATGGGGCATTTCTCATCACAAATAGGTACTTTTCTTTTAGCCAGATTATGACGTGTTGGTAATCTATCAATGCACACTTTCCAACAATGAATATTCACTTTCGAAGGAACCCAATTATTCCATCTAAAAATCTTGCGAGTTGTTGATGAGCATCCACGAGCTGTGACAATGACCTCTTTTAAAGCTGCAACCGAGAATATGCCTTTCTTGCTGAGTGTCCATATTGGATTATCGACTGAATCTGTGCAAAAAGAACATGAGGAAAGCAAGCTTAAAGATAAATAAATTCCCCATATTCCCTCCCTCTTAGACCTCTTCTCCATTCCCAACACCAAGACCATTCTCCCTCATTAAAACCACCTTTACTACTAATCGAACCCTATTTTCTAACAGCAAGCCTAAAGAGTCAAGGGAAAGAATTAGCCAATGTGTCATTCCCTACCCAAAAATCAGTCCAAAACCTCACTAACTTTCCATCACCAATCCTCCATTTTAGAGAAGACAAAAGATTAACACCGCTATCTTCAAGGCGACGTGCATTATTGATGATCCCTTGCCAAACTTTTCCTTTCTTCGCATTCTTTCCACCAATATGACTAGACTCAAACCCCCCGTCCTCGTTTCATACAACTCACCAATGACTTTTCTCCATAAAGAAATCTCTCTAACCGAAAATCTCCACCACCACTTACCTAGAGAGCCTCATTTTGACTTTTTAAATCCCCGACTCCTAGCGAATTCCCTTCTGATTTGCTTATATTTAAAGTTTGATTCTCTATCACATAACGTATTCTTTTTCAAAAATGTTATTGTTACGACGTTTGTGACACAATCAATGTTATAATATAAGTTTACATTAAAATCAATGGTTTATTGTTAAAAATGATAATTTGAACATAATAATATGTAAAAAGGACAGTGGAATATTTTTCTGGGTAAAAATGACATATGTATTCCACTGTGATTTATATTCTTTCGTATTCAACTACAAAAACGAATATATCTTTTGATTTGATTGTCGAAAGATAGTAATTCTTTCATCATATCTTTCCTCTTCATGTCCTCTTTATTTAGACATCTCATTTGCTATTTTTTCAATGTTATTTTCGGGGTTATTTTTGTAAAACATAAACAGTGGAACATTGAAACATTTGATTTGATATCAGTTCTACTGCAGCAACAATGGATTTAGGGTTTTGAACAGTAGATTTGTCTTTATCACTCAATTTACCTTTCCACTGTCCTGATGTCTATTTTCCCCCTACATTTTGTCTTTTTAAACCACTCTTCTTCAAATCAATTATGACATCATATATTATAATCAATAATGCAAGAAGTGTATTGACAGGGCAATATGATGTCATAAATGACTCTTCAATTTTTTTTTTTCTTCCTTCACGAGGTTTATTGCCAGCATTTTATTTTTAGGAGCGCTTATAAATAGCAGATACCATGCGAGCTATCGTTCTCAAAACACAAGCAACTTCAAGTGTCTTGCAATATTATACCAGCAAAAGTCAAAAGAAAAGCTTAATTATATAGTGAGAGGAAGAAATGGAGAAGGGAAAGCAAGTGAGTGGTGCTAATAAGACGACGTCGTTTACTTCTGAGTTGTTTGGTCCTACAGATGTCTCTAAATCTTCTTCTCCTTCAACTGGTCATTTTGGGGCTCTTTTTGGCCAATCCTCCACGGTAAATTTTTTTTTTTTTTTCCCAACATGTGTTTTTTTTTTTTTTTTTTGAAAGGGTTCCAACATGTTTCTTGTTTAAATAGTTAAGTTATTTGAGTAACGAATGTTGCGGATACAATTTTTTTTTTTTTTTTTTTTTTTGTTTAACTGGATGCAATGAAACAAATTCAAAGATCTAGCTAGTCAGACATAATTAGTGTTTTTATATTTTTGTATCAACAAAAGTACATCGTTTTTTTGAGTGTGAGAAAAGATCTAGCATAAGTAGTGTTTTTATTTTTATTTTTTTATTTATATCAACAAAAATATATCGTTTTTTGGGTGTGAACACCGACTTCCACCTATCTTCACTTGGATCCGTCCCTGAATAATGATACGGACACAATAATTGTACCTTTAATCATGATCAAATTATATCGTAAACAGCGTGTTATACATCATGATAGAATGTACACTGTGGCATAATGGTTGTGGTTCTAAATTATTTATCTCTCTAACAACATCAGGCTTTAAGAAAGGTGTTAATTTTATCAAGATATCAGGATAGAACGTAATGATTTCAAATATACTTTCTTGAATTCAACCTCATTTGTTTTTTTTCAAGTTTTGTATCATTTTACGGTAGCGTTACCGTCTCATTAATTGATACAAATTATTTAATATAATTGAACATGATGTAAGACATATTGATTGATACGAGTATATATACAATAGTTATCGGTGTAAAAATTTGTTGTTTTGACATTAGATATACGTGTTTTTATGTGTTTTATGTTGACACGGTCTCTTTGATATGTCATATGAGTCATTTAGACACAAAATATTTTTTTCTCGATTTATCTAGGACAGAGAAATAAAACATGGTTGAAATTGGATGTGATCTAGCTATTACGTGTAGAAAAGTTAAAAAATAAAAATAAAAATTATACTATTCAGGATAATAAATAAAGCTACTTTATTGCATCCGATCCAAATTGGATAAAGAAGAACACATCTTTGAAAATGAAAATTACTCATCTCCCAAACAACTTAATATTTTTTTTTTTTTTTTTTTGTTTTTTGTTGGGAGATACAATAATTAATTCATTACATTTACTTTTTATAATGCAAAATTTCAGGATCTAAAATATAATTCTTTGAAAAATCACCTTTTAGGGGCTTGGGAAAGACTCCACACATAATGGAATAACAAGATCAATGCAAAACCATAACAGTCATTCTTCCACTGGAAAACAAGAAACTTATGGCAGGGGAGAGAAAAACGGGTCAACGGGCAAAGACCCGAATTCGTATCCACAAAACGGGTCAGAGGAACCATGTTATTTCAACTCATCAATCTACTATGGTGGCCAAGAAGTTTATTCTCCAGCTGCTGCTAAAAATCCAAACAACAATTATCAGCATAGGAAGGATAGTGGAGATGATGATTCTAATGCAAATAATGCAACCAGAGGCAATTGGTGGCAGGGTAAGTTTCAAAATATGCTCCATTTCTTATATATTATTCATTTTTATCTGATTAATTAGTATCATTTTCAAAACAACATTAATTTCTGATAAAACATTGAGGATGGATATGCAAAGTTTCTAAAACAATAGGGACCAAAAGTGCCTTTCCCTCTTTTTATTAAATACGTGTAATAAACATTTAATTGTCCCTTACAAAATCTAATTAACAAAGTGGGTTGATGTTAAATTGTTATTGATGATTTTACATTAATTTTTGCAGGATCTCTATATTACTGAGGCCAAGTCTTTCTTCTTATATAGAGTCCAAGTATCCAATTCAGGTAACTTGTTCAATTTTTTCATTATTGATCATTATTATATTGAACATTCTAAAACTAGTGAAAAAAAAGTTTTTTTTTTTTTTTGCAGGAAAAAAAAAGGTTTTTAAACGTTATTATATGGAAAATGGCAATATATATTATTTACTGAAAATAATTATATTCATGAAATTTATGCAGGGTGCTATATGACTTAATTGAAGAAGCAACACACTGATGTTCAAGAAGTAATTGTAAAAAAGCTAGCTCGTAAACTTTACTAATCAGAAGCTGTAGAATATTAATGGGATTTTCTTACTTTTTTATTTTCTGTTTTTTAAGTTCTTCTTTTTCCCCTTTTCCACTTCTTTTGTGCCAAAGAGAAGTTTGGAATATTCTGTATACCGTTTTTCTTCTTCTTCTTATGAGTAACAATGTGTACCTTGACTATTGTGTATCCACAAATATATTTTCAAAGTAAGAAGAAAAAAATAACATACTAAGGAATATAATATTAACATATATACCACCAAGTTGAATATGTATATCAGGCTTTTGATAAAAAACGGCCTTATGTTCGAGGTATGCTCGGCCTCGAGGCTAGAGGCACTTCCAGTACTGAGTGACAGGGCTCAACCCCTTTCGTACTTAACATGCATGTAGCTTTTACATAGGGCTGAGGCCAGGACCGTATCCACATGTATTAGGGTGGGGTAGGTTAAGTCCTTGCATCTATCAAACGATCCTCATAGCCCTGCTTCGGGATTTGCACATCAGCCGTACATTCTCTCTCTTACATTCATGTTGATTCTACTACATTCCAACAATAATCCGTTACTTGCTTGGTGATCAGGAATTCCCTAACGATGTAAACCTTCATTTCTCGGTGGACCATGTACGTTCACTTTTTACAGTTTGAAGTGCTTACACTCGTTGGCTATTTAGCGACTTAGGCACGAAAGGGACCTCGTGATAAGATTTCTCCCTATCTCGAGGGTTATTTGCATGCAGGTGGTATAAAGTTTCATAGACACCATGAAAGGCTGAAAGATCATGAAACGATTCAGAAACAATCCATATCTCAAAGATGATACAATATGTATCATCATTTGACGCTAGAATGAAGCCCCCAAATTTCTCTCTTTTAATATATTCTTCCACATCATCCTCTTCCTCTCTTACTAATCACACGAATTTCGTTTGAAATTGACTCTTACCATGCCGATCCTAGAGTTCTAAAGCACTCACCCAACCTTCGTCATTAATTTCAAGCTAGCTCCAGAATACCCAATTGAAGCGTAAGAGAAAACCTCACCAGCTTGTTGGAATGGAGCCATCAAAATGTCTAATATTTTAGGACAGTAGGGTATTAAATGACCTCAAGTTAAAACAAATAAAAACTTTAATGGTTTTTCATTTATATTTGGATGTACCAATAACAAACAATAACATAAAAGAAGAAAAAAACATATGAAAAACGCATAGTTCAAACGCTTCATTTGAATATTCTCTAATCACGAGACCTTGTATTATGATGATCATGTATTACAATGACAATTACGTTTTGAAATGTTCAAAAAAATAAGTTCATTATTCCATTGTAAACAACAAAGGCACTTTCGTTTTTAAAAATTATCACAGACCTCATTCAGAAAAGGCAAAAACCAAAATACATGAGAAAACCAACTTTCTTACAAGTGAAATGGAGGAAGGGAACACTTAAAACCATGATGCATGGGAAAGGGAAGGGAAAGGAAAGGAAAATGTATATTAATTCACATCGATCACTAAATTATACACTTTGATAAATAATAACAAAAAACCCCAGACCTCAGCAAGGTCTACCCGTTTGTTCTCTATCTAGGGCTGAACTTGGTTGGATTGGTCGACGTGAGTTGGGTTTTTACATAGTATAAGTCGGGTTGATTCAAGAAAAAGCTAACCCAAACCAAATCAAACCAATCGACTATAAAACTCAATAGGTTGGTTTGGGTTGGTTTCGGGTTGGGTTTCGGGTTTCATCCACAAAATATGCATCTATAACAAAACTTTCATACTATAAAATCCACACATATGTATATATCAAAATTCGAGTTCCATATCATATATTCATAACAATAATCTTTAAAGAATACACATTTTTAAGGAAAGAAAACGTTAAAATTTGATAATTAAGAGTCCAACAACATATAGAGATAATAATTAAAAATCAATAGTCATACATAAAATAAAACATACACAGATTCTTTTTTTTTTTCGAAGAAATGTCAAAGAATCGTAGGCAGAAACTGAAAAATGAATTATAATATCATTTTACTTTGGACAGAATACAAATATATAAGCGCGCGCGTGCACACACACATATATACATATATATACACATATATACACATATATACATATATATATAGGGTTGGGTTGGGTCAACCCGAAAAAAAATAAAAAAACCAACCCAACCCAAAATGTTTTTGGTTCGGGTCAAAATCTAACCCCAAAAATTTAGGCTTTCATTGGTTTAGATTTTCGGATTGGTTCAGTTCGGATTTTAGGTTGGATTGGGTTAATTGAGTTTTCTACTCAGTCTCAAAACAACGGACAATTAATGTTATCGGACTTTACTATTAATTCATCACCAAATTTCAGATCAGTCTGATCACTATTTACACAATAAAAGCAAACACAATTCCATCTTTTTTTTCCCTGCATTAATTATAGTAGTTTATTTTGGATTTGGATGTTCAACAAATCTTATATTAGAAAAATTGCGTTCATCGTCGCACTTGACAGTAACAGTTGCCTCCGGTCTATTTACATTAATTATTGTTATTGTGATCTCTTCGTTACATATCTTCCGGCTAATACACCAATACAAAAATGTATATGTTTTTAAAGGAGGAATGATACATGTATAGATTTAGCAAAAAATTATTCCTTGTCCTTGTCCTTAATTCCCTACAAAAAATTGTTAAGATTTAGCAAGGTGCACCCGCATGGGTAGCTCAGTTGGTTTCTGTTTGCGGTTTTATGCAAAGCAGTGATAAAATATAATAAATAAAACCGATGTCAACCCCAAATGCGAAGGTTCGCAGCTATAGTGATGAAACCGGGTCGTATCCGCAGGGACTTGTACGAAAAATAGTGTTTTTGCTTTCGATTTTTTTTGTAAGGTTGATGACTACGATCTTGGATTAAAAAACAATAAAACAAAGAGTTTGAAAATTGAAAATAAAAACTAGCACGTAACAAATCTTTCCGTAACAATTATAATTAAACAACTAGAAGCACCGTTGATCCACCACCCCACCGAAATTAACAAGAAAGACGCACATTCGTTTGCAAGCCTTGGATTATTATCTACTAAAAAGGCGTTTCCTCTCTCGATTTAACACCGTTAACTAAAGAAAAACAAAATACACAGTCAGAAGAAAAACCTCTTGTGTTTTATTGAATGATACTTCGAATATTACAATGATTACTCCTTTATATAGGAGATAAAATGAGATAAAAATAAATTCAAAATAATAAACTAAATTCAAAATAATTAAAACTAAAGATAATTTTTTATCTTATACTAATTTATTTAAACCATAACATTATCTATAAGAATCATATCTATCATTTTGGCATTTATCCATCAATTTGATTTTTTTCTTCTAATACACTCCCTCAAACGAGGCCGGGTTTGGAGGTCGAGTTTGTCTTTGCACATTTTGGAGGGCATCTCCACTCCGGCTGTTTTTCCGAAGTCCATAGTTGTGATGTTTTTGGAGGGCATCTCCACCCCAGTTGGTCTTCCGAGGTCCATAGTTTTGATTTTTATAGGGCATCTCCACTCCGGCTGGTCTTCCGGAGTCCATAGTTATGGTATTTGTGGAGGGCATCTCCACTCCGGCGTACGTCTTTTTTCGGCTCTTCCGGAGTCCATCGAATCTATTTTTGGATTTTTTTTTTTTTTGCACCCCGGCCTCCAATGACTTTTACTGCATTGGATCTTCATTTAGTTTTTCAATATCACCTGAAAAATTGTCATAGAATAGATGCCAAAAGACAAATAGATGCTATAGATAAGATATTTATTCACTGATAAACGGAAACAACATTTTTTTTTTCTTTTTCGAGACAAAGGCAAATAAAAAAAATCTCTGCACAAGTGGGCGTGTGAGATTATTTATTTATGCATAAATAAAAAACCATAAAAATAATAATAATCTGGACAAAAGGGCAACGGCTTGGAGGTTGGGGTGTTTTGTTTTGTTTTGTTTTGCTGAAAGTTGACTAGTTGAGTTCGGTGGATGACAATATTTGCCCCTTAATTTGCATATTTTTATTTGTGTGGAGGATACTGTAAGATGCATGAAGTACGGAAAAAAAAGTGTTCTGATGTGTATGCAATCAGACCTATTTTTCTCTGGATAATTCCGGATGAGTGATAGATTTGGAGAGATTAAAAAATTCGCAAATTGAAATGAAAAACGGGAGAGGAACGGGTGAGGGTTCACCAATGTTAAGGCACTCGAACCCTCGCCCCTAGCTCTGATACCATAAAGAAAAACAGAATACACAGTCAGAAGAAAAACCTCTTGTGTTTTATTGAATGATACTTCGAATATTACAATGATTACTCCTTTATATAGGAGATAAAATGAGATAAAAATAAATTCAAAATAATAAACTAAATTCAAAATAATTAAAACTAAAGATAATTTTTTATCTTATACTAATTTATTTAAACCATAACATTATCTATAAGAATCATATCTATCATTTTGGCATTTATCCATCAATTTGATTTTTTTCTTCTAATATTAACTAGTCCACCTCTCGATGCAACTAACGAATTTACGGAACAAAGACATGGATATAAAATCCTAATCTAACAATATTCTCCCTCAACTTTCGTTTGTTAGAAGAAATATTAATTATCACTCTCCTTCACGGCAATCTATGAATTTATCAACTATCGTATGTCTAAATTCAACCAGCATGCAACACAAGTATAGTCATACACATTGCACATAAACAATTCAAAACATGAAGGAAGAACAAGAAACTTACTAGAACGAATAAATGCAAAAATCCTTGTTTATTCCGGCGATGGTGGCTTCACATTGGTGGTTCTAGCCTCGGGCCTTTAGCCACTCATCTTTTTCAAAAACATCCTTATTTGCTGAATTGAAATTGAAAGAAAAATAAAAGAAAGACTATCTATGAATCTAATTTATTGCTAATTTCTATACTAATTTTCTGATGTTTCTGGATGTCTGTTTCTGCTCGAATGGATGCTACTTATATAGGAGTTTGTGGCCGACATAGGGAAGGATCTAGAAAACGCGTCGGATTAATTTCTGCAGCCTCGGTAGACCGAACCTCTTGGCTCGGTCGACCGAATAGCAAGGCTCGGTCGACCGAGCCTCTTTTTGTATGCATTCACACTTCAGCTTCGTAAAACGTGTTCCCCACTCCACTCTTTCGCTCTGATCTGATTTATCCTTCAAATGCTGATCCGATTTTCTTCTTTATTTTGAAATCCTTGATTGAATGACATAAATCTTCTCAATAAATAATATCCCCTTGCATTTCTTTATTTTCTGCAAAATTATTGTTACACCAAGTCATCGAATAATAATAATAATAAAATGTGTAACAAAATAACATTTAATCCCAATATTTCCTCCTAATTAAATTATAAACCCTCAATGAACATTATATGAATTTATTGGTTAAAAACATGCTTTTCTCATTTATTTCCTTTAAAAACAAGGTAAATTGTTTAGGGATTAAGTCCGAAAATATAGTAAAATATACCCTAAACAACTCCCCCACACTTAGCTTTTTGCTTGTCACGAGCAAAACAAACAACGATAAACTATCAAAATCCACATAATTTGACACGAAATGTAGTCATGCTCGCGTCAAGCTAGTATCTAGCAAATCGAACTCACTTGGTGATTGTGCGTGCTGAACCTGCTAAATTTCCACCGATCCTCTCTTTATGTAAATCAAGCACTAACAGTCATCCGGTTAAATAAACGAAAGTTTCGTTCTGTCTACAGCACTTACCCTACAAAACTACTTATCAAGAACAAAGTAATAAACTCACATTTAAACTCCTTTACTTGGTGCCAAGAAAATACCCTTCGGGTCTCTACTGGGTTTAGATCAACTCGTCTTAGAGTTCCAAAAGGCCTATATTTTTTCTTCCATCGTCGCGTCTCAAAAGTATAACACTCTCCCCTACTTTAGAGGCAGTCACCCTGAGATCACTCAAACCTATACTGTCTAAGGTAAACCACACTCCCCAATTGGGGCAGTATCCAAATGGACTCGAGGTGATAGTCGCAAACAAACTTCCGCAATTTATTTAATTTCAAAATTTTCTTTTTTTCAAACTCTTTGGAAACTCCCGGTCAGGTATTATTTCTAACACATTCAAGACTTTTAAGGTTCTCAAGACACTAAGGTACTTAGATTCTAACTGTGAGTATAGTACGAGTTCTTAACTTTCATCAGTGCTAAGTAAGTGGTTATCTGCAGCTAGAATTGGCTATCCCTTAACTAACCGGAGACTATTTTATATTTTTGGTTCCTCATCTAACAAGTTCGTGTACTGAGGTTCAAGTGAGTATCTGATCTACCAAACCTATTCTTAGAACATGATATGACTACTGATAACAATTAAAGGTGCCAAATTACAAAACTAGCATGTCATTGAAGTTACTCGGGACTCACAAATTTTCAAAAATTTTATCAAATTTTTCAAAGGAGCAAAACTAGATAACATGTAAAACAAACCAATAAACCCTCCCCCACACTTAAGTTACATGATGTCCTCAGCATGTGCAAAATAAGAAAAACTTAGCTGGTTGTAATTCGAAGGAGGCAATTCTGGAAGTGATCCGGAGCCAGATTCAGAATTGCTTGATGAAATCAGTAGACTGTGGACCATCCACCGGTAAACTGATTTATCTAAAAGCTCACAATCGCCATCGCAAATATCCTGCACACCATGGGAAAACAAGACGTACCTCAGGGATAGGGCACAAAAGATGATAGACAAGCAATATCATGGAACAAAGCATAAGCAATGCAAAAATTGATAATAACCGAATCTATGTGAAATGTGGTGCACAAATGTAATATCGAGAGATACTGGGGTACATGAGGAAATAAAAAGAAACAAGCAGGGGTCATGATGTGGGCAATCGTCCAAGTACAGATCCATAGTCAGAACTGCTAGGTGGAAAACATTAGCAACCAACAAGAGAAACAAAGCAAAAATAAACTACAAACAAAAAGAAAAAAGATATCTAGGTTACCGTCCTAGTAGGGCTTAATTATAGTCGGGAGCTCGACTAACCAATAAAAACTCAACCGGGGTCAGGCCAGTGAAGCCTCATCCCGGAATTATTCTCGACCTTCTCGGGGTCAACAGGCTGGAAACCACAGGAACAAAGTCTCGCCAACGTCTTGGCCATATCATCAAACTTCTGTATCCACTTCGTACCTATGATTCTTCTCTTCTTCTTTTTAGGTTTCTGTTTCTCAAGCCGAGGTGCAACATCAGGGAGCATAACATCATCAAAGAACTCACAGAGATGTAAATCATCGGGTGCCGAAGGATCGGAGCTGGCTTGACTAGGGACGTCGTTCAGATAGAAAACCACCGGTCGTTCCTTTTGTTGACCAATATAGTGTTTTAACCGATGACCATTTACTCTGAACAACCCGCCCTGCTTATCTTTCAAATCGACTGCTCCACTAGGGAATACCTGAAAGATTTCAAAGGGGCCAGACCAACGGCTACGTAGCTTACCAGGAAACAGATGTAACCTGGTATTATACAGTAAAACCCACTCGTCCGCTTTGAATTCCCTAATCTTGATTTTCTTGTCGTGAAGCAGTTTAGTCCTTTCCTTACTGATTCTCGAGCTCTCGTAGGCCTGGAGTCTGAATTCATCAAGCTCCTGCAACTGCAATAATCACTTTTCTCTGCATAACTGGCTATCGAATTCAAGAATTTAATAGCCCAGAACGCTCTGTGCTCAAGCTCGATTGGCAGGTGGCAGGCCTTGCCATAAACCATCTGAAATGGAGACGTGCCAATAGGAGTCTTGAAAGCTGTCCTGTAGGCCCAGAGCACATCATCCAGTTTCTGACTCCAGTCCGTCCTATTAGAATTCACCGTCTTCTCAAAAATGCTCTTCAGGCTTCGGTTACTCACTTCAACTTGTCCACTCGTCTGAGGGTGATAGGGGGTAGCAGTTTTGTGTTTTACCCCATATCGTTCTAAGATCTTTTCTAGTGGAGTATTGCAGAAGTGAGTTCCTTCGTCACTGATGAGGGCTCGTGGACAGCCAAAACGCGTGAAAATATTTTTCTTCAGGAAGTTCTTGACCACCTTGTGGTCGTTCCGCGGCGTTGCTATCGCCTCTACCCACTTTGATGCGTAGTCGACGCAGACCAGAATGTACTTGTTCCCATACGAGGATGGAAACGGTCCCATGAAATCAATACCCCATACGTCGATAATCTCGCATTCTTGGATGGGGTGGAGGGGCATGTCCATTCGCCGAGAAAGTTTACCGGTGCGTTGGCACCGGTCACACCCTTTTACAAAGTTCTCTGTATCCTTAAAAATTGTTGGCTAGTGAAAACCGGACTGAAAAATCTCACAGCAGTCTTCCCAGCTCCATAATGACCTCCCACAGGTCCACCATGGCATTGCTCCATAATGTACCTCTGCTCGAACTCAGGGACACACCTATGGAGCAATCCATCCTTGCAACGCTTGAAGAGAATGGGATCGTCCCACACATAATAGTTCAAATCCGAAAAGAATTTCTTCTTTTGCTGATATGTCAGGTCAGGGTCCAGATATCTGCCGCTCAAGAAGTTTGCAAAAGGTGCAAACCAAGGAGAACCTTTTCCAGCACGGGCAGGAGCAACCTCGCACACATCAATGGTCATGAGTTGCTCAGTTGGAAAATCAATTCCAATCTCATCCGACTCTACCTGAGGATCGTCGGTCAGCCGAGACATGTGGTCAGCTACCACATTCTCGCTACCCTTCTTGTCCCGGATATGAACATCAAACTCTTGTAAAATCAAGATCCATCTCAACAAACGAGGCTTGGCATCAGCCTTGTTCAACAGATACTTCAATGCAGAATGGTATGTCCGGACCGTGACCTCCGACCCAAGCAAGTAGCTTCTAAATTTATCCATGGCAAAAACTACTGCCAACAACTCCTTCTCAGTTGTTGCATAATTTACTTGCGCTGGGTTTAAAGTGTGACTAGCGTAGTAGATGGGTCGGAACCTTCCGTCCACTCTCTGACCTAGCACCGCGCCTACTGCATAATTAGAAGCATCACACATAAGCTCGAAGGAGCTTTCCAGTCGGGTGCTATAAGAATTGGCGAGGTAACCAACTTGTCTTTTAATTCTTTAAACGCTCTTTCACACTCATGGGTGAAAATAAACTTCACATCTTCTCTTAAGAGAGATGACAAAGGCTTGGCTATTTTAGAAAAGTCTTTGATGAATCGCCTATAGAAGCCGACATGACCCAAGAATCCTCTTACTTCTCTTGCATTTTTGGGGTATGTCATTTTTCAATAGCTTCTACCTTCGCTTTGTCGACCTCAATACCTTCTTTGGACACCTTGTGTCCCAGAACAATTCCCTCTTCCACCATCGGTGGCACTTCTCCCAATTTAAGACTAAGTCCTTCTCTATGCACCGGGACAAAACTTTATCAAGATTGTGTAAACAGTGGTCAAAACTGTCCCCGAACACAGAGAAGTCATCCATAAAAATCTCCATCACCTTCTCCACTAAACCATCAAAGATAGCCAGCATACATCTTTGAAATGTAGCCGGTGCGTTGCAGAGACCAAATGGCATTCTTCGGTAAGCGAAGGTGCTTGAGGGACAGGTGAAGGTAGTCTTTTCTTGATCAGTGGGGTCGATAGCTATCTGAAAGTATCCTGAATAGCCATCCAGAAAACAATAAAATTGCTTGCCACTAAGCCTCTCAATGAGCTGGTCAATGAATGGCAAGGGGAAGTGGTCTTTTAGAGTTACCTCATTTAGTCTTCTGTAGTCGATGCAAACTCTATACCCAGTGACTTGCCGTAGGGCAATCTTGTTAGGAAATCACTAGTTTAACGCAGCGGAATTTAAAATTTGATTTCCTTTTCTAGATCGTTCTTCGTTTAATGCAATAAACACGTTAAGTAGTTTGACGGTTATACCTTGGATGATCTACAAGATCGTCGCTTTGACCGCCAACGGAGAGTAGTTCAATGCGCAAGCCGTCCACGCGTCCGGCCTCTATCGCTAATCCACACGAACCCCTTGCCGGAATCCTCCTTGGATTGCTATCGGAAAAACTCCGGCTGCTAGACCGGACCTTTTCTTCCCTCACAAACTCACTATGGAGAGCTCTCTATTTTACACAAGAATTATGAACTCTTGCAATTGTGATGTACAAAAGAGCTTGACACCCACTTCCTTTTATAGAGGAGGTGGCGCCCCTAATGGTGTGTAGGAGAAGAAAACCTTTTTCCAATAAAATAAGGAAAATCAATTAGATTGATTTATCTCTTTAATTATAATTTATTTTGTCAATATCATATATTGATTATAATTATCTTATTACCATAAATCTATTTTGCAAAATCAATTAATATCTTATATTAATATTATGGCAATATTTATTAATTAAAGTGCACAATCCAAGTGTATCTTATACACACAAAAGTGGCGCCCCATTAGTCAACAAATTGACTTCCGGAATATTCTTTAATTAATCTAATTTATATATAATTAATATCTTGTATTTTATTTATTCATAATAAATAAATACCACCATATTAATTTACCACTATAACCTTTATAGTCTAGAGATAAACCTTCCTTATTTGGTTATCAACTATAACCGCATTTTAATCCGACTCGATGTTCATATGTATGCGACCCGATAGGCTTCCGAATATGTTGGCCGTAGACACAAAGTGCAATTTACTAAAACGCCCTTCATACCTAACGATCACGGGATAGCGTCTAGCAACACACCGTGACCCCCAATTATTGGAAGAGTCAAAAGCAATGACTACTACCTTTCATGTGAAGCGATTACCGTGTAACTTACAATCCTATCGCTATAATAATATCCATACGATCGTATCTCGAGTGTCAATACATTGACGATCGTATCTTATAATCTGGATATCATGCTCTCTCGGAATAACACATTTACTCCCACTTTGCAAAGATTCTCGAGAGCTAGACATTCCTTATAAGAAGGCCATTTCGGATATTCGATCCCAATCATAGGATACGCGATTCCCGGACGACCAATCATGTATACTCCGCATGCTTCAATATCATACCCAATCACTACCGCATGATCGCCCCGTGGTTAGGAGAAATCTCAATAGTGTCAAAGCATGACAATCCACACCGTGATGCCATGAAGACTCCGGTCAAAAGGATAATTACACAACCGCCACATAATGTGACACTTAATGTAAGTGGGCCAGTCTAACGTACGCATTCTCTAATACACGTCCACGTACAGTCAAGTGTCCCTACACTTCGATAGACGAGATCTATCCCTACCTTCTAAAAGATAGAAGACATCCAATACGTGCTAGTCCGATTATACTATCAATGTCCCATTTGATAATATGTAAGACTAGAGACATTTAAGTACCAACCTTGTTATAGTGATTAGAGATCTCATCAACCATAATCACTATCATGGTTTCTCTATCACGATTGATACTAGGGGCGTTACTATATATATACAACAAATAATATGAAGACAAACAATATATATAATAACATAAGTGCTTTTATTAATCATAATAAAGTTATTACATGAACTAAATATACTGTAAACGACCCGACCCGGTCGGATCCGGTCCAACCCGATTGGGTTTAGGACACCTTTCCAACAATCTCCCACTTGGCCTAAAGCCAATCTCCCATATGCCTAAGCCCGTGCAAGTGAACATGTTTCTCATGCTTAGCTTGAGACAATGCCTTGGTTAACGGATCAGCTATGTTATCATCCGTGTGGACTTTCTCTATCTTTACATCTCCTCTATCTACTATCTCTCTAATCAAGTGATAGCGTCGTAGCACATGTTTGGACTTCTGATGAGACCTTGGTTCCTTTGACTGAGATATCGCTCCATTATTATCACAGTACAGAGGCACTGGACCTTCAATGGAGGAACCACACCAAGTTCAGTAATGAACTTCTTCATCCAAACTGCTTCCTTTGCCGCCTCCGAGGCTGCTATGTATTCGGCTTCCGTTGTAGAGTCCGCAGTAGTCTCCTGCTTGGAACTCTTCCAGCTCACTGCTCCGCCGTTAAGCGTGAAAACAAATCCAGATTGTGACTTAAAATCGTCCTTGTCAGTTTGGAAACTGGCATCTGTGTAACCTCGTAATACTAAATCATCGTTCCCGAAAACCAGGAACATATCCCTAGTACGTCTCAAGTACTTAAGGATATTCTTGACAGCAATCCAGTGACCATCACCTGGATTGGACTGGTACCTACTAGTCATACTAAGAGGGTACGAGACGTCTGGTCTTGTGCATAACATGGCATACATGATAGACCCGATTGCCGAAGCATAAGGGACTTTACTCATTTGTGCCCTTTCCTCCTCTGTCTTAGGACTCATTCCCTTTGACAGGTAGACCCCATGTGACATGGGTAGCAATCCTTTCTTGGACTGTTCCATGCTGAATCTCTTCAGCATCTTGTCTATGTAGGTGGATTGCGACAGACCAAGCAACCTTTTAGATCTATCTCTATAGATCTTTATTCCTAGAATATAGGCTGCCTCACCAAGTCCTTCATTGAGAAGTTCTTGGATAACCAAGCTTTGACTGATTGTAACATAGGCACATCATTCCCTATGAGCAGTATGTCATCCACATAAAGCACTAAGAACACAATGGCACTCCCACTAACCTTCTTGTAAACACAGGGCTCATCTTCGTTCTTGATGAAATCAAACTGTTTGATTATCTCATCAAAGCGAAGATTCCAACTCGAAGCTTGCTTTAATCCATAAATGGATCTTTGCAGTTTACACACCATCCTGGCATCATTGGTTGTGAAACCCTCAGGCTGTGTCATATACACTTCCTCAGACAGGTTCCCGTTAAGGAAAGCTGTTTTCACATCCATCTGCCAGATTTCGTAATCATGGTATGCTGCAATAGCGAGCAAAATTCTAATGGATTTTAACATGGCAACAGGCGAGAAGGTTTCATCATAGTCAACTCCTTCTCTTTGCTTATAACCTTTTGCCACCAACCTAGCCTTGTAGGTGGTCACGTTACCGTCCATGTCGGTCTTTCTCTTAAAGACCCATTTACACCCTATGGGAACTATTCCCTCAGGCGGATCAACTAAGTTCCAAACTTGGTTGTCTTTCATGGATTCCATTTCAGAATTCATGGCTTCTAGCCATTTCTCTTTGTCATGCCTTAATAGCACTTCCTCATAAGTTCTAGGGTCCTCATCTTCCATGAGATACACGCCAGTATATCTTTCAGGTTCACGGCGTTCCCTGGTGGATCTTCGAGGTGCTAGTGTGTCCACGGTAGAGGATGGTGTCGCATCTGTATGTGGCAAGTCCTCTACTTCCATCAACTGACTGTTATCCGTAAGTGGTTCTCGAATTTCTTCAAGATCAATTTTACTCCCACTGACCCTATCCAGAATAAACTCTTTCTCTAGAAAGTGGCCAGTCCTGGCAACAAACACCTTTTGTTCCTCAGGATGGTAAAATTGGTATCCTCTAGTTTCTCTAGGATAACCCACAAACAGACATTTGTCAGATCTAGCTTCTAGTTTGTCAGACATCATCCGCTTCACGTAAGTCGGACAACCCCAAGGTTTAAGATAGGCTAGACTCGGTTTCCTCTTATGCCATACCTCGTATGGTGTGGATTCAACCGTCTTTGATGGAACTCGGTTCAGTGTGTAGGATGCGGTTTCTAGAGCATACCCCCAAAATGATTTTGGAAGAACTGCATAGCTCATCATGGAACGTACCATGTCTAACAAAGTACGATTCCTCCTCTCAGATATGCCATTCATTTGAGGCGTCCCTGGAGGGGTCCATTCAGGTAGAATCCCATTCTCCTTTAAATAACTTTGAAACTCTCCATCTAGGTATTCTCCACCTCGATCGGATCGAAGTGTTTTGATTTCTTTACCCAGTTGTTTCTCCACTTCACTTCTGAATTCTTTGAACTTTTCGAAGGCTTCGGACTTATACTTCATTAAGTATATATAACCATAGCGAGAATGGTCATCAGTGAAAGTGATAAAATAAGAGTATCCTCCTTTGGCTTGAATTGACATTGGGCCACACACATCAGTATGTATAAGCTCAAGCAATTCATTGGATCTTATCCCTTTGCCACTAAAAGGTGACTTTGTCATCTTGCCAAGTAAACAAGCTTAGCATGTATCAAGCGATTCATAATCGAATTGATCCAACATTCCATCTTTATGGAGTTTGGAAATGCGATTCTTATTTATATGGCCAAGTCTACAATGCCATAAGTAGGATTCATTCAAGTCATTTGTTTTGGCTTTCTTGTTATTTATATTAAGTACATCAACATTCATATCTAATATGTAGAGACCATTGCTAAGTATGCCAGTACCATAAAAGATTCCATCACGTGAAAAAGAACAACATTTATTCTCAAACGTAAAAGAAAATCCATCAACATCTAATGCGGAAATAGAAATAATGCTCTTCGTAAGAGCAGGAACAAAATAACGATTATTGAGTTCTAGTACTAGCCCACTGGGCAATGAAAGAAAATAAACTCCTACGGCCAGCGCAGCAACACTTGCTCCATTTCCAACGCGTAGGTCCACCTCTCCTTTCCTCGGATCTCTAGTTCTTCTTAGTGCCCGCATATTCGTACAAATATGAGAACCACAACCAGTATCTAATACCCGGTGGTTAGACTTAGAAGAAGTAATGTTGATCTCAATCATAAATATACACGAAGTCGAAGCATCGGAATGCTTCTTCTTGGTACTCAAGAAGCCCTTGCGGTTTCTCCTCCAATGTCCGGTCTCACCGCAATGGAAGCAAGCATCCTTGGATTTGTCTTTTGCTATCTTAGGCGTTGGCTTAGGTGCGGCCTTCGCCTTCTTGGACTTTTTCTGGGCTTTTGCCTTGCCCTTGTTTGAAGTGACCAGCAACACTTGCTTTCCCTTCCCTACAGTGCCTTCAACAGTTTTCAACATGTTCAATAACTCCGCTAGGGAGCAATCTATCTTGTTCATGTGATAGTTCATCACAAACTGCGAGAATGAGTCGGTAGAGATTGCAGAATCAAGTCAATACTCAATTCTCGTTCCAACTTGTGGCCCAGCTTCCCAAGCCTCTCTATGTACCCGATCATTTTAAGCACGTGTGACCCCACAGCAGTCCCGGATGCCATCTTACAACTAAACAGGGCCTTGAGACCTCGTACCTCTCGGTGCGGGGCTGAGAAGCATAAAGTTCCTTCAGGTGGACCATGATAGAGTAGGCGTCCATGGACTCATGCTGTTTCTGCGGTTCAGGTGTCATAGAAGCAAGCATGATACATGTAGCATCGATCTTGTCGAGCAGTGCTTGTTGTACTTCTCGACGACATCTGCGGCCAAACCCTCGGCGGGCTTTTACGGTAGGGCCTCGTCCAAGACATAGCCAATCTTCTCGTGCCTCAAAACGATTTTGAGGTTTCTTTCCCAATCGAGAAAATTAGTTTCGTCAAGCTTGTTTTCGATGATAAAACGAAGGTTCAATTTGTTTGACATTTTCTACAACAATAAATAAAGATAGAATAAGTAAAAGCTCATGTATAAAAACCTAAATTTGCACTAAGAAATTTATAAGGTTTTACTCCCACTAGCCAACTATTCCCTATTGGCTTTCAAGAATTTAATTAATTCTTTAGTGGCTGGGATCCCATCTAGTTACCTCGATCCCCGACGAGGGCCGATCAACCGAGATAATTTTGATAGGTAGGTACTCTTACCAGTCGCATCGCATGCGACTCCCAGTGGCTGACTAGTGAACTCTTTGACATTTCACATCTCTATGTGATAGTCAACCCCTTGTCTCTAAAATCAGACGGTCCTGACGAGGGCCAATCACCGCAAGATTCTAGTCGAGTCGTAACCCAATATTCATGAGATCTCGTAACGATCATATCTCAATAATAACGATATACCCGTGGTAGGTCAACTCCCGACGAGGGCCGATCAGTTGGATCCGAACAAAGGCTCTTCACCGTCATTATAATATTGGGAGACAATTTTGGCTCGATTTTTGGCGTGGGAATAATTTTTAAATCAATTCACTTAATTAATTTTGTTTAATTATGGTCTCATCTACTATGTGCATATTACTACGATATCATATAAAGTAAAACATACACAACATTCCGCGCATAAAATAACCGGTATGATCATGGACTTTTCCTAGGTGCGGTTTCGAATACAAACTGACGAAACCGCGGGTCACAAACTAAGGGTATCTGCAACCGCCAATAGGATCTTTATTGCTGTACGCCAATGGGTTCTTTATCTCTCCTTGGTCTTGAACTTCTTGCTCCATTCTTGTTACATAATAAATAATTACACCCGCCGCACACACGGGGGAGCTCGGGGAATGGGATAAATGCAAAAGTAAACTAGGTCACGTTCTTCATAACGGCCTAGGACAATTTTTCAAAAACCAACATAAAGAAAACATTCCCATCTATCCTATTGGTCGAGTCCATGATCAATCGGGGTCCATATAATCACATTATATCTACATCTAATCCATACAATTTTATCTTATGAAAAAGATTAAATTCTAATTTTAACTACTACTACTCATGCGTCTTTATTTTATCACGTCAAATAATTAAATAACTTTTAATTAATTATATGACTTAACCGAAAATTAAAATTAACATTTAATTTTAAATTGATTTCAATTTTAATTAAATTTGAACTATTCAAAATAAAATTAAAATTATAAAGTCTCCTATTTGTTTCCTTTCCAAAACTAAATTTAGCTTAGGCCTGGCCACTTTCCAAAATCAAAATTTTGGAAGTGGCCTAGGCCTAAACCTATACCAAATCAAATATTTGGAAAGGGCCTAGGCCTATTCCAAATCAAATATTTGGAAAGGCCAAATTATTTTAGTCTAGGCCTGACCACTTTCCAAAATCAAAATTTTGGAAGTGGCCTAGGCCTAACCTATTCCAAATCAAATATTTGGAAAGGCCAAATAGTTTTAGTTTAGGCCTGGCCACTTTCCAAAATCAAAATTTTGGAAGTGGCCTAGGCCTAGGCCTATTCCAAATCAAATATTTGAAAGGGGCCTAGGCCTATTCCAAATCAAAATTTGGAAAGGCCAACATGCCATATGGTTTCCCAATGGTCCAAACTATTTGAACCATTGGTTGGCCATATGACACAACTAAACAAACGAGATATCTATGCACAATAAAATATCACAAAACGAAAAGGGTTGATCTCCCCCATTGGAAGAGGAGAGCCGACGGACGGCAACCCTAGGGTTACCGCCGCCGCCGCCGCCGTCGCAGAGGGAGGGGGGCGCCGCCAGTCGGCCGACCCCCCAAGAACCCTAATTTAATTTTTTTTTTGTTTTAACGTTTCGTGATTTAAATCTTGCATCTATCGATTAAATACTACGCATTTAAATTATGCTTATTGCTTAAGCTCAAGTCCGGCTCCGATACCACTGTTAGGAAATCACTAGTTTAACGCAGTGGAATTTAAAATTTGATTTCCTTTTCTAGATCGTTCTTCGTTTAATGCAATAAACACGTTAAGTAGTTTGACGGTTATACCTTGGATGATCTACAAGATCGTCGCTTTGACCGCCAACGGAGAGTAGTTCAATGCGCAAGCCGTCCACGCGTCCGGCCTCTATCGCTAATCCACACGAACCCCTTGCCGGAATCCTCCTTGGATTGCTATCGAAAAAACTCCGGCTGCTAGACCGGACCTTTTCTTCCCTCACAAACTCACTATGGAGAGCTCTCTATTTTACACAAGAATTATGAACTCTTGCAATTGTGATGTACAAAAGAGCTTGACACCCACTTCCTTTTTATAGAGGAGGTGGCGCCCCTAATGGTGTGTAGGAGAAGAAAACCTTTTTCCAATAAAATAAGGAAAATCAATTAGATTGATTTATCTCTTTAATTATAATTTATTTTGTCAATATCATATATTGATTATAATTATCTTATTACCATAAATCTATTTTGCAAAATCAATTAATATCTTATATTAATATTATGGCAATATTTATTAATTAAAGTGCACAATCCAAGTGTATCTTATACACACAAAAGTGGCGCCCCATTAGTCAACAAATTGACTTCCGGAATATTCTTTAATTAATCTAATTTATATATAATTAATATCTTGTATTTTATTTATTCATAATAAATAAATACCACCATATTAATTTACCACTATAACCTTTATAGTCTAGAGATAAACCTTCCTTATTTGGTTATCAACTATAACCGCATTTTAATCCGACTCGATGTTCATATGTGTGCGACCCGATAGGCTTCCGAATATGTTGGCCGTAGACACAAAGTGCAATTTACTAAAACGCCCTTCATACCTAACGATCACGGGATAGCGTCTAGCAACACACCGTGACCCCCAATTATTGGAAGAGTCAAAAGCAATGACTACTACCTTTCATGTGAAGCGGTTACCGTGTAACTTACAATCCTATCGCTATAATAATATCCATACGATCGTATCTCGAGTGTCAATACATTGACGATCGTATCTTATAATCTGGATATCATGCTCTCTCGGAATAACACATTTACTCCCACTTTGCAAAGATTCTCGAGAGCTAGACATTCCTTATAAGAAGGCCATTTCGGATATTCGATCCCAATCATAGGATACGCGATTCCCGGACGACCAATCATGTATACTCCGCATGCTTCAATATCATACCCAATCACTACCGCATGATCGCCCGTGGTTAGGAGAAATCTCAATAGTGTCAAAGCATGACAATCCACACCGTGATTCCATGAAGACTCGGTCAAAAGGATAATTACACAACCGCCACATAATGTGACACTTAATGTAAGTGGGTCAGTCTAACGTACGCATTCTCTAATACACGTCCACGTACAGTCAAGTGTCCCTACACTTCGATAGACGAGATCTATCCCTACCTTCTAAAAGATAGAAGACATCCAATACGTGCTAGTCCGATTATACTATCAATGTCCCATTTGATAATATGTAAGACTAGAGACATTTAAGTACCAACCTTGTTATAGTGATTAGAGATCTCATCAACCATAATCACTATCATGGTTTCTCTATCACAGATTGATACTAGGGGCGTTACTATATATATACAACAAATAATATGAAGACAAACAATATATAATAACATAAGTGCTTTTATTAATCATAATAAAGTTATTACATGAACTAAATAGATCGTAAACGACCCGACCCGGTCGGATCCGGTCCAACCCGATTGGGTTTAGGACACCTTTCCAACAATCTCCCACTTGGCCTAAAGCCAATCTCCCATATGCCTAAGCCCGTGCAAGTGAACATGTTTCTCATGCTTAGCTTGAGACAATGCCTTGGTTAACGGATCGGCTATGTTATCATCCGTGTGGACTTTCTCTATCTTTACATCTCCTCTATCTACTATCTCTCTAATCAAGTGATAGCGCCGTAGCACATGTTTGGACTTGATGAGACCTTGGTTCCTTTGATCGAGATATCGCTCCATTATTATCACAGTACAGAGGCACTGGACCTTCAATGGAGGAACCACACCAAGTTCAGTAATGAACTTCTTCATCCAAATCGCTTCCTTTGCCGCCTCCGAGGCTGCTATGTATTCGGCTTCCGTTGTAGAGTCCGCAGTAGTCTCCTGCTTGGAACTCTTCCAGCTCACTGCTCCGCCGTTAAGCGTGAAAACAAATCCAGATTGTGACTTAAAATCGTCCTTGTCGGTTTGGAAACCGGCATCTGTGTAACCTCGTAATACTAAATCATCGTTCGAAAACCAGGAACATATCCCTAGTACGTCTCAAGTACTTAAGGATATTCTTGACAGCAATCCAGTGACCATCACCTGGATTGGACCGGTACCTACTAGTCATACTAAGAGGGTACGAGACGTCTGGTCTTGTGCATAACATGGCATACATGATAGACCCGATTGCCGAAGCATAAGGGACTTTACTCATTTGTGCCCTTTCCTCCTCTATCTTAGGACTCATTCCCTTTGACAGGTAGACCCCATGTGACATGGGTAGCAATCCTTTCTTGGACTGCTCCATGTCAATCTCTTCAGCATCTTGTCTATGTAGGTGGATTGCGACAGACCAAGCAACCTTTTAGATCTATCTCTATAGATCTTTATTCCTAGAATATAGGCCGCCTCACCAAGTCCTTCATTGAGAAGTTCTTGGATAACCAAGCTTTGACTGATTGTAACATAGGCACATCATTCCCTATGAGCGATATGTCATCCACATAAAGCACTAAGAACACAATGGCACTCCCACTAACCTTCTTGTAAACACAGGGCTCATCTTCGTTCTTGATGAAATCAAACTGTTTGATTATCTCATCAAAGCGAAGATTCCAACTCCGAGAAGCTTGCTTTAATCCATAAATGGATCTTTGCGGTTTACACACCATCCTGGCATCATTGGTTGTGAAACCCTCAGTCTGTGTCATATACACTTCCTCAGACAGGTTCCCGTTAAGAAAAGCTGTTTTCACATCCATCCGCCAGATTTCGTAATCATGGTATGCTGCAATAGCGAGCAAAATTCTAATGGATTTTAACATGGCAACAAGCGAGAAGGTTTCATCATAGTCAACTCCTTGTCTTTGCTTATAACCTTTTGCCACCAACCTAGCCTTGTAGGTGGTCACGTTACCGTCCATGTCGGTCTTTCTCTTAAAGACCCATTTACACCCTATGGGAACTATTCCTCCAGGCGGATCAACTAAGTTCCAAACTTGGTTGTCTTTCATGGATTCCATTTCGGAATTCATGGCTTCTAGCCATTTCTCTTTGTCATGCCTTAATAGCACTTCCTCATAAGTTCTAGGGTCCTCATCTTCCATGAGATACACGCCAAGATATCTTTCAAGTTCACGGCGTTCCCTGGTGGATCTTCGAGGTGCTAGTGTGTCCACGGTAGAGGATGGTGTCGCATCTGTATGTGGCAAGTCCTCTACTTCCATCAACTGACTGTTATCCGTAAGTGGTTCTCGAATTTCTTCAAGATCAATTTTACTCCCACTGACCCTATCCAAAATAAACTCTTTCTCTAGAAAGTGGCCAGTCCTGGCAACAAACACCTTTTGTTCCTCAGGATGGTAAAATTGGTATCCTCTAGTTTCTCTAGGATAACCCACAAACAGACATTTGTCAGATCTAGCTTCTAGTTTGTCAGACATCATCCGCTTCACGTAAGTCGGACAACCCCAAGGTTTAAGATAGGCTAGACTCGGTTTCCTCTTATGCCATACCTCGTATGGTGTGGATTCAACCGTCTTTGATGGAACTCGGTTCAGTGTGTAGGATGCGGTTTCTAGAGCATACCCCCAAAATGATTTTGGAAGAACTGCATAGCTCATCATGGAACGTACCATGTCTAACAAAGTACGATTCCTCCTCTCAGATATGCCATTCATTTGAGGCGTCCCTGGAGGGGTCCATTCAGGTAGAATCCCATTCTCCTTTAAATAACTTTGAAACTCTCCATCTAGGTATTCTCCACCTCGATCGGATCAAGTGTTTTGATTTCTTTACCCAGTTGTTTCTCCACTTCACTTCAATTCTTTGAACTTTTCAAGGCTTCAGACTTATACTTCATTAAGTATATATAACCATAGCGAGAATGGTCATCGGTGAAAGTGATAAAATAAGAGTATCCTCCTTTGGCTTGAATTGACATTGGGCCACACACATCGGTATGTATAAGCTCAAGCAATTCATTGGATCTTATCCCTTTGCCACTAAAAGGTGACTTTGTCATCTTGCCAAGTAAACAAGCTTCGCATGTATCAAACGATTCGTAATCGAATTGATCCAACATTCCATCTTTATGGAGTTTGGAAATGCGATTCTTATTTATATGGCCAAGTCTACAATGCCATAAGTAGGATTCATTCAAGTCATTTGTTTTGGCTTTCTTGTTATTTATATTAAGTACATCAACATTCATATCTAATATGTAGAGACCATTGCTAAGTATGCCAGTACCATAAAAGATTCCATCACGTGAAAAAGAACAACATTTATTCTCAAACGTAAAAGAAAATCCATCAACATCTAATGCAGAAATAGAAATAATGCTCTTCGTAAGAGCAGGAACAAAATAACGATTATTGAGTTCTAGTACTAGCCCACCGGGCAATGAAAGAAAATAAACTCCTACGGCCAGCGCAGCAACACTTGCTCCATTTCCAACGCGTGGGTCCACCTCTCCTTTCCTCAGATCTCTAGTTCTTCTTAGTGCCTGCATATTCGTACAAATATGAGAACCACAACCAGTATCTAATACCCAGTGGTTAGACTTAGAAGAAGTAATGTTGATCTCAATCATAAATATACCCGAAGTCGAAGCATCGGAATGCTTCTTCTTGGTACTCAAGAAGCCCTTGCGGTTTCTCCTCCAATGTCCGGTCTCACCGCAATGGAAGCAAGCATCCTTGGATTTGTCTTTTGCTATCTTAGGCGTTGGCTTAGGTGCAGCCTTCGCCTTCTTGGACTTTTTCTGGGCTTTTGCCTTGCCCTTGTTTGAAGTGACCAGCAACACTTGCTTTCCCTTCCCTACAGTGCCTTCAGCAGTTTTCAACATGTTCAATAACTCCGCTAGGGAGCAATCTATCTTGTTCATGTGATAGTTCATCACAAACTGCGAGAATGAGTCGGGTAGAGATTGCAGAATCAAGTCAATACTCAATTCTCGTTCCAACTTGTGGCCCAGCTTCCCAAGCCTCTCTATGTACCCGATCATTTTCAGCACGTGTGACCCCACAGCAGTCCCAGATGCCATCTTACAACTAAACAGGGCCTTCGAGACCTCGTACCTCTCAGTGCGGGACTGAGAAGCATAAAGTTCCTTCAGGTGGACCATGATAGAGTAGGCGTCCATGGACTCATGCTGTTTCTGCAGTTCAGGTGTCATAGAAGCAAGCATGATACATGTAGCATCAGTACTGTCAGAACAGTGCTTGTTGTACTTCTCGACATCTGCGGCCGAACCCTCAGCGGGCTTTTCCGGTAGGGCCTCGTCCAAGACATAGCCAATCTTCTCGTGCCTCAAAACGATTTTGAGGTTTCTTTCCCAATCGAGAAAATTAGTTTCGTCAAGCTTGTTTTCGATGATAAAACGAAGGTTCAATTTGTTTGACATTTTCTACAACAATAAATAAAGATAGAATAAGTAAAAGCTCATGTATAAAAACCTAAATTTGCACTAAGAAATTTATAAGGTTTTACTCCCACTAGCCAACTATTCCCTATTGGCTTTCAAGAATTTAATTAATTCTTTAGTGGCTGGGATCCCATCTAGTTACCTCGATCCCCGACGAGGGCCGATCAACCGAGATAATTTTGATAGGTAGGTACTCTTACCAGTCGCATCGCATGCGACTCCCAGTGGCTGACTAGTCAACTCTTTGACATTTCACATCTCTATGTGATAGTCAACCCCTTGTCTCTAAAATCGACGGTCCTGACGAGGGCCAATCACCGCAAGATTCTAGTCGAGTCGTAACCCAATATTCATGAGATCTCGTGACGATCATATCTCAATAATAACGATATACCCGTGGTAGGTCAACTCCCGACGAGGGCCGATCAGTTGGATCCGAACAAAGGCTCTTCACCGTCATTATAATATTGGGAGACAATTTTGGCTCGATTTTTGGCGTGGGAATAATTTTTAAATCAATTCACTTAATTAATTTTGTTTAATTATGGTCTCATCTACTATGTGCATATTACTACGATATCATATAAAGTAAAACATACACAACATTCCGCGCATAAAATAACCGGTATGATCATGGACTTTTCCTAGGTGCGGTTTCGAATACAAACTGACGAAACCGCGGGTCACAAACTAAGGGTATCTGCAACCGCCAATAGGATCTTTATTGCTGTACGCCAACGGGTTCTTTATCTCTCCTTGGTCTTGAACTTCTTGCTCCATTCTTGTTACATAATAAATAATTACACCCGCCGCACACGGGGGGGAGCTCAGGGAATGGGATAAATGCAAAAAGTAAACTAGGTCACGTTCTTCATAACGGCCTAGGACAATTTTTCAAAAACCAACATAAAGAAAACATTCACATCTATCCTATTGGTCGAGTCCATGATCAATCGGGGTCCATATAATCACATTATATCTACACATCTAATCCATACAATTTTATCTTATGAAAAAGATTAAATTCTAATTTTAACTACTACTACTCATGCGTCTTTATTTTATCACGTCAAATAATTAAATAACTTTTAATTAATTATATGACTTAACCGAAAATTAAAATTAACATTTAATTTTAAATTGATTTCAATTTTAATTAAATTTGAACTATTCAAAATAAAATTAAAATTATAAAGTCTCCTATTTGTTTCCTTTCCAAAACTAAATTTAGCTTAGGCCTGGCCACTTTCCAAATTTTGGAAGTGGCCTAGGCCTAGGCCTATACCAAATCAAATATTTGGAAAGGGCCTAGGCCTATTCCAAATCAAATATTTGGAAAGGCCAAATTATTTTAGTCTAGGCCTGGCCACTTTCCAAAATCAAAATTTTGGAAGTGGCCTAGGCCTAGGCCTATTCCAAATCAAATATTTGGAAAGGCCAAATAGTTTTAGTTTAGGCCTGGCCACTTTCCAAAATCAAAATTTTGGAAGTGGCCTAGGCCTAGGCCTATTCCAAATCAAATATTTGAAAAGGGCCTAGGCCTATTCCAAATCAAAATTTGGAAAGGCCAACATGCCATATGGTTTCCCAATGGTCCAAACTATTTGAACCATTGGTTGGCCATATGACACAACTAAACAAACGAGATATCTATGCACAATAAAATATCACAAAACGAAAAGGGTCGATCTCCCCCATTGGAAGAGGAGAGCCGACGGACGGCAACCCTAGGGTTACCGCCGCCGCCGCCGTCGCAGAGGGAGGGGGGCGCCGCCAATCGGCCGACCCCCCAAGAACCCTAATTTAATTTTTTTTTTTGTTTTAACGTTTCGTGATTTAAATCTTGCATCTATCGATTAAATACTACGCATTTAAATTATGCTTATTGCTTAAGCTCAAGTCCGTCTCCGATACCACTGTTAGGAAATCACTAGTTTAACGCAGTGAATTTAAAATTTGATTTCCTTTTCTAGATCGTTCTTCGTTTAATGCAATAAACACGTTAAGTAGTTTGACGGTTATACCTTGGATGATCTACAAGATCGTCGCTTTGACCGCCAACGGAGAGTAGTTCAATGCGCAAGCCGTCCACGCGTCCGGCCTCTATCGCTAATCCACACGAACCCCTTGCCGGAATCCTCCTTGGATTGCTATCAGAAAAACTCCGGCTGCTAGATCGGACCTTTTCTTCCCTCACAAACTCACTATGGAGAGCTCTCTATTTTACACAAGAATTATGAACTCTTGCAATTGTGATGTACAAAAGAGCTTGACACCCACTTCCTTTTTATAGAGGAGGTGGCGCCCCATATGGTGTGTAGGAGAAGAAAACCTTTTTCCAATAAAATAAGGAAAATCAATTAGATTGATTTATCTCTTTAATTATAATTTATTTTGTCAATATCATATATTGATTATAATTATCTTATTACCATAAATCTATTTTGCAAAATCAATTAATATCTTATATTAATATTATGGCAATATTTATTAATTAAAGTGCACAATCCAAGTGTATCTTATACACACAAAAGTGGCGCCCATTAGTCAACAAATTGACTTCCGGAATATTCTTTAATTAATCTAATTTATATATAATTAATATCTTGTATTTTATTTATTCATAATAAATAAATACCACCATATTAATTTACCACTATAACCTTTATAGTCTAGAGATAAACCTTCCTTATTTGGTTATCAACTATAACCGCATTTTAATCCGACTCGATGTTCATATGTGTGTGACCCGATAGGCTTCCGAATATGTTGGCCGTAGACACAAAGTGCAATTTACTAAAACGCCCTTCATACCTAAAGATCACGGGATAGCGTCTAGCAACACACCGTGACCCCCAATTATCGGAAGAGTCAAAAGCAATGACTACTACCTTTCATGTGAAGCAGTTACCGTGTAACTTACAATCCTATCGCTATAATAATATCCATACGATCGTATCTCGAGTGTCAATACATTGACGATCGTATCTTATAATCTGGATATCATGCTCTCTCGGAATAACACATTTACTCCCACTTTGCAAAGATTCTCGAGAGCTAGACATTCCTTATAAGAAGGCCATTTCGGATATTCGATCCCAATCATAGGATACGCGATTCCCGGACGACCAATCATGTATACTCCGCATGCTTCAATATCATACCCAATCACTACCGCATGATCGCCCCGTGGTTAGGAGAAATCTCAATAGTGTCAAAGCATGACAATCCACACCGTGATTCCATGAAGACTCGGTCAAAAGGATAATTACACAACCGCCACATAATGTGACACTTAATGTAAGTGGGTCAGTCTAACGTACGCATTCTCTAATACACGTCCACGTACGGTCCAAGTGTCCCTACACTTCGATAGACGAGATCTATCCCTACCTTCTAAAAGATAGAAGACATCCAATACGTGTTAGTCCGATTATACTATCAATGTCCCATTTGATAATATGTAAGACTAGAGACATTTAAGTACCAACCTTGTTATAGTGATTAGAGATCTCATCAACCATAATCACTATCATGGTTTCTCTATCACAGATTGATACTAGGGACGTTACTATATATATACAACAAATAATATGAAGACAAACAATATATATAATAACATAAGTGCTTTTATTAATCATAATAAAGTTATTACATGAACTAAATAGACTGTAAACGACCCGACCCGGTCGGATCCGGTCCAACCCGATTGGGTTTAGGACACCTTTCCAACAAATCTCTTCCCCCTTTTCATTCTTCTCGATAGTAATCCCTCATTTCTTTGGCACCACCTGAGTGGGGCTCACCCATTCACTATCGGCTATTGGGTAGATGATACCCATGTCAAGCAATTTGATGATCTCCTTCTTAACGACCTCCTGCATGTGAGGGTTTAGCCTTCTCTGAGGCTGTCGCACCTTCTTCGATTCCTCAACAGTCCTGATCTTGTGCATACAGATATCAGGTCTTATCCCCTTGATATCTCCCACTTGCCAACCAAAGGCGAGGATATTATCTTGCAGCACTTTGATAAGCTTTTCTTCCTCCTTTGGTTCCAACTTAGATGAAATGATCAAAGGGAGCTTATCACCGTCCCTCATAAAAATGTATTTCAAGTGTTGAGGCAAGGGTTTCAACACTAAATCTGACGGTGGATCCTCCACACTTGGTCTTAATTTATCGCCCTTAAGCACCAGATCTCCAAGCTTATCATAAGGGCTCTGAAGCATCATGGCCTCCCAGCAGACAGGGGTTTCATCCCCTTTTGCAAATCTGGCCATGTCACCATGCCTCTTCCTCATTTTCTTTCTTACCGTCTCCCGGCAATATCAGAACTTTCCTTTTCCTCCTTCTCAATCTCTTCTAAAAATTTCTTCCACTCCTCATCAGTCCAAGTTGCAGATTGTTTATTGAATTCTTCCTCATCCCAACTACCCATGAACACTTGTTCATCATACCCATCAGTGAAATCGTCCTCAATAGCTAAACAAGTGTCACTGGATGTGTGCTTCACTGCATTGCCCACATTGAACTTTACACTCTCATCCTCCAAATGTAGGGTTATCTCGCCACTGTAGGAATCTAGTAAGGCACGGGCAGTTGCAAGAAAAGGTCTTCCAAGTATCAAGGGGGTTTTCTCATCATTAGTCATGTCCATGATTACCCAATCAGCTGGGTATATGAAGTTCTCAACCTTGACCAACACATCTTCTACAATTCCCCTTGCATACTTCACACTTCTATCTGCAAGTTGAAGAGAAATGGGTCTAAGAGTAATAGATTGATCCAATCCAAGAGATTGGAAGATTGAATTAGACATCAGATTGACTGATGCTCCCGAATCGCATAAAACATTGTGGAAGTCCCTGTTCCCGATAGTACACGAAATCGTGAATTTACCAGGGTCAGGACACTTCACAGGAAGTTTAGTCTGGCCGATTGCGGAGCATTCTTCATTCAACACTATGTTCTCGAGCTCTTGAAGCTTCTTCTTCGAACTCACTGCGTCCTTTATAAACTTTGTATACTTTGGCATCCCTACCAAAAGATCAACTAATAGAATGTTTGCCTCAGTATTCTTGAGCAAATCGATAACCTTCTTATACTCCTTATCGACTGTTAATGACAGCTTGTTCTTGCTAGGTGGGTAAGGGAGATCAACAAAGTCCTCCTCAGTGAAGTTCTTCTTTGCTGTCTTATGATTAATTGCTTTGTCTTCCCTATCTTTCCACCTCACATGCTTCCCAGAACTCAACTTAGAATCCGACTTCTTTTCAGCAGTATTCTCAACTCTCACATTTCTTTCAGAATTTCCTTTTTCACTTGGCTCAACAGCCGTCCCAGCATCCTTCTGAGGAGAAAAAAGATCTTCCCCTCCTGCCTCTCTGCTCGCAGGAGGGGCTATTCGTTTCCCTGGTTGGCCTGACCGCCAACCGTTTTCCCACTCCTCAGATTTACAACATTCAATTCATCTTGACCATAGTTCCATGGTGCAGCCAGATCGGTGCAAGTATTCTGGATCACGTTAACCCCTCGGGGGTTCTTCTCAGTAAAACTCGGCAGCTGACCTTGAGGTCGATTTGCTTGCTGCCCCGAAATCTGTCCCATTTGCATCTCTAAATTCCTCACTGTACTGGTCAAAGTACTCAATGCATTTGCCAACTGAGTGTTGGCCGTGGCTTGCTCACTCAACTTTTGTTCTAAGATCTGAAATGATTGATTTTGATTTTGATTTTGATTGACCGGTGGATTATTGTTCCATGCCGGTCGAGAGTTGGATTGAAAATTGCTCAGATTAGGCCTAGGGGCCTGAAACTGATGAGGATTTGCTACCCTAGAAGGGTCACTCCAGTAATTAAACCCTTGAGTGTTCTGATTCTGACCCAAAGGTCGATAATTTTGGGAACTGAATGCATTCACCTCCTCTGAATGCAGCAATAGATGACATTGATGGAATGTGTGCCCAATAGTATCGCAATTTTGGCAGACAACATTGTTCTGCACATCTTTGACCTGAGAGATCGGGTCAAGCTGGCACTGATTACTGCGATGGCCTTGGCCATGGCAGTTGTCACATACAAGACTTTGAACATTCATTGCCGCCACTGGCTTCTGTAGTGCGGCTAACTGAGCCTTTAGAAGTGTGGTCTCATCTACCTCATACTTCCCTGGAGTCGAGCTCTTCTGACTGGATGCACCTTTATATGTAGGGGCATAATTATACTTTGCAATATCTTCAAACAACGTCCATCCCTCTTCAGGTGTCTTTCTCAGAAATGCACCTCCAGCAGAACTATTCACCATTCCCTTGGTCAATTCAGTCAAACCACTATAGAAAGTGTTGACCAACCTTTGTTTATCCAACCCATGGTGGGGGCACTTTCTCAAGAGGGACTTAAATCGTTTCCATGCATCGCAAAACGATTCCCTCTCGGTTTGCACAAAAGTGAATATCTGATTCAGAAGATGAGCCGTCTTTGCAGGTGGAAAGTACTGGCTCAGAAATTCTTTCTCCAACTCCTCCCACGAAGTAATGGAGTCGACTGGTAAAGATTTATACCATTCTTTCGCTTCTCCCTTCAGTGAGAAGGGAAAAAGTTTCATCATCAGGGCGTCCTCAGTGACCCCTTTGATTAAAGTAGTCCCGCACGATTTTAGAAATGAGTGAATGTGATCGTGTGGGTCCTCAGTGGAGAAGCCATGGAATGTGGAACCTCTCACCAAGTTGATTAAAGAAGTTTTGAGTTCGAAATTATCAGCCGTGATTTCAGGAATCACGACTGCAGGATTTACTTTCATAGTAGATGGCATGGCATAGTCTGCCAATGTCCTTTGATCTGCCATTTCCTCAACTTGGGCTTCTTCCTCAACGTATTCTTCAGGATCGTTTGCCTCGTCCGTCGATCCGGCGAGTCGAGCCAAACGTCTATTCGGTCGAACGATGGTTCGCTCTAGCTCCGGGTTATATAAAAGTGGTCCCCCGTGAGTTCGAGTTTGCATAAACCACGTTCGAACCAAATGTTCGGGTCAAAATAATTTTTTTTTTTTAAATTAAGTATAATCCTTTAATTAGACTCAACAACTAAAAACTAAACTAAAACAGACTCGAAACAGGTTCGAAAAAAACGCAAATAAAATAAAACAGAATACTGTAAGACTATCACAGAACAGAGAAAAAAGAAAATAAAATAAAATAACTCTCGGTCGACCAAGAGGTCAGGTTCGGTCGACCGAACTAATTTTTTTTTTTTTTTTATGCAAGATTAGTACGCACCGGAATTAGCGACCGTCCAGAAATTACAGAGACTGAAAAACGAAAACTTTCCGTGCCAAGTCCCCGGCAACGGCGCCAAAAACTTGTTTGCGGTTTTATGCAAAGCAGTGATAAAATATAATAAATAAAACCGATGTCAACCCCAAGTGCGAAGGTTCGCAGCTATAGTGATGAAACCGGGTCGTATCCGCAGGGACTTGTACGAAAATAGTGTTTTTGCTTTCGATTTCTTTTGTAAGGTTGATGACTACGATCTTGGATTAAAAAACAATAAAACAAAGAGTTTGAAAATTGAAATAAAAACTAGCACGTAACAAATCTTTCCGTAATAATTATAATTAAACAACTAGAAGCACCGTTGATCCACCACCCCACCGAAATTAACAAGAAAGACGCACATTCGTTTGCAAGCCTTGGATTATTATCTACTAAAAAGGCGTTTCCTCTCTCGATTTAACACCGTTAACTAGTCCACCTCTCGATGCAACTAAGAATTTACGGAACAAAGGCATGGATATAAAATCCAAATCTAACAATATTCTCCCTCAACTTTCGTTTGTTAGAAGAAATATTATCACTCTCCTTCACGGCAATCTATGAATTTATCAACTATCGTATGTCTAAATTCAATCAGCATGCAACACAAGTATAGTCATACACATTGCACATAAACAATTCAAAACATGAAGGAAGAACAAGAAACTTACTAGAACGAATAAATGCAAAAATCCTTGTTTATTCCGGCGATGGTGGCTGATGACGGTCAAATTATACCCGTAAAAGTCATCAATGTTGACCTTAAATCGAGATTAATAATGTATATTTCATATTAAACCGCTCGTTTATATTTATTATTTAATGTTAAGTGATTATTAATATGATATTTGGTATTTAGCTGTTTTTATTATTTAAAGCCGATTTATTGTGCGATAATTATTGATTTTGCAGATCACAACAAATCGAGAGGATTAATGTCATTCAATCAATTATCTCAAGATAAGGAAGGAAGAAAATCGGAGCATTAAATGAAAGATTAATCAGATCAACACGCAAGCGTGGAGTGGGGAGCAAGGCAGACGAAGAAAACGTGGAGAACTTGGAAAATCCAGGTTCGGTCGACCGAGCCTCATGCTTCGGTCGACCGAGTGCTTCCCTTCGGTTGACCGAGCCTCTGGTCAGGGGCGGTTTCTGACTTTAATCGTGTTTATCCTCTAGATCCTTCCTAAGTCGGCCGAAACTCCTATATAAGCAACAGCTATGAGCAATTGTAAAACACACCTCTCATACTTTAGAATATAATTCTACTTTGATATTTTAATACAATGTAGCATAAGTAGATTGAAGGTTTCCAGCAATTTAAAGGTTACGTGTTATGTAAGCCTTTATTTTCTGTTTCTTTCTTTTAAGTAATTAATCCCCCCCAATTATGCTTTATTGTTTGAGTTAGTTAATTCATAGCTAGATGATGTAGATCTAGGCTATGACGTTAGGGATGTGGCGAAGCCTTGTCTATGAGGATACCATAACCTACGTCATACACTTAGTATTTATTCATGAATCTACTTGCTTTAATTAATGCGTATCTATGTTAGTTTATATGAATGCTTTACGAATTGCTGTTTAATCCGTTGTGTATGATGAAACGCTGAGAGATACGTTCAGGGATGTAATCTGGGGGAAAAAGACCATTCGGTCGACCGAGCCCAGCTATTCGGTCGACCGAGCCCCCTGTTCATCCGTTAGAGAGCCATGTCTTTATGGTTAGGTTAACTTAATAGAATTTATTATCTCAGTAGGTATGGCTATGGCTACGTTACTCGCTTAGTTTAATTAAAATGTGTAAAAAGGAAATACCAATATAAAACTCTTAGGTAGGCTTATGAATTGATCTTCGGACGTTCAGCGTTATCTAGGTAGGTTTATATTTAGGGATTGCTAGCACCTGATTATACATACTTCGTAGATTAGCATGAGACTATAACTTGGTAATTGCTAGTTGGACGAGAGCTTGAGTAATCGTTTAGGAAGTACGCCTAACCATAGGAATGTTGCCTAGACGAGGTGTACGGTCAATATCGGCATCCTTAGAGTCGTAAGCGTGTGAGTTATATGAGATGGAGGCACCAAAAGGCGAAGTCACGTAACAATACCACAGTGATTTAGTGACTTGCCGGTGCTAAGTCAAGTTAAAGAGGATGACTCCCGTAGCCAATCTAAGATAGATACAAACGGATTGACAGTTAATAAGTTCAGTTTATTATATAAATTATCTAGGTCCAAACGATAAAGACTATAATTGGGGAGGTTAATTACGTTGTGTCGAGTCGTGTCTTTACTTTTCTTGTCTTATGTTGGTCGTAGACCGCCTCTATGTCCTTGGCATGTTTAATTAATTGTTTGTATATAAGATGATCCACAATTGGTTCCCTGTGGGATCGACCTTGATTCACTATAGCTATACTACGATGGGCCTAGTCCTCTTGCTAGTATTGGTTTATGGTGGTCAAGTATATTATAACCTGATTGACCACGTCATCAGTGGCTTCACATTGGTGGTCTAGCCTCGGGCCTTTAGCCACTCATCTTTTTCAAAAACATCCTTATTTGCTGAATTGAAATTGAAAGAAAAATAAAAGAAAGACTATCTATGAATCTAATTTATTGCTAATTTCTATACTAATTTTCTGATGTTTCTGGATGTCTGTTTCTGCTCGAATGGATGCTACTTATATAGGAGTTTGTGGCCGACATAGGGAAGGATCTAGAAAACGCGTCGGATTAATTTCTGCAGCCTCGGCGCCAAAAACTTGTTTGCGGTTTTATGCAAAGCAGTGATAAAATATAATAAATAAAACCGATGTCAACCCCAAGTGCGAAGGTTCGCCGCTATAGTGATGAAACCGGGTCGTATCCGCAGGGACTTGTACGAAAATAATGTTTTTGCTTTCGATTTCTTTTGTAAGGTTGATGACTACGATCTTGGATTAAAAAACAATAAAACAAAGAGTTTGAAAATTGAAAATAAAAACTAGCACGTAACAAATCTTTCCGTAACAATTATAATTAAACAACTAGAAGCACCGTTGATCCACCACCCCACCGAAATTAACAAGAAAGACGCACATTCGTTTGCAAGCCTTGGATTATTATCTACTAAAAAGGCGTTTCCTCTCTCGATTTAACACCGTTAACTAGTCCACCTCTCGATGCAACTAACAAATTTACGGAACAAAGACATGGATATAAAATCCTAATCTAACAATATTCTCCCTCAACTTTCGTTTGTTAGAAGAAATATTAATTATCACTCTCCTTCACGGCAATCTATGAATTTATCAACTATCGTATGTCTATATTCAATCAGCATGCAACACAAGTATAGTCATACACATTGCACATAAACAATTCAAAACATGAAGGAAGAACAAGAAACTTACTAGAACGAATAAATGCAAAAATCCTTGTTTATTCCGGCGATGGTGGCTTCACATTGGTGGTTCTAGCCTCGGGCCTTTAGCCACTCATCTTCTTCAAAAACATCCTTATTTGCTAAATTGAAATTGAAAGAAAAATAAAAGAAAGACTATCTATGAATCTAATTTATTGCTAATTTCTATACTAATTTTCTGATGTTTCTGGATGTCTGTTTCTGCTCGAATGGATGCTAATTATATAGGAGTTTGTGGCCGACATAGGGAAGGATCTAGAAAACGCGTCGGATTAATTTCTGCAGCCTCGGTAGACCGAACCTCTTGGCTCGGTCGACCGAATAGCAAGGCTCGGTCGACCGAGCCTCTTTTTGTATGCATTCACACTTCAGCTTCGTAAAACGTGTTCCCCACTCCACTCTTTCGCTCTGATCTGATTTATCCTTCAAATGCTGATCCGATTTTCTTCTTTATTTTGAAATCCTTGATTGAATGACATAAATCTTCTCAATAAATAATATCCCCTTGCATTTCTTTATTTTCTGCAAAATTATTGTTACACCAAGTCATCGAATAATAATAATAATAAAATGTGTAACAAAATAACATTTAATCCCAATATTTCCTCCTAATTAAATTATAAACCCTCAATGAACATTATATGAATTTATTGGTTAAAAACATGCTTTTCTCATTTATTTCCTTTAAAAACAAGGTAAATTTCTTAAGGATTAAGTCCGAAAATATAGTAAAATATACCCTAAACAGTTTCAGGGTGGCTGATTGCACAAAATAATGCAGGATCGAATCCCGACAACCACAGTGTAGGAGTTAGCTCTGAATTCAGGGTGACTCCTTGTGGGCACCGGATTCTGGTCCTTCCACCTATGGGGCCGCTGAGTCATCATGATAAACTCCCTCACCATTCAAACACGAGCTTATTCGCGAACGGCTCTGTTCGTTAAACAACACTATTTCTACCATTTATCCATAGCATAACTACGACCTCTAATATCCTCAAATGTTTGGTCACGTCGCATCCTAATTCATGTTTATTTATAACATCGCATGTTTTAGCAATATGGGAAAATAAAAATATCCTCTCATCCATTTTCATTAGTTATTGTTATTGTGTCAATATCTGCGTTGCATATCTTGCAACTAATGCACCATAGAGATATAAGACTTGTTGTCATGCTTAGTTAATCTCCCCATGGAATTGTAAGACTTGTATCTGCTGGAAAAATAGGAAGAAAAAAAAATTGTAATTTCTTTTCCTGCTTTAAAACTGAGAAAAAGTTTTGGTCATGAAAGAAATGCAATTGCAAAATTTTATACACAATTTATGGCTTTACTTTGATTGGGGAGTGTAGGTGTAGCAGGACTACAAAACCGATACATTTAACATCAAAGATATGGTTCAAGACTTAAAGTAATTTTAATATAAAAGAAAACTTACTCAAAAAGAAGCCAAACATTATGTATATTAGTGACTCTTTGCACTAGCACTTATAATTTTGCACTAACACCTCAGAATAACACATTTTACTAATAATACAGAAAAAAAACCATCACAGTGACATATTATGTATTTCGGTGACTCTTTGTATTAACATCTTATTCTCAGAGTAACACCCATCACAGTAACAGCCTCAATCCTCACAGTGAAGTAACACTTTATTCTTACAGCAGTAAGACCTCACAGTATCACATCACAAATACCACATTTTATTAACAATACTTAGTAACACCCTCACGATGACGCATCATGTATTTCAATTTAAAAGCGTTTACACTTTAATATCTACAAAACTGAGTTGTACGAGGATCATTACCCCATATTAGTGCTTAAGGTGTAATAAAATATTTAAATTAAACATCAATTTAAAATTAGGCTTTGGAGGATGCCAATTAAGGCAATCTGTATTAATTACGAATTATCCACAATCTGGATCATTCGCCGGTTAGACCTTCAAATATGCTAACCATTGCATCAACTATACATATACAATTTCTAGGAATATTACATAAGAATTGTAAAATATATGTAATATATAATCCATCTTGCTGTTCATCCATATTATTCAAGCACAGACAACATATCCATTCCTCATTTGTAGATATCACATGTTTTTCTACGTTCATCATTGCCTCCATTATTTATTCTTCTTCCTCCACCATAATCCTGCCTTCACTGCTTTACAATATAGCTTCCAACAATGAGGAAGCATCTTCATTTTCCTTGATGGAAAGAAGAAACAACAATAGACAGGCCACTTCGATCATGTTGCATATTCCTTAATTCACCACTCTCTCCCACCACCCCAGCCCCCTTCTATGTGCCAAATATATAAAATAAACTTTGTCCATATCTCATCGAACCATCAAAACCATCTGGATCGAATTTCGGTATTTATAACAAGCATTCATTGGGATACCCCGCCATGGGTTTTGCATGCACGTAAGCAGGTCCCCCATTTGATGCAGCAAATCCTCTTTGAAAATCTCCTAACATAGGGTTGTAATGTTGGATCGTTGTTATAACTTTAATGTTGTGTTAGAGATTAGATATGATATTAGATATTATGTTATGTGGTGCTTTATGATTATGCCAAGTGTACTGTGATAAATAAGATAAAAGATGAGATAAGATCAAGTTAGTTAGTCTAATGGTGATATATTGCTGTAACAATGAACCATTTGGCTATTCAATGAAATACACAATTATTCCCAAATTCTAAGTTGGTAGCATAGCCTTTTTACGGTGGAAAATGTCCACCGGGAATACAGATCCTACGGCTAGCTCAACCGCACCACCACCAGCTAGCTCAAATGCTCCACATCCTCCTTCCTCCGGAATCTCGACCGGAATACCTCTTTAAGTTCCCATTCCATCAACCATTGATGGCAGTAGAGCCATTCCTTCACTCGTTCGTACTGATGCAAGCACAGTTCCTCTCTTTGGTTCTCTACCATTTCAGCTTTCGATTCCGACTCAAACCTCAACTGTCGGTGTAATCCCATCACCAACGCCAGCAACACCTCCTTTTGGCGGAGCCCTAAATCAAGTCTGCACCGTCAAGCTAGATCGCCGAAACTATCTTCTCTGGAAATACTCAATTCTCCCGGTCGTCCGTGGTTACAAATTGGATGGTTATCTCTTTGGTACAGCTCCACCTCCACCTCAGCTGATTCAACGAGGTGCCGGTCTGGAAGTTAATTAATCCGGCATTCGAGCAGTGGAACACCACCGATCAACTCTTACTTGGTTGGCTTTTGGGTTCGATGACCGAACAAGCTTTGCAGGAAGTTGTTGGATGTGCATCTACATCAGATGTCTGGAGAACCCTCGAAACACTGTTCAACAGCCAGGCTCAGGCTCGAATTCTTGAGTACAAAGATGCCCTAACTAAAACAGAGAAAGGAACGAAGAGCATGGCCGATTATCTGGCCCTCGTGAAAAGTTATGCTGATAATCTGGCAGCAGCTGGTCTTCCAATTCCAAACTCAGAATTGGTCCTTGCCACTCTAGGTGGGCTACCCCGTGAGTATGAATCAGTTGTGGTAAACATCACCTCTCGAGTTATTTCCATGTCCTGGCCAGAAGTACAGGCTCAACTCCTTACCCATGAACGTCTGGTCTCCAGGTACAACTCTCCAGCTGTCAATTTGGTGAATTCCAGTGCTAATGCTGCTTTTACTCAACCCACATATGGTAGAGGCCAATCCAGACCTCAGGGATAACCAAATGATGGAAATAGAGGAAGAGGATCCACTAGGGGTGGAAGAGGTCGTGGTAGGTCCGGTGGTAGAAACACACAAAGTGCTAATCAGGGGCCTAAACCAACCTGCCAAATATGTTTGAAGGTTGGACACATTGCAGCTGAGTGTTGGCATGGATTTGAGACTGACTTTGTTGCTCCAACACTTTCCCAAGCCAAGCAAGTATCTGCATATCTTGCAGCTCCAGAAACTGCACCAGACCTATCCTGGTACCTTGACAGTGGTGCAGCAACCATGTTACATCTGACCTGAACAATCTAAGCCTCAGCACTCCCTATGAAGGTATAGATGGCCTTGTTGTTGGTAATGGTGAGAAGCTTCATATCACTCACATTGGCTTTGCTAATATCTTACTGCTACACACAAACACTACCCTGTTTTTAAGCAATGTTTTGTGTGGACCTGATATAGCTAAGAATTTATTGAGTATTTCTCAGTTATTAGCTGATAATAATGTTTATGTTGAGTTTTCTAACTCTGGCTATTGTGTTAAGGACAAGGACACCAAGGCTACCCTGCTGGAAGGACAGCTTCATGATGGTCTGTATCAGGTTCTGAGTCTGCCAGTTCAATCCAACTCTTCACCTCCAACTTCAACTCAACCCAAGTCTGTTCTTGTTACTAGTAGTTCTAAGTCTCTAGAACTTTGGCATAGGAGACTAGGACACCCCTCTGTTAGAGTCCTAAAAGTTGTTCTCAAAAGTTGTAATCACACTCTTGATATTAATGAAAATTTTCCTTTTTGTCATGCTTGTCAATTAGGCAAACTTCATGCCTTACCTTATGCTTCCTCTGCATCTGTTTCTTCCATGCCATTAGAGCTTATACATACAGATTTTTGGGGGCCATCTCTAATCAAATCTGTAAATGGATACTCTTATTACATATCCTTTGTTGACACGTATAGTAGGTTCACTTGGATCTATCCCATCAAATTCAAGTCTGAGGCCTTAGATGCCTTTCTTAAGTTCAAAAACCTTGTTGAAAATCAACTTAATCTCAAGATCAAACAGCTCCAATCTGACTGGGGAGGAGAATCTTTGGATGTGCCTGTTATCCTCTTCTCAAGACTTATCACACCCATAAGTTCCAGTACCACACTCAACAGTGTACCTACCTAGGAGTCAGTTCACACCACAAAGGACACCTGTGTATGGACCCTTCTGGCAGGATATATATTTCTAGAGATGTTGCTTTCAATGAAAACATTTTTCCCTCTAAGAATGTCAATCAAGCCACTGTTGATCTTGAGTCTCAGACCACAACCAAAGACATCCCTAGCTCTAGTTTCTCTCTAAATAAATACCATGTCCTGGCATCTCTTGATCCTGATACAGATGAACTGGTGTCTCCAGCAGCAGAGTCTAGTGTGCCTAATGAGCAAGATAACATTGCTTCATCACCCAACACACCTGTCCCAACTCCTGGGAACAGGTCTGAAACATCTCCTAAAGGCACTCACGGCTCTGACTCTGCCTCTAGCAGTAATACACCTCCTCCCTCACCTTTAGTGCAAAGACAGGGTCTTGTACAGCAAATGCAGACCAGGGCAAAAAGTTGGATTTATAAACCAAAGAAATTCTCTGGTCTGACATAAAGGCAGTCCTATCCAAGTCAGTGTGAGCCAACTACAATTGCGGATGCTCTTACTGATCCACAGTGGGCTAAGGCAATGCAGGAGGAGTACAAAGCATTGTGTGACAATCATACCTGGGATCTAGTGCCACCAGATTCTTCACAACACATAGTGGGAAACAAATGGGTGTACAAACTGAAACTTAAGCCAGATGGCAGTATCTAGAAGCATAAAGCAAGGCTGGTAGCCAAGGGCTTTCATCAGCAGGCTGGGGTAGACTACAATGACACATTCAGTCCTGTTGCAAAATCCTCAACAATTAGAGTGGTTCTGTCTCTTGCAGTCCAGAAACAGTGGCCAATTCAACAAGTGGATATCAACAATGCGTTCTTAAATGGAACACTGCATGAATCAGTGTTTATGGAACAGCCAGAAGGCTTTGTTGATCAGAATAGACCTTCACATGTCTGCCGTCTGAACAAGGCATTATATGGCCTCAAGCAAGCTCCCCGGGCCTGGTTTGATGAGATGAAGACACAGCTGCAGAAATGGGGTTTCAAGCAATCAATCGACTCCTCATTGTTTATCTTCAAGCATGACAACACTATCTTGTATGTGTTAGTATATGTTGATGACTTCTTAATCACAGGGAATTCTGACACAGCAATTTGAAAGTTTGTTCATGTTCAATTCCAGGTTTCCTCTTAAGGACCTAGGCCCATTGTCACATTTTCTGGGTATGGAGGTCCACAGGACTAGTGATACTCTCATACTCTCCCAAAATCAATATGCCTTGCAGCTGCTAGACATGATGAATCTGGGAAATCTTAAACCATGTCCTACTCCCATGCTTTCTGGAAAAATACTAAGGCCTGATGAAGGTTAACCATTACAGAATCCAACACCATACATAAGTGCCATTAGGGACCTCCAGTACCTAACCTTTACTAGACCTGACTTGTCCTTCTCTGTCAACACACTGTCACAGTTCATGCATTCACCTACTTCAGAACACTGGAAGGCTTTAAAAAGGGTCCTCAGATATATTAAAGGGACTATACACCTTGGGCTGGTGTTTAAAGCTTCTGGTAATCTACAGATTCAAGGTTTTTTTGATGCGTATTGGGGGTGCAATCCTTTTGACAGGAAGTCAGTATCAGGCTACTGTGTTTACTTGGGACATTCTCTTGTGTCCTGGTCATCTAAGAAGCAGCAGGTGGTTTCACACTCAAGCACTGAATATGAGTACAGGGCTCTTGCACATCTAGCTGCTGAAGCTCTTTGGCTGCAATCTCTGTTAAGGGAAATGCATATATGCCTACCCACTAGACCACAACTTTATAGTGACAACATTGGAGCTGAGTCACTGGCACAGAATCCAGTCTTTCATGCTCGAACAAAGCATATTGAGATCGATGTTCACTTCGTTCGACATCATATACTTGCAGGGCATCTTCAAGTCTCCCATGTTTCCTCCGTTGATCAATTGGCAGACTGCCTGACAAAACCAGTTGCAGGGGCACAATTCACCACTTCTAGATTCAAACTCAATGTGGACCACTCCCCATTTAGTTTGAGGGGAGATGTTAGAGATTAGATATGATATTAGATATTATGTTATGTGGTGCTTTATGATTATGCCAAGTGTACTGTGATAGATAAGATAAAAGATGAGACAAGATCAAGTTAGTTAGTCTAATGGTGATATATTGCTGTAACAATGAACCATTTGGCTATTCAATGAAATACACAATTATTCCCAAATTCTAAGTTGTTGTAATGATTCTATTATTTAACATAGGGTTGGTTACAGAACTCACCACCCCAAATGAAATATTAGCATGTATATATATGGACGGCACCTTCTTCTTATATTCAAGTTCAAGTTAACTACATCCTCTTCAATTCTCTCTATCTATCTGATTTCTATGGCAAACTCATCATCAAAGCTGTTCTTCGTCTTCTTTTTTTCAATAATAGTACTGTTCTGCATCTTTTCTTCTGAAGCTACAAGCCTACAACCACCATGCAAGGGAGAAGAAAAGGTGATGGACTTTTCTTCTTACTCAGCTCCTTAATTTCTTAGTACTATTTATTAAGCTTAATTGTTGCATTTCTTACTAATTAAGCAGCTATTGTTGCATTTCTGCACCCCGAGTACGTACATGGACCTCCCGAATGATCATGTTGAAATTCTAAAAGAGATAAAGGACAGAAAGGGGTCGGATTCCCTTGTTCATAGCTACAAAAGAAGGCTTTAACGCTTTTACAGCCAAGCTAACTAAAAAAAAAGCCAAACATTAGCAGGTTAATTATTACTCTTATATATAAACCCGCTGGAAACTCTCTTTAATATTATAGACTTTCATTTTATCTATCTATCTATATATATGTTTTAGAAGGTGTATAAAATCAATTACCCGACGACCCGTACCAAACCCGCTAATTACCCGACCCAACCCCATACCATGTACTACCTCCGGTCTAAAATATAAGTCACCGTTGACTTTGGCACGCATATTAAGAAGGCGATAACTAATCGAATTTTTACACTATCATGACGAAATTACCCATTGTTTACACTGTAATTGACTGAACAAGGGCTAGAGGGTAATTCCGTCATGATAGTGTAAAAATTCGATTAGTTATCGCCTCCTTAATATGCGTGTCAAAGTCAACGGTGACTTATATTTTGGACCGGAGGTAGTATTAATTAATGCATGGATTTTTTCCTTAAATATTAATACACCTTCACCTTTAAAAAAAGATTTAATGCACGGTATTTAATGCGTGATTCAGACAAATCATTTCTCTAAAATGTAAAATATGGACTTCCAAAAAATTACCACTCACATTTACTCCTATTTATTCTTTTCCCCAAAAGAAAATAAACAAGAGTAATGATACGAGCACAACGGCGATCTGCCCGTTGATTATGTTAGATTCACATTTGATTAATTTAAAAACATTATTATCAATGGTACAGATCACCGTTGTGACATGCCCGTTGTGCATGTATCATTATTCAATAAACAAATCACCAAAAATATTAAAATGAATGCATCCATGAGGTTTTTTTTTTAATGAGTTATTCTTAGACTAATCTATCTATCTATTATAGAATTCGGCTTTAAAAAATATATAAGAAAAAACTGCTCTATTTTTTATTTTATTTTTTTGAAAAGAGATTCCAGTCGGTTGAAAAACTTAAAGCAGGCAACGTTCCTAAATTTACGTCATTCGGGTTTATTACGGGCTCCTAAATTTATGTCATTCAAATTTTCATTACACAAAACGCATGCAATCACAATATATCCCTCAAAATTTAAAACCCCTCAAAGTTGTGCATCTTTAAACCTAAAAATAGCCATGTTCATTTGCCAATAAAAAAAAACAAAAAAACCGAAAACATTTATCACAATTTTGTACGTGAATCAAGGCACCGCTCGAAACCCAAAAGAAAACACAATATAAATCAATTCCGATCACTTTTTGTTCTTTGTATTCTTAGATTGAATAAGTACGATCGATCCCTAGATTTGCAGGGAGATGTTTTGAGTTTATTATGGTGTGTTTGGTCAACAAGATTATGGAGTTGTATCTTCGGACAAATCGAACAATTCACTATATTTTTTTGTGGCGCTTTTTAATTGTGATTACTGCGTAAGTAGCAGCCAATAATACTAGCCAAATGTTAATGTCCCTGATATTTTTGTTGGTTGTATGGTTCTAATTGAATTGCTTCAACAGTTTCTTGATGAGTTATTATGAAATTACAGGTGCATAGAGCTTCTATGATGATTAGATAAAACGAGAATGCAGGCAGCTTGATTTGAAGTATTTATATTATGAAAGTAATGATGGGGCTTCAACAACGGTGGGTTCATAGACGTCCGGTACCTTTTTTAGATAATTGTAACGCCCCACTCCCGGATACCGAGCCCTTATCCGGAAGAGAAACGTTCGGCGCGTATAGCATTAAATAAATCTAATATTATACGCAAGCCTTTACGTCGTCGTATCAAAATAAAGCAAACGGAAGCTAAAAGGACTCGGGTAAAAACATAAAAGCTACTATGAATAGAAAGTAACCATACTAAAGATGGATAGATAAATTACAACGACGAATAACCCAAAGACTTATACAATACGAGGTCTTAAAAGTAGAAGTACAACAAATCTAAGAAAAGAAAAACAACTAGTCTAGTACAACCTCTACAAAGAAAAAGAACTAGAAGCACCGTCAAGACTTCAAGTCTTCAAAAGCCGTCGTCTACACTTGGTCTACCTGTTCGTCTTCTCACCCCACAATGCACACAAAAATAAAATGCAAAGGAGGTAAGTACAAAGTACTTAGTAAAAGTGAGAAGCTATGACAACAATTAATATTTATAAAGGATAGATATTAAATCGATTAGTTGTTTATGTGTGACCGACTCAATCTAGGGTTCACTTCATGCCAATCGACACGTCATGACTACACGTTTCTAACTTAGCTTATCTTTGTTACATCATGAATAACAAGGCACTACGCCTAGTAATAGGATGTACTAGGACAACTGGGTGCAACCTACTTAGAGACACGCTCTAGTAGCCCCGGGAATATCTGAGTCCCGATAGTGTGATGACCGGCAGAGTGCACCAGACGCTTTATCTGGCCAATCGATTGACCGGCGTGGGTACAGTCTACTTTGTCTAGTCAGAGAACACATCGCGATATTGTACTATGCCTTACCAAGCATTGCATGATGTTTAAGATTTTAAACTAACACATACGTTTGATTATATGTTTAACTAGCCACCTAAGTGTTTTCAAGTAAGCTCCCTCACATCTCCTACTCTCGTACTTAGACCACTAGACACGGACAAGTCCTAGCAATTACACAGACATCGATAAACTCTAGCTTATCGAAGCACAAGGCAAATCCAAAGCTTTCGACGGTCCCACACTTCATCTTTTTAGGGAATCCATGTGGTGCCGGAACTAAACGCATCAAAAGCTCATTCAGGGCTTTGTTCATGTTCATTTAGTGTTATTGGATCAAAGGGTAACATTAAGAACTCATCTCGTAGCTTAAATCACATAAAAAGAATATAACACTTTGCTAGCCTCTATCCGGACGGATAAACAGGGTTGTCCGTACGGACAACTCTCCACAAAACCCTCAATTCACAAACTGTGAATTATCCGTACGGATAAGTGAAACATCCGTACGGATAGACTGCGCCAAAAAGGTCCCGACCGCACAAAAATCGGTTTTCTGCACTCTATCCTTTTCTACACAAACCCAAACAAGTTTGCCCTCACTATAACCCTCACAACAGCAGAAAAACCTAGATAAACATGCCTAACCATACCCTAGCATATATGATCCTTTGATCAACGAAAAAGCATCATTCTAATCATTCAAACGTCTTAGAACATAATCTAAACCCTATAAACAATAATTGGAATCATAGGAAGAGCCTCTTACCTTAAAGGCCTGCAAAACCAACAGCAAAACGCCAAGCAGGTGCAACAACTGTTGATCCTCAACCCCAAAACCTATGCAATCAACAAGAACCCTAAAAATCCTATTTTTCCTTTCAAAAACGAAACTGAAAAAGTTCCATAAACTACAAATTACCTGGATTAACTGCCACAAAACTATTTTTAGAACAATCTACGTTCCAAGACGATCGTTTCGACTACTCATGGCTGCGAAACAGAGCTACGGATTAAAAGATACGAATTTTTCAAGAATCGAACTCTACGAATACGAAAAACTAAGGCTAAACCGAAAACTTACGAAATTGAGAGATGTTATTTTCGAAAGTTGCGTCTCCTCGCACTGATCACTTTTCTCGCCTGCGGCATCTTGAACAGATGAACGGATTGATCACACGGTTGATGCCTACAATTTCGCTTTCTCTCTGCGTCTGTCTTCTCTGATGCACCGTTCCTCTTTTATTTTTTGTCAAAATATGCGTGTGAAAATAATGAGGAATAATTGAGATTATCTCTATTTATAGCCAATAATTAAACCCGTTATAATTAATTGCTAAATCCTTTTAATTAAATCCCTTTTAATCAAATAAATAGGATAAATAATAATTAGGTCATAGTAAATACGCCCAATGACTATTTTACCCTTTTACGAAAAGTCGGGATGTTACATTCCTTCCCCCTTAAGAGGAGTTTCACCCTCGAAACTCGAATGTAACCGAGAGGTACTTGAACTCTGGTCTTTGCAAAGCGTTTCGTCTTCTAGCTCTTACAGCCTTCTTCTCCTTCTTCCATCTGCTCCACTTGTTTTGAGCTATTTCGAGGTGGCGATGATCTGCTTCAATCTTTTTTTTTGTTGGTTGCAGTATCAACTTCGGTCTCGTAATCTGCTGCCGCTCCACTTCATCCCAGAAACTCGCGTTCTTCCATCTCTATCTTCATGAAAGCAGTACTGTTCCAATTCCCATACATCTTGGTTGCTCCGAGATGAACTGCAATTGTCATCTCATGGTTTTCATTCTTCTTTGTCCTTCCCAATCTTCCGCAATTGGAACCTAAAGCTGATTCCGATGCCAAAGGTTGTCATCTTCATCTAACTCGTGACCATTGGCTGGTTTGGCTCCAGCCACTGACTTGTAACCGGAGACAACTGGATCTTTACCACTCTTTGCTTGCTCTTGCTGACCTATGTCCTGAGTGCTTGAGCTTCCCAACTGACTCACAGCTTCCTGGTATACTTGACTTCCTTCGATCTCAACTACCATCATGGCACCACAAGCTTGCTGAAGAACGGCAAGGATCCCAGCTGAAAGACTTCTGAGACTTCTTGGGGATGGAGAATATGTTTTGCCATACTTTTTCTCTGGAGGTCTGATCCAATCCTTGTGCCTATTAGGGTTAGCTTGGAAAATATAAGAAGTTGAAAGGTGACAAGTTGAGTACCAGGGTGGTATGTCAACTAGGTAAGCCAAGGAAGGATACAATGCACTTGGAATAAGGAAGGTTGCTTGGGTTACAAGCAGAACAAAATGATTCCGTGTTGATGAAAATTGAAGTTGGTTCTAAAATAAAGGATGAGGCACTGTATCATAATACAAAAGATAGCCACCAGAAGGAAAACAAAGGAACACCTTGCATATGAAATTCTTTTGAGGGAGTGGAATTCCGCAAGATATGGTGGTCTACAAAGACTTCAGAGGCAACTGAAAATGATGGTAATGAGCTTTCATATAAGCTTTAAGAAAGCGGAGACGTTAAAAGAAACATCACCTGATGGACTTGGAAATATTAACTGCAAAGAAAAGAGAATGCTAAACTTGAGGACATTAGGCAGGTGACCTTGATTGTTAAACACTTGGTTAACAAAATGGATGTTGGCGAACTAAGAAAATCTTCAGTTCACATGAGTTTCGTAGAGGAAACATCACACAACAGGAAAACAAAATAAAGGTGCAAGGTCGAGCACCAAAAGGGCTAAAAAGGAATTTAGAAATCAAAAGAGAATAAGAATCTCAACATGAAGTAGCTATGGAGGGAAAACGAGTACACCAAAAGGTCTCAGAATAAAATAAACACTTGTCAAGAAGTGTCCAAGTTTGTAGTAGTCAAAGAGGGGTTATTTAAAGATTTAAAAGAATTAGAAATTTCCCTCAAGAAATTGTTAGGGAGTATCAAAAGTTTGAATAAGTAAGCGGCAAGCAAGATTTTGAATGAAGACGAAACGACACTTAAGAATTGTCGGATAAGGTTTGGTTTCAAAGAATTAATTCAAACTTTCAAAGGAAGTATAAACGATATTTGACGATTCAAATCAACGGTTCAAGGTTGCACTACTCGAGAGGAATAGTACACTGCCAAAGAATAAATGCTCAAGGTTATTCCTCGTGTGGGAATGCAAAGGTTAGAATAAAATGGACTTTCAACCAGTATGACAAAATTGTAGTAGGAACGCCAAAACAGACGATGGGAAGTCAAAAGGTGTACATGGCGGTTCATGGCTCTGAATGGCCTGAAAGAGAGTTAAAACTGAAGGGTACAAGGTACAATAATTTGAAATTGAGATCAAAAGTTTAGGAACTCAAAAGTTGGTTGGCTAGATAGGTTCAGAAGGCACCTTTGCAAAGACTACTTTCTGCTTGAAGATGGTGTAGCATAAATTGCTAGAAGATTAAAGGTAAGTAACTGAAAAGGAATGTCATGATAGGCTTAAAGATTTGACCAGCAAAAGAAGATATGCATACCTTAAAGGAACAAGCAGCATTAGGTGAAATAGTTACAATATCGACACTACCCTTAAGAGGGGAGCTGAGAGTAAACACAAGTAAAAAGAATGTTCTGACATTAAAAGGTTCAGCAACTTTGAAGAGAGTTTGTTTCTTGAATTGAAAGGTAAGAAAGAATGAATTTGTTCAAAAGAAGGGCTTACGGAGATATGTTTATGAGGTAAGTCAAGACAACAAGTGAAAAAGATTTGAAGTTCTCAGATGAAGGATTACATGAGAAATAAAAATACCATATAAGTTATAATTACAAAAGGGCAAGAGAAGGTTTGAATAACAAACGTGGCATGCTGGAGGATAGCATCTTGGTTCTTGTTTACAACTGCAAAAGAACTATAATGTTAGCTTTACAAACATCCTACTAAAAGGTTTAACTCAGAAGGAGATCGGGCTTCGAGGAACTCCTAAAACATGAAAATCATAACTTACTACCCTCTTAGCCCAAACCCTAAGTCAAAGAGGTGAGAATTCCTTTTAGGTTGCTGTGTATGATATTTACTCCAGCCCTGTCATTATCGACTTTTGTAGCCCAAACGAAAAGGATTTTGAGCATGATCCAAAGAGAAAAGAGTTAGGTACTGGAGTTTCCCAGATGATATAAAAATATTGTAATTTTTGGATGGAAATAACTTGGTCAAAAACATTTATTTCTGACTATTGCGCAAGCTGTCAGAATTTTCTGATTCATAAACACTGAGTTGAATTGCAAATTGATATCAAACGAAAATGAATCTGAACTTAATTCCAAAAGGAAAGCTGTAGATAAAAGTCTTATCTGAAACATATCAAAAATTCAGATCATTTGAAGGTGTTTAACTTGTTCAAAACAGAAAAGGAAGTGAAGGTGCTGCTGCAGATTTTCTGGACAGAGTGTCCGGCATAAACACGAACTTTCTGAAAAATCCATAACTATTATCGAGTTGAAGTAAAAAAAGAAATTGTAGATAAGACAGAAATCTACTTTGCTGAAAATTTGCAGAATTTTTAGAGTAGGGGAATACTGTCTTATGTTAAAGGGGAAACACGGGAACAAAAGTATTCACTCATGTTGGATAAATCCAAACACGAGAATGATGAAAAGTATGTGCTAAAGTAAGAGACCTTTAACACTATTAGTTGAAAGGACTGAAGAGTATTTGGAAGGAATAAAATTACACATTGAGTTCATATAGAATCCATCTCAAGCAAAGCAAAGGTCAAAGAATGTTAATGAACTCAAACCAAGTGATGGTGAAAAGATAAAGTGGAGGATTTGTAGAGTTGAATCAAGTATCATTCTCTACAAAGTTAGGCCAAGATATAAGTAAACTTAGATATTCGTGTGTAGAGAAGTTGAAGGCATTCCATTAGGGAAAGTAAGGAAAAAGAAAATCAACCAAGAGGACCTCGACTTTAAGGTGTAGGCATAAAACTCCGATCCCAAAGCTTTACTTAAAACGGTTTCACTAAACCCTATGTGACCAGTTACAGTTTGGAAACTTCAAAAGAAGAGAGAGTTTCTACTAAAGATCCTAGGAGGACCAAAACCTGAGGTGATCACATAAAAGATGTGAACCAAAGACTCAACTCAACTTTCTTCCAAGAAGACTCTTCACATGGTTCTAATGCAACCTAACCACGGTTTAAGGATTCTTAGTCATACGAGGATTACCACCAAGCTCAAGTTCTAAAAGGTCTAAAGGAATCTTATCTGAGAGGAAAAGAAGCCTAGGATAGAAAGGAACCTTTCTCTGATACCAACTGTAACGCCCCGCTCCCGGATACCGAGCCCTTATCCGGAAGAGAAACGTTCGGCGCGTATAGCATTAAATAAATCTAATATTATACGCAAGCCTCTACGTCGTCGTATCAAAATAAAGCAAACGGAAGCTAAAAGGACTCGGGTAAAAACATAAAAGCTACTATGAATAGAAAGTAACCATACTAAAGATGGATAGATAAATTACAACGACGAATAACCCAAAGACTTATACAATACGAGGTCTTAAAAGTAGAAGTACAACAAATCTAAGAAAAGAAAAACAACTAGTCTAGTACAAACTCTACAAAGAAAAAGAACTAGAAGCACCGTCAAGACTTCAAGTCTTCAAAAGCCGTCGTCTACACTTGGTCTACCTGTTCGTCTTCTCACCCCACAATGCACACAAAAATAAAATGCAAAGGAGGTAAGTATAAAGTACTTAGTAAAAGTGAGAAGCTATGACAACAATTAATATTTATAAAGGATAGATATTAAATCGATTAGTTGTTTATGTGTGACCGACTCAATCTAGGGTTCACTTCATGCCCATCGACACGCCATGACTACACGTTTCTAACTTAGCTTATCTTTGTTACATCATGAATAACAAGGGCACTACGCCTAGTAATAGGATGTACTAGGACAACTGGGTGCAACCTACTTAGAGACACGCCTAGTAGCCCCGGGAATATCTCGAGTCCCGATAGTGTGATGACCGGCAGAGTGCACCAGACGCTTTATCCGCCAATCGATTGACCGGCGTGGGTACAGTCTACTTTGTCTAGTCAGAGAACACATCGCGATATTGTACTATGCCTTACCAAGCACTGCATGATGTTTAAGATTTTAAACTAACACATACGTTTGATTATATGTTTAACTAGCCACCTAAGTGTTTTCAAGTAAGCTCCCTCACATCTCCTACTCTCGTACTTAGACCACTAGACACGGACAAGTCCTAGCAATTACACAGACATCGATAAACTCTAGCTTATCGAAGCACAAGGCAAATCCAAAGCTTTCGACGGTCCCACACTTCATCTTTTTAGGAAATCCATGTGGTGCCGGAACTAAACGCATCAAAAGCTAATTCAGGGCTTTGTTCATGTTCATTTAGTGTTATTGGATCAAAGGGTAACATTAAGAACTCATCTCGTAGCTTAAATCACATAAAAAGAATATAACACTTTGCTAGCCTCTATCCGGACGGATAAACAGGGTTGTCCGTACGGACAACTCTCCACAGAACCCTCAATTCACAAACTGTGAATTATCCGTACGGATAAGTGAAACATCCGTACGGATAGACTGCGCCAAAAAGGTCCTGACTGCACAAAAATAGGTTTTCTGCACTCTATCGTTTTCTACACAAACCCAAACAAGTTTGCCCTCACTATAACCCTCACAACAGCAGAAAAACCTAGATAAACATGCCTAACCATACCCTAGCATATATGATCCTTTGATCAACGAAAAAGCATCATTCTAATCATTCAAACGTCTTAGAACATAATCTAAACCCTATAAACAATAATTGGAATCATAGGAAGAGCCTCTTACCTTAAAGGCCTGCAAAACCAACAGCAAAACGCCAAGCAGGTGCAACAACTGTTGATCCTCAACCCCAAAACCTATGCAATCAACAAGAACCCTAAAAATCCTATTTTTCCTTTCAAAAACGAAACTGAAAAAGTGCCATAAACTGCAAATTACCTGGATTAACTGCCACAAAACTATTTTTAGAACAATCTACGTTCCAAGACGATCGTTTCGACTACTCATGGCTGCGAAACAGAGCTACGGATTAAAAGATACGAATTTTTCAAGAATCGAACTCTATGAATACGAAAAACTAAGGCTAAACTGAAAACTTACGAAATTGAGAGATGTTATTTTCGAAAGTTGCGTCTCCTCGCACTGATCACTTTTCTCTCCTGCGGCATCTTGAACAGATGAACGGATTGATCACACGGTTGATGCCTACAATTTCGCTTTCTCTCTGCGTCTGTCTTCTCTGATGCGCCGTTCCTCTTTTATTTTTTGTCAAAATATGCGTGTGAAAATAATGAGGGAATAATTGAGATTATCTCTATTTATAGCCAATAATTAAACCCGTTATAATTAATTGCTAAATCCTTTTAATTAAATCCCTTTTAATCAAATAAATAGGATAAATAATAATTAGGTCATAGTAAATACGCCCAATGACTATTTTACCCTTTTACGAAAAGTCGGGATGTTACAATAATATTTCTCGATTCCTTTTCTAAATTGGTTTTACCTCTCTTGATCCCGGCTTATAGAATGCTATTTGGTGATAAAAGAAGATCATGTATCATAGGCATAAGGACTTATCAGGAGAACGTATGTAAAATCGTTTTTTTTTTTCCTTTTCTTCTCATATGTATATGATTTTTCAATTACATGCATGAACTTTTTTATGGTGCAGGGAGTTTGTGGCACATGAGGTTGATAATGGGGGCAAAACGGGTTCGTGCCTCTCAATTTTTCTTAGAATTTATCTTTCATTTTGTTATGTTTTTCCCAAATGTCCCTAATTTTAGCCATGTTTTTTGTTAATCAATATTGCCTGATGTGTTTTCATTTTTATGCTTTTTTTTTTGCAGCTGCATTGGATTCGAATGTTGCTGATAGGAAATCTTTTTATACATTGGGATTAATTAGGGGTAAAAGGAATTTAAAGTAGGTGGATGTATAATAAATTTGGGTTAAAAGGAAGAAAAATGTAATGGACTTATATTATGGGACAAATTAAAAAAAAAAACTTAACGGACTTACATTTTAAGACTGAGTTAGTATTATACTAACTTGAACCGTCCCGTGCATGATGCACGGGTTTTTAGGCTAGTATTATAATAATTTGTGCATATTCCGTGCGTGTTTCGTGCATATTTGTATAAGTTTCGTCATTTATTGATCAATGTGTATAAATGAAATTAATTGTATTGCATACTAACCAGAGAATTTACGGTGTGTATATACACACATGTGTAATATTTAATTATAATATTCTACAATATCTAATATATGAAAGGATATCCTGACATATATATTTTTTTTTTGAGGGAAAAAAACTTTTATTAAATAATATCCGCCAAACAAGCGGCCAAAACGTCATCAGGGGATGAGCTACCCCAATAAGTCCGAATAGAAATTAACAAAGCATGTCCTGACATATCTTTGAAAAGTGGAATGAAGAAGTAAAAAATAATAATGTAAGTAGAGTACTTGCCAATTATTAAAAGTTTGAAACGCCAACACTTTGAATATATGGGTTAACTTGAACCGTTAGGTGTACGCCATAAAAAAACATTAATTTGTTAACACTAGTATATCATAGCAAATTGTTATATGGGTTGATTTGTCTCAGGTCATGTGTGATAGTACTGTTATATGCGTTGAAGTATTACATGTCGTCTATTTTCGATCTTTTTCAACATGCATGTATTTAACATTTTTTTTTTAATTTATTCAAATGATTGATGCAGCAAAATAATTGGAGCCCGGTTTTATCGTCACTCGGGGAATATCCCGGCCGGTGAATCTTTGTCACCAAGAGATTTGGAAGGTCATGGGACCCACTCCGCATCAACAGCTGACGGAAATTATACGGAATCGGTTGATTTCTTTGGTTTAGGGTCGGGAACAACGAGAGGAGGTGTTCCTGGAGCACGTATTTATGTGTATAAAGCATGTTGGCAAACCATGGTGGTTGTGAAGACATTGATGTTCTTTCTGCCTTTAACGACGCCATTGAGGACGGTGGAGATATTATCTTCGCATCTCTCGGCTTCAAGGGTACAAAGGGTTATTTTGAGAATGCGGTAGCCATTGGATCATTCCATGCACACCAAAAAGGTGTCCTCATATGTGCTGCAGCAGAGAACGACGGACCAGATGCCGGCGGTACCACAAACAATGTGCAGGATAGCTACAAAAGAAGCTTTAATGCTTTTGCAGTCAAACTTACAAAAAAGAAGCCCAGACAATAGCAGGTTAATTATTACTCTAATATATAAACCCGCCGGAAACCTCTCTTTAATATTATAGAATTTCATTTTATATTATATATAATTTGTGCATATTCCGTGCGTATTTCGTGCATATTTTGGATAAGTTACGTAATTTATTGATAAATATGTGTAAATGAAATTGATTGTATTGCATACTACTAATTAGAGAATTTATGGTGTATATATACAAACATGTGTAATATTTAGAATATTCTACAATATCTAAAAGAATGTTGTTATTAGATAATATATGAAAGGATATCCTGACATATCTTTGAAGATATATTCCTATTACCATCCCTCAAGTTGGGCGCTTGTACTCGCAGTCCAACTTCTCCTATCGGATTTTTCGGTCTTGGTGCCAGAAACGCGAGAGGAGGTGTTCCAGGAGCTCACATTGCTATTTATAAAGCATGTTGGGCAAACCTTGGTGGTTGGCAAGACATAGATGTACTTGTTGCCTTTGATGACTCCGTTTTTTTTTTTTTTGAACATCTGATTTTTTTATTAAACACACTAGCAAGTTTGCTAGCAAGAAAAAAGATCCAACCTACAAAAAAACCAAAACAAACCAATCTAAGCAAAGCTGAGCTCCCCGAACGTACAACCTACTTCTAACTTCTAGCTAAGCTATTCCAAGGTTTGCGTTTGATGACGTCGTTACCGACAGTGTTGATATCATCTCTGGATCTTTAGGCTTCAAAAGAACGTTGAATTATTTTGAGAATGCCGTAGCCTTTAGATCATTCCATGCACCTTCTTCTTCGTATCAGACCAATGTCAATCAAAAAACTTTATGAGAGCTAAAAAAATTAAAATTTCTTGTGATATTATGAATAAGATGCTTAATGGTTCTAAATAAATAAGTTAGACCAAAGTGTTTTTTTTTTAATGAACACTCGTGGGGTTAAAACCCTTCTGTACATAATTTTAGCATATCCTGCGCGTATTTCGTGCATATCCTGCACATATTTCGTGCATATTCTGTGCATATTCTGTACATGTTTCGTATCATGTTTACTAGCAAAAGTACAGTTCTTCACTCTTATTAATTAAGCTTGTTGTTTTTCTTATAATTAAGCTACTTGTTGGATTTATGCAGATTTATGTTGTTTACCTACTAATTTGTTTCAGGTCATGTGTGATAGCACTGTTAAATGGGTTGAAGTATTACATGTCGTCTATTTTCATTTTCATCATGCATAACTTTTTTTTTTCTAATTTATTCGAATGATTGATGCAGAAAAATAATTGGAGCCAGGTTTTAACGTCACTCGGGGAATACCCCGGCCGGTGAATCTTTGTCAACAAGAGATTTGGAAGGTCATGGGACCCACTCCGCATCAACAGCTGCCGGAAATTATGTGGAATCGGTCGATTTCTTTGGCTTAAGGACGGGAACAGCGAGAGGAGGTGTTCTTGGAGCACGTATTTCTGTGTATAAAGCATGTTGGGCAAACCATGGTGGTTGTGAAGACATTGATGTTCTTTCTGCCTTTAACGACGCCATTGCCGACGGTGTAGATATTATCTCCGCATCTCTCAGCTTCAAGGGTACAAAGGGTTATTTTGAGAATGCGGTAGGCGCCATTGGATCATTCCATGCACACCATAAAGGTGTCCTCATATGTGCTGCAGCAGAGAACGACAGACCAGATGCCGGCGGTGTCTCAAACAATGCACAGGATAGCTACAAAAGGAGGGGAAATTGGTGAATCATGCCACTGTAACTTCTGACATTTTTTTGACATTTTTTCCAGGTCCCGCGTCCAATTTAGACGATTTCGTCCAAATTTATACTATTTCGTCCAAATTTGATATAAATCCCGTCAAAAATGAAATACAGGCTAAAAAGGACGGATCTGTCTAAATTAGGACGGATTCTGTCCAAATTTAGACGAATCCATCCAAATTCTAACGGAAACAATATATTTGGACGGGAGTAGTTAATCCAACTCGGTTTGCATCTCTTCTTCAACCTACCTTCAACTTTTTTTTTTCTTGAACTTTTTATTTGTTGTTGCAGTTAATTGTCCACTAGCTAAGTCTAATAACAAAATATCAAAATGAGTATATTGCTGATTATACTAAAAGCAGGCGTTGCTGTTGGTTCTCTTCTAATTCCAATCTTTTTGATCTGTTTCTTTTTTTTTATAAATTTATTTAAATTTTCCAGGAAAAGATGGTGTAGTTTCAGTGTTTGAAAACAAAGCGTAAGAAATCCACACCACACATTCGTGGGATTTTCTTGGGTTCGGTCTCAAAACCAGCAGAAACCTTGAGGAAAACAACGTAGTTATAGGGTTAATCGACACCGGGATCTGGCCGGAATCCGAAAGCTTCAGAGACACAAATATGACTTCTCCGTCCAAATCTATTGTTTCCGTCTGAATTTGGACGGATTCATCTAAATTTGGACGGAATCCATCCTAATTTAGACGGATCCGTCCTTTTTAGTCTGTATTTCATTTTTGACGGGATTTATATCAAATTTGGACGAAATAGTATAAATTTGGACGAAATCGTCCAAATTGGACGCAGAACCTAAAAAAAATATCAGAAAATTTTGACCTGAAAAAAAATGTCAGACGGTACAATGGCCTGATTTACCAATTTCCCAAAAAGAAGCTTTAACGCTTTTGCAGTCAAGCTTACTAAAAAAGAAGCCCAGACATTAACAGGTTAATTATTACTCTTATATATAAACCCGCCGGAAACCTCTCTTTAATATTATAGGATTTCAATTTATATTATATATATTTTGTGCATATTCCGTTCGTATTTCGTGCATATTTTGTATAAGTTTCGTAATTTATTGATAAATATGTGTAAATGAAATTGATTGTATTGCATACTACTAATTAGAGAATTTATGGTGTATATATACAAACATGTGTAATATTTAGAATATTCTACAATATCTAAAAGAATGTTGTTATTAGATAATAAATGAAAGGATATCCTGACATATCTTTGAAGATATAGTCCTATTACCATCCCTCAAGTTGGGCGCTTCTACTCGCAGTCCAACTTCTCCTATCGGATTTTTCGGTCTTGGTGCTGGAAACGCGAGAGGAGGTGTTCCAGGAGCTTGCATTGCTATTTATAAAGCATGTTGGGCAAACCTTGGTGGTTGTCAAGACATAGATGTACTTGCTGCCTTTGATGACTCCGTTTTTTTTTTTTTGAACATCTGATTTTTTTTTATTAAACACACTAGCAAGTTTCCTAGCAAGAAAAAAGATCCAACCTACAAAAAAACCAAAACAAACCAATCTAAGCAAAGCTGAGCTCCCCGAACGTACAATCTACTTCTAACTTCTTGCTAAGCTATTCCAAGGTTTGCGTTTGATGACGCCGTTGCAGACAGTGTTGATATCATCTCTGCATCTTTAGGCTTCAAAAGAACGTTGAATTATTTTGAGGATGCCGTAGCCATTGGATCATTCAATGCACCTTCTTTTTCGTATCAGACCATTGTTCAATCAAAAAACTTTATGAGAGCTAAAAAAATTAAATTTTCTTGTGATATTATGATGCTTAAAGGTTCTAAATAAATAAGTTAGACCACAGTGTTTTTTTTAATGAACACTCGTGGGGTTGAAACCCTTCTGTACATAATATTAGCATATCCTGCGCGTATTTCGTGCATATCCTGCACAAATTCTGTGCATATTCTGTACTTGTTTCGTATCATGATTACTAGAAAAAGTACAGTTCTTCACTCTTATTAATTAAGCTTGTTGTTTTTCTTATAATTAAGCTACTTGTTGGATTTATGCAGATTTATGTTGTTTACTTACTAATTTGTTTCAGGTCATGTGTGATAGTACTGTTAAATGGGTTGAAGTATTACATGTCGCCTATTTTCTTTTTCATCAAGCATAACTTTTTTTTTCTAATTTATTCGAATGATTGATGAAGCAAAATAATTGGAGCCAGGTTTTATCGTCACTCGGGGAATATCCCGGCTGGTGAATCTTTGTCACCAAGAGATTTGGAAGGTCATGGGACCCACTCCGCATCAATAGCTGCCGAAAATTACGTGGAATTGGTCGATTTATTTGGCTTAGGGACGGGAACAGCGAGAGGAGGTGTTCTTGGAGCACGTATTTCTGTGTATATAGCATGTTTGGCAAACCATGGTGGTTGTGAAGATATTGATGTTCTTTCTGCCTTTAACGACGCCATTGCGGACGGTGTAGATATTATCTCCGCATCTCTCGGCTTCAAGGGTACAAAGGGTTATTTTGAGAATGCGGTAGCCATTGGATCATTCCATGCACACCAAAAAGGTGTCCTCATATGTGCTGCAGCGGAGAACGACGGACCAGATGCTGGCGGTATCTCAAACAATGCGCAGGATAGCTACAAAAGAATGGGAAATTGGTGAATCATGCCACTGTAACTTCTAACATTTTCTTTCAGGTCAAATATTTTCTGACATTTTTTTTCAGGTCCCGTGTCCAATTTGGACGATTTCGTCCAAATTTATACTATTTCGTCCAAATTTGATATAAATCCCGTCAAATATGAAATACTGGCTAAAAAGGACGGATCCGTCTAAATTAGGATGGATTCCGTCCAAATTTAGACGAATCCGTCCAAATTCTGACGGAAACAATAGATTTTGACGGAGAAGTCATATTTGTGTCTCTGAAGCTTTCGGATTCCGGCCAGATCCCGGTGTCAATTAACCCTATAACTACATTGCTTTCCTCAAGGTTTCTGCTGGTTTTGAGACCGAACCCAAGAAAATCCCACGAATGTGTGGTGTGGATGTACGCTTTGTTTTCAAACACTGAAACTACACCATCTTTTCCTGGAAAATTTAAAATAAAAATAATTAAAAAAAGAAACAGATCAAAAGGATTGCAATTAGAAGAGAACCAACAGCAACGCCTGCTTTTAGTATAATCAGCAATATACTCATTTTGATATTTTGTTATTAGACTTAGTTGGTGGATAATTAACTGCAACAACAAATAAAAAGTTCAAGAAAAAAAAAAGTTGAAGGTAGGTTGAAGAAGAGATGCAAACAGAGTTGGATTAAGTACTCCCGTCCAAATATATTGTTTCCGTCAGAATTTGGACGGATGCGTCTAAATTTGGACGGAATCCGTCCTAATTTAGACGAATCCGTCCTTTTTAGCCTGTATTTCATTTTTGACGGGATTTATATCAAATTTGGACGAAATAGTATAAATTTGGACGAAATCGTCCAAATTGGACGCGAACCAGATGAAAAATATCAAAAAATGTTTGACCTGAAAAAAATGTCAGACGGTACAATGACATGATTTACCAATTTCCCAAAAAGAAGCTTTAACGCTTTTGCAGTCAAGCTTACTAAAAAAGAAGCCCAGACATTAGCACGTTAATTATTACTCTTATATATAAACCCGCCGGAAACCTCTCTTTAATATTATAGAATTTCATTTTACATTATATATAATTTGTGCATATTCCGTGCGTATTTCGTGCATATTTTGTATAAGTTTCGTAATTTACTGATAAATATGTGTAAATGAAATTGATTGTATTGCATACTACTAATTAGAGAATTTATGGTGTATATATATACAAACATGTGTAATATTTAGAATATTCTACAATATCTAAAAGAATGTTGTTATTAGATAATATATGGAAGCAGGGGCGGAGCCAGGATTATAGTTTAGGGGGGCGGAATTCTAAAAATTAATTGTCGTGGAAAAAGTGTTTAATTATTTTTTCCGTAGATACATATAAGAAATTTCTTGTAGGTTTATACAGATGTGAAAGTTTTTTTAGTAATATACAAATGTGAAAGTTGTTGTGGGTTTATATTATAAAAAGACATTGACTATATTGTTTTTCATATTAATAATTGACGATAAAAAAATATCTAAAGATTAACAAAGTAAATAAGTTTACAAATTTTCGGATTGTCATATCAATTATCTTTTTAAAATGTTCAGAAATCTTGAGAAAATAAGTGTTGAAACTTTGAGTAAAAAAAAAATTAAAAATCTGAAGTTTAATATAGTAAACTTGGGAAAAGAAGTGTTGAAATTTTGAGTAAAAAATGAAGAATTTGGAATTTAATATAGTAAACTTTGAGTAAAATAAAAAATAAAAATGCTTCCCAAAAATAGGAAGGATGGAGGATTCGAACCCACAACCTTCCGCCTTCACTATCAACACTGGACACTACACCAGATATGCAGATTGTGCTTTGTAAGGAACATATAATATATATTACATCAATTGCAACATATTACCGAATAGGAAGGCTATTTTAGTAATTTTTCGGAAAATTTAAGGGGGGGCACGAGCCCCCCCTTGCCCCTCTATAAGTCCGCCCCTGTATGAAAGGATATCCTAACATATCTTTGAAGATATATTCCTATTACCATCCCTCAAGTTGGGTGCTTGTACTTGCAGTCTAACTTCTCCTATCGGATTTTTCGGTCTTGGTGCCGGAAACGCGAGAGGAGGTGTTCCAGGAGCTCGCATTGCTATTTATAAAGCATGTTGGGCAAACCTTGGTGGTTGTCAAGACATAGATGTACTTGCTGCCTTTGATGACACCCTTTTTTTTTTTTTTTTGAACATCTGATTATTTTATTAAACACACTAGCAAGTTTGCTAGCAAGAAAAAAGATCCAACCTACAAGAAAACCAAAACAAACCAATCTAAGCAAAGCTGAGCTCCCCGAACGTACAATCTACTTCTAACTTTTAGCTAAGCTATTCCAAGGTTTGCATTTGATTACGCCATTGCCGATAGTGTTGATATCATCTCTGCATCTTTAGGCTTCAAAAGAACGTTGAATTATTTTGAGAATGCCGTAGCCATTGGATCATCCCATGCACCTTCTTCTTCGTATCAGACCATTGTTCAATCAAAAAACTTTATGAGAGCTAAAAAAATTAAAATTTCTTGTGATATTATGAATAAGATGTTTAATGGTTCTAAATAAATAAGCTAGACCAAAGTATTTTTTTTAATGAACACTCGTGGGGTTAAAACCCTTCTGTACATAATTTTAGCATATCCTGCACATATTTCATGCATATTCTGTACATGTTTCGTATCATGTTTACTAGAAAAAAGTACAGTTCTTCACTATTATTAATAAAGCTTGTCGTTTTTCTTATAATTAAGCTTTGTTTACTTACTAATTTGTTTCAGGTCATGTGTGATAGTACTGTTAAATGGGTTGAAGTATTACATGTCTATTTTCTTTTTCATCATGCATAACCCTTTTTTTTTTCTAATTTATTCGAATGATTGATGCAGCAAAATAATTGGAGCCAGGTTTTATCGTCACTCGGGGAATATCCTGGCCGGTGAATCTTTGTCACCAAGAGATTTGGAAGGTCATGGGACCCACTCCGCATCAACAGCTGCCGGAAATTACGTGGAATCGATCGATTTCTTTGGCTTAGGGACGGGAACAGCGAGAGGAGGTGTTCTTGGAGCACGTATTTCTGTGTATAAAGCATGTTGGGCAAACCATGGTGGTTGTGAAGATATTGATGTTCTTTCTGCCTTTAACGACGCCATTGCGGACGGTGCTGATATTATCTCCGCATCTCTCAGCTTCAAGGGTACAAAGGGTTATTTTGAGAATGCGGTAGCCATTGGATCATTCCATGCACACCAAAAAGGTGTCCTCATATGTGCTGCAGCAGAGAACGACGGACCCGATGCCGGCGGTGTCTCAAACAATGCGCAGGATAGCTACGAAAGAAGGGGAAATTGGTGAATCAGGCCACTTTAACTTCTGATATTTTCTTCATTTTCTGACATTTTTTTCAGGTCCCGCGTCCAATTTGGACGATTTCGTCCAAATTTGATATAAATCCCGTAAAAAATGAAATACAGGCTAAAAATGACGGATACGTCTAAATTATGATGGATTCCGTCCAAATTTAGACGAATCCGTCCAAATTCTGACGGAAACAATAGATTTGGACGGAGAAGTCATATTTGTGTCTTTGAAGCTTTCGGATTCCGGCCAGATCCCGGTGTCAATTAACCCTATAACTACATTGCTTTCCTCAAGGTTTCTGCTGGTTTTGAGACCAAACCCAAGAAAATCCCACGAATGTGTGGTGTGGATTTCGTACGCTTTGTTTTCAAACACTGAAACTACACCATCTTTTCCTGGAAAATTTAAATAAATAAAAAAAAGAAACAGATCAAAAAGATTGGAATTAGAAGAGAACCAACAGCAACGCCTGCTTTTAGTATAATCAGCAATATACTCATTTTGATATTTTGTTATTAGACTTAGCTGGTGGATAATTAACTGCAACAACAAATAAAAAGTTTAAGAAAAAAAAAAGTTGAAGGTAGGTTGAAGAAAAGATGCAAACAGAGTTGGATTAACTACTCCGTCCAAATATATTGTTTCCGTCAGAATTTAGACGGATTCGTCTAAATTTGGACGGAATCCGTCCTAATTTAGACGGATCCGTCCTTTTTAGCCCGTATTTCATTTTTGACGGGATTTATATCAAATTTGGACGAAATAGTATAAATTTGGACGAAATCGTCCAAATTGGATGCGGAACCTGACAAAAAATGTCAGAAAATATTTGACCTGAAAAAAAATGTCAGACGGTATACTGGCCTGATTTACCAATTTCCCAAAAAGAAGCTTTAACGCTTTTGCAGTCAAGCTTACTAAAAAAGAAGCCCAGACATTAGCAGGTTAATTATTACTCTTATATATAAACCCGCCGCAAACCTCTCTTTAATATTATAGAATTTCATTTTATATTATATATAATTTGTGCCTATTCCGTGCGTATTCCGTGTGTATTTTATATAAGTTTTGTAATTTATTGATAAATGTGTGTAAAGGAAATTGATTGTATTGCGTACTAATCAGAGACTTTACGGTGTATATTTACACACATGTGTAATATTTAGAATATTCTACAAAATCTAAAAAAATGTTGTCATTAGATAATATATGAAAGGATATTGTGACATATCCTTGTAGATATATTCCTATTACCACCCCTCAAGTCGGGCGCTTGCACTAGCAGTCCAACTTGTCCTATCGGATTTTTTCGGTCTTGGTGCCGAAATCGCGAGAGGAGGTGTTCCCGGAGCTCGCATCGCTGTTTATAAAGCATGTTGGGCAAACCTTGGTGGTTGTCAAGACATAGATGTACTTGCTGCCTTTGATGACACCGTTTTTTTTTTTTTTTTGTGAGACCATTGTTCAATCATGGAACTTTATGAGAGCTAAAAAGAAACTGAAATTTCTTGTGATATTATGAATGAAGATGCTGAATGGTTCTCGGTAAATAAGTTAGACCAAATTTTTTAATGGACACTCGTGGGGTTAAAACCCTTCCGTACATAGTTTGTGCATAAACTGCGCATATTTCGTGCATATTCTGTGCATATTCTGTACATGTTGCGTATCATGTTTACTAGCAAAGGTACAATTCTTCATCTTCTTTTCAACAGTATTATTCTGCATCTACTTTTCTGTTGTTACAACCATTGAAGAAGAAAAGGTGATCGATTTTTCTTACTCCTTAATTTCTTATTAATTAAGCTTGTTTCTTTTCTTATAATTAAGCTATTTGTTGCATTTATGTTGTTTACTTGGGTAGCACACACTCTCAGACCCTCGACCTCCTCCCAAACGATCACGTTGCAATACACAAGTTGAGTATATATGTAACAAATTGTTTTTCTTTCAAATGAATGATGCAGCAAAGTAATTGGAGCCGTGTTCTATTGTCACTCGGGGAATATTTCAGTTGGTGAATCTTTGTCGCCATGAGATTCGAAGGTCATTGGACTCGCCCCGCTTAAACGGCTGCCGGAGGTTATGTCATATCGGATTTTTTCAGTCTTGGTGTTAGAATCGGGAGAGAAGGTGTTCCCAGAGCTCGCATCACTGTTTATAGAGCATGCTGGGCGAACCTTGGTGGTTGTCAAAACATAGATATACTTGCTGCCTTTGATGACATCATTGCGGACTGTGTGGATATCATCTCCGTATCTATCTCCTTCACTCAAATAATTAAGGCCATATTTCTCAGATTCCATAGCCATTGGATCATTTCATGCGCACCAAAATGGTAGCTTGACAAGTGCTGGGGTGGGGAATGCTGGTGCATCTTTCGGCATGTTTTAAAAATCCCAATGCGCCGTGGCTTCTTTCTGTCGTGGCAACCCCAATCGACAGAAAGTTCTTCACTCCCGTGAAACTAGTCTCAGGGCTTCTGCACCAAACATGTACTTAGGATACACATTTGTTACATGTAATGAAAATCGAGTAAAAATCGTTAAATAAAATTCTGAATTTTTATGGATGCAGGGAAACCCATTCAACACATTCGACAGCATAGACCTGACATCGGCACTTGTAGAGCTGTGAGTGCAATTCATTTGAACTAATTTTCTGTAAAAAGATTTTAGAATATCTATCATTAAACTAACATACTTCATGGTTAAGATATATAATTTTGGGTTTTCTCATATCAAACTTACAATATTGTGCAGTCACCCAAGCTCAGGACCGGCCCTGTACTAGTTTTAAGTATCAGAACCTTGTTCAATTAAGAAACTTCATGAGAGCAAAAAATAATTGAAATTTCTTGTGATATTATGAATGATGGTGCTTAATGGTTCTAAATTAATAAGTTAGACCAAGGTTTTTTTTAATGAACACATTTGGGGTTAAAACTTGGGCAGATTTCCTGCATAATTTGTGCATATTCCGTACGTATTTTGTATATGTATCGTATCATCTTTAGTAGATTAAAAACCGAAATTCCATCAACTGCAATGTTATATACAACATAAGTTCATAAGAAATAGTCACAACAATGCCTTATTACCTTAGCTTGATCTTTGTTTCATGTTCTTTCTTTACTCTTTTTTCCAGGAATAAAACAGGTCATATCAGTTTTTGAAAACAAAATCAACAAAATACAAACCACACTCGTTCATGGGATTTTCTTGGTTTTTGTCTCAAAACTATAAAAGCCCGGAAGAAACAGATATGATCATAGGCGTAATAAACTATGGGTTTTGGCCGGAGTCTGATCGAGAGCTTTAAAGAGAGAAGTCCTATAATAAAGCAATCGGAAATTATATAATTTCTTGCACCAGAGTATGAAGGACGTACTCCTGACGTTATGAATTACGTCACTCCAAATCAGCGATCCAATTGCCTGGTTTACTGTAAGATTTCCACTCAGATACATTTGGAAACTTCCTTCTTCTCCCACATGTAGGTTTCAACGATTCTGGTTCAATGGTGATAGAAATTCCGGCCAATGCTTGGACAGCTGCCCTATAAATGCTAGCTGAAGTTCCCACATTGGTCCGCACCTGTGAGAATTATCAGAAATCGGTCCTAGATTTGTGGAGTGCAACGTGAAGGAAGGGTATTTGAGATTCCAAATGGTTGTTGTTGAAGAATTGCTACAACTCGAAACATCCTGAGTGATTTTCCGGAGCAGAGTAGTGGGGTGTTGTATCCTTGGCTGCTTGAAGCTCAATAAAATCATTGGAACTTAAATCATAGACCAACCCAGGATTTATGGCCGCAGTTGGACTGACATTTCTAGTACCATACGTAAATGCACCTCCAATTTTTGCTTCGGGCGCCATTTAGCCAAAGGAGGTGTTCCTAGAGCTCACACCGCAGTTTATAAAGCATGCTGCGCAAACCTTGGTGGTTGTCAAGACATAGATGTACTTGCTGCCTTTGATGACGCCGTTGCCGACGGTGTTGATATCATCTCTGCATCTCTTGGTTTCATTGGTTCAAAGGGTTATTTTGATAATGCGGTTGCCATTGGATCATTCCATGCTCATCCGAAAGGTATATTGACGTGTGCCGCAGCCGGGAATGAAGAATTACTGGATAAAGTCGAAAATAGCAACAGAGGAGAAATAACAGATAAAGAAGCATTACCTGGATAAAGAAGAAGCGTTGGTGAAGAGTCCTTGCGATGGAGAGTCCTCCTGGGATCAACAAAGCAACAGCGTGAAGAAAGGGGATAGCCACAAATCGAATTTGCAATTCTAGGGTTTATCTTATCCATTTTTTGTTTAAATTAGGGATATTGTTAAGTTTATCTTTATTTATTTATTTTACTATAAGTACTAGACCTTTGTAATTCAGAAAACACGATTCAATAAAAATATCTTTTTCATTCTTTTTTCGACTTCTTTATGGTATCGGAGCTATTGTAATTGTGCATAGCTTTTTCTTAACCGAATCATGGCCAAAGAATCAGCCCTCACAATTCAACAATTTCACCAATGCTCTAGTCTAATCTCTATAAAGCTAAACCTCAAAAACTATCTGCTATGGCGTTCTCAAGTTATCCCCTTGATCAAAAGTCTTGGTATGTACCACCACATTTCATCATCTGTGAAACCTGAGGAGAAAACAAAAAATGCAGAAGAGGAAGAAATTGACAATCCAGATTATCCAATCTGGCATGTCAACGATGGCCTACTAGTGTCCTGGCTTCTGGGCACTATGAAGGAAGAAGTTGTGAGCATGATATATGAGGAAGATGCCACAGCACACCAAATCTGGACAGCACTGGATGAGCAACTCCTACCACACACTGCTGAGAAGGAAGGTAATCTTAAAAACTTACTGATGGGACTGAAAAAAGGTAACAAATCCGTTGATGAATATCTAAAAGAATTTAAGTCTATTTGTGACAACCTGGCTGCCATCAAAAAGCCTGTGTCGGACCTAGACAAGGTATTTCAGTTCTGTCATGGATTAGGCAATGAGTACATGAATTTTAGAACCGCCATGCTTACAAAGGCCCCATACCCCTCTTTTAGTCAACTAATCACATCCTTGCAAGGGTATGAACAAACTGTTAAGACACAGCAGATTGAACTAAAGCAAGCAGCAGATCAAAATCAAGCCTACTTCACTCAAAGAGGAAGAGGAAGAGGCAGAAGAGGAGGTGGCAGGGGCTTCAATTCCAGAGGCAGAGGATTTGCCCCAGCAGGAAGAACTGCTAATCCAAACTCAAATCAACAGGGAGGCAATCCACAGACATCGGATGGCACAGCTGGTGAACAATCAAAGCCATCCAGCAACTCCGGTCCAAGATTGACCCGCCAAATTTGTGGAAGATTCAATCACACAGCCTTAGACTGTTGGTACAGGTTTGACCATACCTATCAGTCCGAGGATGTTCCAAAGGCACTGGCTGCTATGAACTTAACAGACAGGAGTGATCCAAATTTCTATGCAGATACTGGGGCAACATCACATATGACACATGATGAAGGTAATCTCTACTAAACAAAAATACACTGGAACCGATAAGATTTATGTTGGTAATGGAACTGGATTAAATATAACACATACAGGAGATGCATATGTTGGTGATCTAAAACTTAAGGATGTTCTTGTTGTACCTGAATTGACTAAGAACCTACTATCTGTTGGCAAATATGCTTCTGATAATGAATGTGTTTTTGAGTTCACCGATGTTGGTTTTGTGATTAAGGACAAGGATCAGAGAATCATTGCTAAGGGACAAAAAAGGGGCAGACTCTATGCAGTAGATGAGGACCTAAAAGAGGCTCTAAGTGCAGTTAAGACAGGAAAGGCACCTGCTTCTATTTGGCATGAGAGACTGGGACACCCTCATGCAAAATTAGTTTCTGTTTTAAATAAGAACTCTTTAATTAATGTTAGTGATTGGATTCAACAGCCTAGGATTTGTGTTAGTTGTCGGATGGGCAAAAGTTGTAAACTTCCTTTTAATAAAAGTAATAAAAAGTCGATTTCCTTTAGAAAAAGTACATTGTGATCTATGGGGACCAAATTTCATAGCATCAAATCAAGGTTATCGTTATTATGCTATATTTGTTGATGACTACTCACGTTTTACATGGTTGTATCCACTTAAAAGGAAATCTGAGTTCTTTGAATGCTTTCTAAGGTTCCAAAAACTAGCGGAAAACCAATTAAACCACAAAATCAAGGTATTCCAGTGTGATGGAGGAGGAGAGTTTAAACTTCCTGAATTTCTAACTCATCTTTCGAATGTGGCATTGTATTACTGATTTCATGCCCTCACACTCCTGAACAAAATGGAGTGGCAGAGAGGAAACATAGACACGTGGTAGAAACAGGGCTCACCTTAATGTTTCATGCTAATGTGCCACAACACTTATGGGTAGAAGCCTTTCTCACATCGGTTTATCTCATAAACAGGTTACCATCCTCTAGTTTGTGTTTTCGGACCCCATATTTTAAGTTGTTTCACGGAAATCCAGATTATAATGGTCTGAAAATTTTTGGATGTCAATGTTTTCCCACTTTGAGGCATCATGGTCAATCAAAATTTGCAAAAAGAAGTGTTCCTTGTGTGTTTTTGGGGTATAGTCCTTCTCACAAAGGATACAGATGTTTGGATCCTTTAACAAAAAGAGTCTATATTTCCGGACATGTTGTTTTTAATGAGGATGTGTTTCCTTTTAAACCACCAACAATGCAGGCATTAGTACCTACATCAGAGTGTGTGGATTATCCTACTACTGATGAATGTGAGGACACAGTTAGTCCCATTGATTCTGCAGATGACTCATCTATTCCCAGAGTCATCTCTGATTGTTGTCCATCAGAAAATCAAGACCACGACATCACAGAAAATGCAGAACACCCAACTGCAGAAGTAGAGGAAAATTCAGGAGCACAAGATCATCCTGATTTCCCAAATCCTGAAGAACAGCAACCAGAAAATTCAGGTACCCCCCAGTCCCTTGAGTCGGAGGTATCACACACACCTTCACCTACTAGACCTATAAGAGATAGAAGACTTCCATCATACTTACAGGACTATGCTCTGAAAGCGGTGGATGGTGATATTAAACCTGAACCAAAAACAATCAGAATCGCTCTCAAACAGCCAGAATGGGTCAAAGCCATGGAGGAAGAACTTACAGCTTTGAAGGACAACAACACTTGGATTCTAGTGCCCAGACCTCCAAACACAAACATAGTAGGGTCCAAGTGGGTTTTTAGAGTCAAAACAAAGGAAGATGGCAGTCTTGAGAGATATAAGGCTAGATTAGTAGCCCAAGGATACTCTCAACAGCCTGGAATTGATTTTGAGGAGACTTTTAGCCCAGGAATCAAGCCTACTACTATCGATTGGTCTTATCTTTGGCTGTGTCTCACAGATGGCCAATGAGACAGTTGGATGTCAAGAATGCATTCTTGCATGGACACCTTAAGGAAACTGTCTATATGACACAACCACCAGGTTTTGAAGACAGCACTAAGCCACATCATGTGTGTCTATTACAGAGGTCTTTGTATGGACTTAAACAAGCCCCAAGGGCCTGGTTTGATAGACTATCCCAGTGTTTACTTCAACTAAATTTTCAGTGCAGTAAGGCAGATTCCTCCATGTTTGTTTTCAGGGAACAGGGTAATGTAGTGATAATGTTAATCTATGTAGATGACATTATAATTACAGGCAGCAGCTTACAATTTATTCTTGACCTAATTCATAAACTCAGTCAAGAATTCTCCCTTAAGGATTTGGGCCAGTTAAGGTATTTTCTTGGCATAGAAATCAAGGATACACCATATGGGGTGTTTCTGACTCAACAGAAATATGCCCAGTCCTTGCTTACAAGAACTCAAATGAGCTCCTGCAGCCCTATTGCTACTCCATTGGCACTGAAGTTACAGAATACCAATGCAGATCTTCAACCCTTTGATGCATTTACTTTCAGAAGCATAGTAGGGGCACTGCAATATCTCACCTTTACAAGGCCAGATCTCACTCATGCTGTGAATAGGGTCTGCCAGCACTTTGCCAGTCCTACTTTGGGTCATTTCAAGGAGGTCAAAAGATTGCTTCGCTTGTTAAGGGTACAACTGATTATGGGCTCCACTATCTCCAACAGAGTCCATCTACTCTCTATGCCTATAGTGATGCAGATTGGGCTGGTTGTCCTACTACTAGGAGAAGTACAAGTGGTTTTTGTGTGTTCCTAGGAGCTAACTGTATCTCTTGGAGCTCCAAAAAGCAGCCAACGGTGGCTCGTTCTAGCTCAGAAGCGGAGTACAGGTCTATGGCGTCTACTACAGCAGAGTTGGTTTGGGTCACACATCTTTTACGAGATATTGGTGTCCGGCTGTCCAGTCCACCTCAGTTACTGTGTGACAATCTAAGTGCTTTACATATGACTGTTAATCCTATGTTTCACTCTCGGTCTAAGCATTTTGAAATAGACTATCATTTTGTTCGTGAGAAGGTTGCCGTACGACAACTTATTACACGGTTTGTGCCGTCTACTCAGCAGTTAGCTGATATTTTTACTAAGCCTTTGCCGAAGCATCAGTTTTCTCTGTTACAGCGCAATCTCCGTGTTCGTTCTCTCTCCCACGCCAGATTGAGGGGGGATGAAGAATTACAGGATAAAGTCGAAAATAGCAACAGAGGAGAAATAACAGATAAAGAAGCATTACCTGGATAAAGAAGAAGCGTTGGTGAAGAGTCCTTGCGATGGAGAGTCCTCCTGGGATCAACAAAGCAACAGCGTGAAGAAAGGGGATAGCCACAAATCGAATTTGCAATTCTAGGGTTTATCTTATCCATTTTTTGTTTAAATTAGGGATATTGTTAAGTTTATCTTTATTTATTTATTTTACTATAAGTACTAGACCTTTGTAATTCAGAAAACACGATTCAATAAAAATATCTTTTTCATTCTTTTTTCGACTTCTTTAGGGAACACCGGTATAGGTGTCGGCCTTATTTTAAACAATGCACCGTGGCTTGTTTCCATTGCGGCAACCACCATTGACAGAAAGTTATTCACTGTGGTTAATGTTGGAAGTAGCGCCCGAAAGACAATTTATGTAATTGTTTTTAGAATTAATAAATGACAGATTTATTCTCGTCTTATTACTTGCTTCGTGCTTTTAAGAAATACAATACTGAAAACCCTAAGTCGTATCATTTGTAGCCATGTAACTTAGTGTGTGTCACACATGAGTATTAAGTTTATAGTGATACACTTGAAATGTTAATCCGTGGTGAAGTTAATCAAAGTATGGGTCTATTGATTAAACCACCATTAATGCGCTGAGAACACTTTATGGTGTGACCGTCTTATCCGGACCGTCGACATTGGTTGTCTAAGTGGGGCATTTATATGCGATGAGAGTCATATAGGACTGGACCGATTTAATCTGCATTTCTCATATAATTCCGGGATTGAGAAATCTTATTAAGTCACAAGATGATCATATATGGATTTACCTTAATCTTGAAGTGACTACAGACTCCTATTACTTTGTGCAGATAATCAGAATATATGCAAAATAGTGTTCAGGTTCAGGATACAAAAAGCTAATACCCAGACTCAAGATACAATTTAAGCAACAAGCAGGGATACAGCAAAGTAGAACTAGAATTACAGAATGTCTAAAAGAATGATTCAAGTTCAAATACACACAGATGCAAATTTAGGTACAGATGCTTAAGTTACAGAGAAAGTTAAGGTTTAATACAACTAAGACAAATTCAAGAGAAGGCTTAAAGGATCAAACAGAAAGTGCTATTGCAACTGTTGATTAGAAATAAAAACAAGGTTGATCAAGTTCTGATTACAACAGATGTACAGAAGGAAAAACAAGACTGAATTATCAGTCAAGGATTGAGGAGTGATAATCAAGATGAATACACCAAGATTATCGAACCTGGACCTTATGCAGACTGAATACAAAGTTCAGTTTACTACAACTAATGTCTATAGCTAAATATACACAGCTGGAACAGATCAAACAAAAACTTTGCAGCAGGTTTGAACTTGGTTTACAAGTCCAGCATATCAATTATAAAGCTCAAACAGATGGCAGTAGACAGCAAGTTCAGCAAGGTGCCAACCAGTAGGTTTGGCATAGGATGTAAGCAAACAAAATCAGCAGGATCAGCAGGTTGCAGCTTTGAACTTAGCAAGAATACAATGCAGCAGATCACACAAAGGTGAAGATTCTGGTTCAAACAGAGTGTTATTAAGTAATTAGCCCTGATGTACCTTTAATATGTTTTTACTTTATATTTAAATACTTCAGGTGAAAATTGTGATTTATAATAATGTGTAGTTCAGACTTGTGAAACCGAAACCAAACCGGATCCAAACTGAAACCAACCCAAACCAAACCATTGGGTTCGACATAGTTTGGGTATGGTTTGGGTGGTAAAATATGTCAACCAAACCGAATAACTATGTGTAAAACCCGAACCGAAACCGACCAAACCGAACCACGGTCAGGCCTACCAAGAATGGGAAGATAAATGTCAACGTACGTGTATAAGTCATCTAAACTAAATAGGTTAAAGGATAAACCAAAATATTAATAAAAGAAAGAATAGGATAAAGAAAGTGATTTCGGATCACTAACCTATGAATCCTCAGAGACTTTCTTGACCAGGAATATGACTCGGAGGCTGAAGTTCTTTTGTAAGAACACGGAAGCTGGGCATTCATGATAAAGAGTAGATAAAGGGCAGTTATTTCAGCTTAGATAGTGGGAGTGATATAAAGAAATAAATTTCGGATTTTAATCCTTGAATATCAAAGAAATATAATTTATGTTTTCAGATTCGTTGGAACAAATAGATTCACTTTCAAATCGATAAAAATAGTTATCTTAAAGAAAGTGAATATGACATTTGTATACGATTCCGAGACTCGGACTTTTGTTTGTTAGAGTCAGAACCACTAAGTAACACTACAAGAAAATCGATTTTTAATGAGGGGAAATCCGGTCATTAAAAGTCAATTTCCGTCATTAAAGACTTTTAATGAGAGGAAAATTACTCTCATCGCCCGTCCTTACTGCTTCTCTATATAAAGGTAAATTGTGAGAGTAAAAGGTCCCGTGGTTTTTTATGTTTTAGTGACATGTGTTTCCTCTCATTAAAAATTGTTCTGGTGACAACATATTTTGTCACAATAGTTCATTTGCCCCTCATTAAATATTGTTTTTATTACGGTATATACCCTCACTAAAACACCACTTACCCCTCACTAAATCATGATTTAATGACCAAACATCCCCTGGGTATAGCTTAACTTTCCCCTCACTAAATAATGATACAATGAAAACATAGCCTCTCATTACAAGTCATCCACCCCTCAGTAATTTTTTTATTGATGACAATTACCACCATTATTAATGATGAACCCCTCTCTACATTAGGCCGGCACTATTGCTAAAATAAAATTAGTGACATAGATAATAATGTTAAAACACAATCATATGAATTTCTCATGCATTAATAAGAAAGTTCCAATCTTGGTACAATTGAACAAATAATTCATATACGTACATCAAATGTATGCTTCTTTTCTACCCAGGTGCATACATATAATTACGAACATCCTGCTTCTTTTTTAACATGAGTAACTCGGTGTCCCTGAGTCCTTCCTGCATATAACCAAAAGCATTATAACTTAGAGGTCTTTTATAAGTTTATTAGAAAAAAGTTATAGGTTTGAAACCAAGCAAAATATCTCAGATGATAATGATGATGATAGAGACCCTAACCCCTTGGAAATCTCACATCATTTTAACTTTGAGAAATTCTTAGTTAATCCCATTCAAAAAAAAGGAGCATTCCAAACAACACACAGAAGAATATGAAATAAATACAACTTGTTGCTCGCATTCATCGTGGATAAAGTCGTTTCACATAAAATGCCCGTTTTCGTTTCACATAGCTAAGGATATCTAACAGAATCTGGAGCTTTTTAACATGATGCCTAAAGAGTCCTAAAGAGTACAGTGAGAATCAAACTTTTATACATGTGATGTGCACACTTACATATGCCAAGATAGATAGCTCTCCAAATTCTTAATCACCATGGTCTGATAATAAAGTAGATGAACTCAGAATTACCTGTTTAGAATTGCTGCTGATTTAGCCCAGAGATAAAGTATGGTGAAGAGGAGCAAGAACACACTGGAAACTAATGATATCAGAGCGTAACCACATCTCTCAAATACCAACCATGCCGCCATTGTTACCCCAAGAATTCCAGCAGTCAGGTTTTTATTACTCCACAATATCACATCTGCAACTGTAGAAATAACACCAATAAGAGCAAAGAAAGAATCCCAAACCAGTGGCAACAGAAAAACAGAAAGAAATTTGTAAAAACAGCAAAAAAAATAGCAGAAAACAAGACCGGTGACAGCAAAAAAACAGCAGAAAAACAGCAAAAAAACAGCAGAAAACAGCAAAAAAACAGCAGAAAAACAGCAGATTGCAAAACCAGTTGATAAACTTGATAAAAAGGATGGAAGACTGATGGAAGAAAGGCAAACCAAAAAAGTTGTTAATAACCAAGAAAGAATCAAAGTACTTGTTAATGGAAGACTGATGAAATCGTCATATAAACTTGATAAAAAGAAAGGCAAACCAAAAAAGTTGGTGGGCGTCCTCAGAAGTATCAAACACTAAATTACAGCTTGTTTTCCTCTTTCTTGTCAGCCCATCCCCTGCCTCCCTCGCTTAGACTCCATATATTTACATGTCACATAAAACCAACAACAACCAAATTAAAATCCATTTTTAACTTCTTTAGTTTAACTATAAGGATAAGGAATGCATCATGATGAAGCAAACAGATGTAAGTACATAACAAGTCAGAATATACACGAAATTATCACAAAATAATCAGCTCTGACACATATAGAGCTCCAAGAATGTTATTGGTGGTAACAAACCTTTCAAGCAACATCTTAGTGTTAGATTGAACGGATTCATGCAAACACAACGAACGTAAACATAAGGCATAGGCCATGACATGTGATGCTTCGATGACAAAACTGGAACTTCCCAGAGAGTTGTCGTGTTGTAGGATGTGTTATTTCAGGTCAAATAAGATGCAAAGGTAAAAAACTGAGTAAAACATAAAAGGTGCATAGGGCCGGCCTATAGTGGAAGAAAAGGATGAAATACCAATGTATATATGGCTTCTGAGAGAAAATGAATGCAGTCATCCAGTCTTTCAACTCCAAGAGCTCTGTACTCCCCACCTTTAGCAATAAGTGCTCTGGCTTTTTTTACAAGACTATCATTTGTGACATATATTCTCTCCAAAAGGGTATTCATTATTAAGATGCACATTTGGATATTCATTATCATGGGTCCACTACACGTGCTGCTTTATACACAAGCAGTTCCTTTTAGCCAGAGAAAATAAGTAACAAAGAGTACAAACATCACTAGAAACTGATAAATGGAAAGTCAAAAACTAAATTAAGCATGCATAATATGAATAGAGGGTGAAAAACTAGGTAAACATTAACCTGCTCTAATAGTATTCCAAGGGCGCGTTGTGACACAACTATTGAGGATGACAGCAAAGTATACAATGTTGTAGTGCTTTCATCAGTATTTACATCCTTTACATCTTTACATTCTACCTAAAACTAGCATTGTTAGAATATAAAGAGCAAGAATTCACAAAGCACACTGGGGACATTTATGTTTTACCTTCACCCAGTGTTTAACTAAAGAAAATGGAGGAGGAAGCAACTTGCACATACTCTCAGCAACTGACCATCTTTCAAAACTTTCTTTCATTACTCTGTTAATCTTTTCTCTGCTTCCATCACAAAGCAAATCCAAGAGAAAAACAGTTTTCCCACATGCCTAGGTGAGCAATTGCATGACCTCCTTCACAAAATCTTGGAAAGCATCACTAGACTGATCACCATCAGGTTCAGTTGAGTTACAAAAGCATACTAAACATTTCCAAGATGCTTTGCAACTCAAACTCAAAGCTTTTGAGGCCTGAAAGAAGAATGAAAGGTTCCATAATGGAAAAAAAAAAAAAAAAAAAGAGACAGGGTACAAACAGAAAGGACAAAATATTGATAGTGGCAACTATGCAAGTGTGAATGTTTCTGTATCAATATCTACAACTAACCTTGAGAGGGGGGAGGGGGAGTGTGTTGAATATACACGAAATCATCACAAAATAATTATGATTTATTTTGTCTGATCTGTTGGTTATAACTTGCGAATGGCTCCAATGTATTTCATTCCATTTACTCCCGTTAAAAGAAGTCGAACAAAGAAAAAAAAAACACGATGTTGTTTGATAATTATGGGCACTTCACTACATGAGGTTAATTACATATATCACACCACTTTTTGTAAAGTAAATCAATTGCTCAACAAAGAAAAAATACACAAAACTAAAAAATTAACCCCCAAAAATCCCAATTCCAGAGCCTAAACTGAATGCCCTAATTTTCCAGCCCAATTGACAGCCCTTAAAACTTAATTATAGCCTTGAATTCAAGGCTCTGTATTGTGCATATTAATCCTAAAAAAATCACAATTTAAGGTCCCGAAAGTCACGAACCCTATTTCTTAAAGGGGTATAGCACCAACATGAAATTAGAATCATATAAAGAGTTTGAAGCCATTAATACCTGATATCGGAAGGACTAGACGGAGAAGGAATGGTCACCGGTGAACCGTGGTGGTGGAGAAGAGTGGAAAGTCACGGGATGACACGAATCCCTTCTCAGGCGCACTGGTGGTGGAGCAGGACGATGAGTGGTGGTTGATTGGTTACCATACAACGATGAGCAGTGGTTGATTGATCACCGGAGAGATGAGGCGGCTGGAGGAGAAGAGGTGGCCGATCCCAATTATGTAAGGAAAGTTTAGGTTGGGGAAGATGGTAATGACTTAATTTGGTGGTGGGTTTTGTTTTATAAAAAAATATATTCCCTTAAAATATATAAAAAATACCAATAATGAGGGTACATCTTTGGTAGTGTACCTAATGAGAGGAAAATATGGTCAAATATGAGGGGATTCAAAATTTGGTCATCAACCGTAATTTTTTATTAATATAAAATAATGTCCCCTCATTATAAGTATTCTTTAGTGACGAATTTTTATCCCCTCATTAAATTCCCCTCACTAAAACGCAGATTTCTTGTAGTGTAATGCTGAAAATGTATATGTAACACGTCAAGAACTATTAAGGCAAATGGTTTCCGTATTAAGATAAGCGATTCTTTAGCATCCATTAATTAGTGCATATATCCTAAAGATAAGATCTGAAGACTGGCTAAGGGTGATTCCTATCTCCCAGTCTAAGAACACTATCTCAAAGGAAAAATGAATAAGTATCCTTTCAATTAGGAATGAGTAATAAAGCTAAAGAAGTATCATAGCTTGTTCATGTTGACCTTTGGGGTCTTATGAAGATACGAGCTACTGGGAGCTTTTGAGTGGTAGACGTTTTGTCTGGTGACTACTCGAAAAGCCAATTAGTTAGGAGATGATTTGGAGGAATCTCTGATATTACCAGAGAAACGAGTATTCCATGCTCAGATATAGGCTATAACATAGTTTTGGCACTGATACTTGGCCTACCTCCGGCTGAAACAATTTCATTGAAAGGATAAATCATGTATTGTCTTGTATAGTTATTGATATGCCACATTACATTGCTTAACTCAATTAAGTTGCAAAATAATTGTTTACATTATTGTGTAACACCGATAAGTCTGCCTAGAAGATGCCTGGGAATTTGTGGATAAGGAGTGAATTACATTTACCCCACTTCCGCAAATAGAGACATTTAGCACTTATGCTTGAAGGTAGGATGAAGATTTTTTTATAACGTTTTAATTTACGATATAAAAAAATCTGGAAGTGGAGTGGGTGGGGGCACATTAGAGGGGGCCAAAAAAACAGTGAACCGGACCGGCGGTTCCGGAACCGTGGTTCGGGTGACTGGCGGTTCACCGGTTTAGCGACGGGTTTGGGTTTTCGGAACCGGCGGTTCAACCGGCCCGGCCAGAACCGTTTCTAACCGCCCGGAACCGGAACTGGAACCGGACCGACTCCGACGGCTAGAATTCAGCAACAGCTATTTCTTCTTTTTTTTTCCAACCATTTCAAAAAATCCTATAAATACACAGTTCATTTTACAAATTTTTTTATATGTGTCGTTCCTCCGACACGATTACATATAAAAGATACGCAGGCAACAGAATTACCAATACAAGCGTTGAAAAAAATCATAATTTACATATAAGAAAAATAACACAATATCTCTCACGTAATATTTAATAAAACAACATTTTTAATCAACTTATACTTAAAACCGACTAAAAAAGCTATAAGAAACTATAAAATGCTATAAAAACCTATAAAAAAAAAACTATAAAAGATTAAAAAAATCAATAAGAACTACGTTCGCTTTGATTTTTTTATATGTGTCGTGCCTCCGACACGATTACATATAAAAGATACGTAGGCAACTGAATTTTCGGTACAAGCGTTGAAAAAATATCATAATTTTTAAAAAGAACACAATTTACATATAAAAAAAATAACACAATATTAATATTATATTTAAAATCGAATAAAAAAATATACATTCGCTTTGGCAATTGTAGTGAAAAGAATAGTAATTTGTTATTGTAGTGAAAAGAATAAGTATTATATGAAAATTAAAAAAAAAATTATTATTAATTTTTAAAACCGTAATCTGAATCGTGATCTGAACCGAAAGGAAACCGTGTGAACCGTATGAACCGTTGAACTGCCGATTTTGAACCGTAAACCGCCGGTTCAAGAACCGGAGGTTCAGTTGAACCGCCGGTTCAAGAACCGCACGAACCGGAAGAAGAAAAACCGGCGGTTCCAGCCCTGTTCGGTTCGGTTTGAGGATTTGGCCAGGTTTAGAGCACATGCCCCAATGGCAATCAATGTACATCAAGCTTACGTGTACAGCTACATTATGTAAATAGTAGTAGTTGAAATTGTTATATGTGCAACCTTTGTGATCAAATGTAAATTAGACAAGAAAGCAAGGCAATAATATTGGAACATGTAATAATGTATGACTACAAGACTGGAATATGTATGTACTACTATTTATTAATAGGGTTCCATAAGTTGTCAATCAAATTTAAATTTGTCTGGTTGTTGCTCAATAATATGCCATGATTTTTTTTAATTAAACCATCATGTCTATGTCTGTGTTCCGTGTATGTCATTCCGACAGCTTTTACATTTGCAATTGTTATATTAGGATATGTTTATTTATGATGACAGTTTTGTATGCATATGTGTTACAAATGATAGACAAGCTAGCCACACATGTAAATATAATATAAGGATGTATAATTTAAGTTTTGAATTTTTAAATTACTAACATAATACTCACGTTTATATATCTACATGACTTGGGATCTAATATTATCACAGAGGACATTAATTACTCTATATATTAAGAGTTGAATGAAACTTCGATCGATAGTCGAAAATTCTATTGAACCATGTACGTGGTTTCTTGGAGTATATATCCATTGTTATGATAAGGTGGATGTCTGATTTGCTTTTTCGGTTTTTAAGAAATTTCATGAGTCCAACGTAATATATACACATGATCGACTTGATGTGTATAATATCATCGGACTTTTAGCTTTAAAGACTCAACACAACCATTCCCATTGCATAACAATTGTTCCAAACTATATTGTCAGTTTTCCAGGCCATGGATCTGTTAGGTAACAATAAGGGGAAGCCCGGATTTTCGTAGGAGGAGATATTGTCACCAAGGACACATGTAAGTTCATGGTGGAGGTGGAGTGGAGCTATGCCCAAGGATGGAGGCTAAGCTCACTCGATGTGTTAACATTTCAAAACTTATATTATTCGTTACATTCTATCAAGTTATCTTAATTCATCAATCAGCATATATGTTATTTGAATATAGCTTGTTAATCCACCCCTAATATTGATTCCTGATGCGGGCTTGGCTTAGCCCACGTGGTTTTTCGTTTTTCTCCTTTAAACTGAAAAACCTATGTCTATGCATTCCGCGTCTCCAAGGACGGAGCCAGGATTTAAACTTTGGTGGACTAATAGACTATATTGAATTCGTCGGGTGGGTTGGTGTTAAGGGTGATTTTATACGATTTATTCCGTTATATTTTATAATGATTTCCTCCATATTTGTATAATTTGCATAGAAAATGAGCGTTTAATTGGTTTATTGAGCAAGTGAGGTTTTAAATGGTTTATTCGCAAAATTAGTTGAATTATGCGTTTTATTGTTGGTTTCATGTTTATTTTGATATTATTACATTTTGCGATGTTTTTTATGTCATGTAGATGCATATTCTCGACCCAAAGAATGATCAAATGAAGATCAAGTTTGAATTATATGATAGAGAGGAGATAAAGTTGGAATTTGATAAAGGATAGAGAAGGAAGGAAAGGATAAAGATGAAGAAATCAAGTTGTTGATCCAGCTGAACTGGCGTCCAAGTCCCGTCCAGGATGGACGGGCGTCTGATCATCCAAACGAGCGTCCATGAAGGTGACTTGATTCAGGATAGACGGATATTTTCATGGACGAGCATCTAGAATAGTGAACGGGCGTCCAAGGGAGGAAGTTGATTCAGAGAGTTTGGACGCTGAAGTGGACGGGCGTCTGAAGCAAGTCCAAGGCACCTCGGACGGGCGTCCAACAAGACGGACGGGCGTCCTTAAGCCGACATCAGCACAGCCGCCTCAGTTTTCTATAAATATCAGCGCGTATTTCAACCCTAATCATACATTATTGAGACCTATTGATACACAATCATTAGGAGAAAACACTAGGCGGCCCCAGCCCCCTTAGGGGAGGCTGGGGTTGCGATTTTTCTTGTTTTTATATTCGTTTTTTCTATTTCCTGTTTGCTGCCATGCTGATGCTGAAGCTCTGCAACATGAACAGCCTGTGAGATCGTTTATTTCAGCTTTCTTTTATTTCTTTTCCTTCGAATAATTTTATGAATGATTTCAATTTAAAGCTTGTTTCTTTTCCATGATTATATGTTTATGCAACGCATATCGAGAGATTGTTGTTATTGATGTTTACCGTATGACGAGAGTCGGTGTAAACGCTAGATCACTATAGGAAAGAATAGATCTTTTTAACCTAAAGATACGAGAGTTGCTAGGTTAGAATATCTAGATTGTTAGATTGAGAAATCTTGCACCTTGGTTTGAAAACGTTAATCTTTAAGATCGAGAGATAAAAGATTGATAGGCGAATTATCTACGAGAGTAGGAATTCATACTTTTGAGAGGTGAATCACATCTTTGATTAAATCTTCATAAGATAATCTAGGCAGGAAATTAAGGGTTGCGGGATGGTGGATCATGGTTTGTTCTATGTTGATTTGCTTCAGTCATTATCATGTTCGTTAGTTTTATTGTTTTCCTAGTTATAGTTTTATTTACTTTTGTTCGCAACGATGTTTTCCTGGCTTTGGACTGACAATCCTATGTCCAATTTATCTTTCTGTTTTTGTTTTTGTTTAGAGTTAGAAGAATTAATATGAACTAGATACCTCGATTCCCTGTGATCGACTCCGGTATTAATCGCTATACTACGATCCCTACACTTGGGGAATACCGGATTTATAAATTTTATTACTTGTTGTTTTCATTAGATAAATCCGTGACAGTTGGATTAAATATATTTTATGGATCGTACTAGATCACATAAATTTTTAGTGTATTATTTTTTTTTCCGGATGGGTTTAACCCCCTATGTCTATACACAAATCCACCCTTGGCGTTCTCATCCAAACATTTCATTATCTTCTACTAGCACATCCTAACTTCAATTCCTGACTTCGACTTTGTGGGCCACTACCATCACCAATGAGGTGGAAGATTCTTAAACAATGAACTAGATCGTGAATATAAACCCTTTAACTTTTAAATCAGCAGTTGTCATCACGATATATTATTGACTCATACAACGCATATATTGCATATGCATATTTGCTGTAATGATAGGCATGTGACACTACTTTTCCCTCCCAATTTGGGTCCTTTTTTGCAAACTCGATTCATCATTTCTAACCAAACAGATAATATATCACCTTTCGAATCTTACAGTTGAATGTTTCTTCTATTTAAGCTCTCGTCGTGCATGTGGTGGTGGGTGTCGTGGGGTCCAAGATGTTGAACTATATCATATGTATATGTAATTATGGTATTGTTTGTAGATAGGATGTTACATGTATGTAGTTCGTTATAAGTACAACAGTTGTGTCACAACATATGAAACAAAACAATTTTGCATTTTTCATTGGATATACTTATATATTTACGAGAATATTTGTGGCACAATAAAAATACATAGCAAAGTAGCATATATCAGTATGCGTGTACACGTTTTTACTCTATTGATTTTTGTGAGACACGTATGAATTAATAGGTCCCACAACAAAATCAATAATCTAAAAATGTGGTGTGCACTTTGTTTGTTGCGTATACCTTGTTATGTTACTATCACTACTTCTTATATCACCATCAATAAGTCTTACATAACAATCAGTAAAACATAAATATTCCGATAATGCGTCGAAGAGATTCCACTTTTTTTTCTTCTAAATATAAATATACTGTAAAATTAAATAATAATTAAACATGTTTAAATGTGAAATAAAAGACCTATTGAAATAACATATTGAAGCAAGTGTTGCAGACAGAAAACATGGATCAAATTCAAATGCAAAAAGAGAAAAGGTGGGGGTTCCATGTTGTTGATTTGAAAGGCCACTAACTAATCTGTAGGGTTTGGTATGATCATTGTTATTCTATTGTCTGGAAAATATATCTATAACAAATTATTTTTACCCTATCAATCATTTTAATTTCCCTCCGAAAAAAAAAATCCATTTTAATTGATAATATATCAAAAATACTTGACGCTTTAGTGTCAAAAAAAAAACCTACTAAAAGACATGATTTTATGCATAAACTATAAACAAATCTACGTCATTTTTTTTTTTTTTTTGGGGCATCGGAGAAGATCAACGTCCTTTCGATATAGACCATTTCTTTTATACTTACACTTTTATCATACATATCCAACTATTTGAAAAGATATGAATAAAATACATTTCACTTGTTATATGTATGATAATTTTTTTAATTAGAATAAAGACATATATAAGAAATGGAATTGGAAAGACGTACCGTTGGAGTTCAAAATTTTGGAACAAAGTGAAAACATTTGCATTGTCACTTTCCTCCCAAGCCACTGAGTCAGAAGAAAACGACTATTGAGACCCCATTTTTTAACCTTTTGAGGCTGAGAGAAAAACTGGAAATATTTCTATTTTTTTCGGCGGGAATTCGAAGCAGAAACTCTTCAATACAGGTTCTCGTGTTGTGTGTCTTGAAAAATTTATTACTCACACTGTTTCTTTAATTTACTAGTAGTAGTATCTTCGTCTTAAATTATGAATCATTTTAGGTGTTTTCACACAAATTATAAATTTTATTGAATGTTATAAATTTGAACGTTAAATGTCTAAAATGTCTATTGACTATCGTTAATACAGTAGTTGTTAAGCAATGAAAAATTGTTAGATTAAATTAGTGGAAAGATGGAGAAATGAGTAATAAATGTTGCATTGGTAACGTAGAATGACTTATATTGTGTGACAAATCTAAAGAGGTAGAATGACTTATATATTGAGACGGAGGTAGTACTATTTTCAGTGTCCTTTAGAGTTTAGTAACAATAAAAAAAAATTCCTACGGAAACTAAAGACACGTGCACCATTTTTTCGCTCCAAATGGGGCTCGAATCTGGTCACTGTCGAGTTATGATCATAGTGTTGACCATTAGCCGATACCATCTTGGCACGGCCGGTCTTGAAGGCGGACGAGATGGGCGACCGTCTAGGGCCCATGGTAATAGGGGGCCAAAATTACATGTTTAACAATAGTGTAAGGTAAATAATAGATAAGTTTTGATTAGAAACTCCTATTGACGCTATTTTGATTCTTGATCGTGACATATTTTGGTTTTATTTATCAAATGTTATGAGATATGAATTTAACGTTACTCTTGTAAAGTGACGATATTAATGAAAATTTTGCCCTAGTTGGCCACTCAGTTCCCATGAACTGAATGATATGTTGGATAATATTAAACTTGATATTATAGTTGATGATTTTGCATCTAAACATGCACATAGATTTTTTTCAATGATCATTTTTTTTCTTGTTTTGCATACTTTGATGTTGTTGGAAACGATTTCGTTGCTTTGTAGTTGTTCGTGATATTTTTGTTTCAGTTATTGTTATTTTTTCCTCTACGGATTCAATTATTTATTTTTTTCGACATTTGTAACATGTTGTTTGATATAATCCTTAGTACTTTTTTGAAGCTCAGTTGACTTATTTTCTTATGTATAGAAAATGTCTTTTTAAATAAAAAGTGGGTCATTTTTCTAGTTTTGCCTCGGGCTCAATAAATTTTAGGAACATCCCTCTTCTTGGTAACAATAATTTGATCACTATTAGGGTTTTTAGTGTTTTTTTTTTCTTTTTTAAAATGTCATTTGTATCGTATCATTTACTGTATTATTAAAGATATAAATGAAAAAGAAAATAATTGTTTTATTCGATAAATAGAATGAAATAGATGACTTTAAATGTTTTTTTCTTTTTCAAACTCGGCCTTATGTAAATCATTATAAAATAATAATAATAAAAAAACTTCGAAAGCTTGTAGATCAAGAAAAACATGTTTTTTTTTTAACAAAAGTGGCAGAAGGATGGTGCATGTATCTTAATAATTAAGTTTCAAGGCACATTAGATTAGACTAATTAATGGAGCTTTTTCATCAAGCATTAAGCAAAGTTTAGAAGATGCATAATGCCCAAGACAAACCATATGTGAATATTTCTACACATAATGGGAAATTATTGTTCAATGTTTTCCACATTATACAATATATGTGAATATATCACATATTATATACAGGAGCGGAGTAAAAATTTTAAAGGCAAATAAAAAAATTTAGAGGAGGGAGGCAAACTATATGCATGATATAAATTTTAGTGCTTTTTCTTCGGATTAAAGGGGGCCGGCAGTTGACCCATTGCTGTAGGTAATTAAGTCCGCCACTGATTATATATCGATTGTTCTCCTTCCAATAGGATAACCCTCCCCTCTAGGCCTTAGCGTAGGGGCAGACGCGGGCATCCAGACAAGAGGGGCGATACAATAGCGGTTTTTTTTACAGTCCGATTTGAACAATATAGATAACAGAGTTAAAAATTGTTAAGTTATTCGATCATATTATGTGACCAGACGAATATAGGGGTGAAAATAAATTTTAAACGAGACAAATACAATACATCTTATATATAATAGTGTATTTTTCCGAACAAGAGAAGACGACTGCCACCCCACCCACATGTGTAGATCTGCCCTTGCCTTAGCGCCTCGTCTTGTATCGGGAAAAAAAAAAACTTAACACAATGAGTGGTCGTTGCCCAGCGTCTTCCATCACACAATACAAGCATATGTTAATAAATCTTCACACAATCGAATGGAACATATGGAGAAATCCACGAAAGGAATCACAAGAAAACATAAGGAGATCAAACTTTTTATGCTACGATATGAATATGAACTAAAACGAAAAGCAAAAGAGAAAATTTAGAATACGACTAAGGAAGGTTTGTTCTGCTAGACGTCCTAGGTTTTGTGCGAGGAGTTTTGACCTAGTCCCTCAGGACACTGCCCATAGGCAATTCGTGAAGCAGATTGAAACTCTATCCGATAAGTGTGTTTGGAAGTTTGAGGTTTAGGACTTCATGCTTTTCGTGGTGAGTTTTGTGGCTGATACAGTGATACTTATTTCATGTAGTTGTTTTGATGTTGTGAAGAGTTGGTGTTTTGGTTTGGTTAGTGCAGGGCCGGCCCTGGGCCCGGGCGGGATGGGCGACCGACCCGGGCCCACGATACAAGTGGGGCCTATAGCTACATATTTTACAATTTTATCGTTTATATAAAGCGGCCAAAAATCAATTGTTTTGACATAGTTGCATGTGGGCGTAATGGAGGAAGAGTGCGTAGTCTAACTTATTGATCCAGGTTCGAGACCCTCTCAGCTACAATTTATTTCTTTTTTTTTTCTTTTTGTTTTTTGTTTAATAAATTATTATATATAAAATTATAAATGTTGTAACTGGGACGGTAAACCGTAAACCCTATTAGCACTTAAGCTTCTTCACGTCTCATTCATGTTCCACTTCCACCAATCTTTTTTTTTTCAAAAAAAAAATTAAGATCTTCATAATTTTTTCTTGCAATTTTATAAAACAAAATATCCAAAATTTAATTCATCTTTCCTTCGTCTACTGCTCACGGCCTCTGTGTTCGGGTAAGATTTTTTTTTGTTAATTAGTATTTGATAAACTGTTGATTTTCCGGTGAATGATTTTATTTATTTATTGGTTTGGTACATTGTTCTATTTTTTTTTTATAATTTATATTGTTTGCTCAATTGTGTTTGAGTGACAGGTTTAATCGGGAAGTTTACGAAGTTTTTGAGGGGGTAGCCATTGTTTTTTCTTGGAAACCAGTACTCTATGCATGTGCTTTCGTTAATTTCCTTGTACAATTGTGTTATTGTTGAATATTGATTTTTATGATGGTGCATAAAAAAACATTTATCGGGAAGTGAAAAAAGGTAAAAAGAAAGAAAAAAAAAGCGAGATGAACAGTTTCGAGAGTCTCAAAGAGGAGCTCTTGATAAATTTGTTAAAGTAGTAGGTCTTTCTCATGAGAATATTGTAGAATTGGGTAATAAAAAGGGGCCCTTGTTTTAGTCTTTCCCCGGGCCTACTAAATGTCAAGAACGGCCCTGGGTTAGTGTTGAGGTGTGCGCAGTTAGGTATTATTGGTGTACTTTTCAGCGTCTTGCTGCATTTATTTACTAAATAAAATTTTAATTGTTGTTAAAAAAAAAAGAGAAATTGCTCTAAAAAAAAAAAAAAGGGAAGGAAATTAAGCTTCATTTCATTGTGATTCATCAAAATTGAGTTTACAAAAGATTTCTACAACTTATATAGACTTTAACACAAAGAAAATTGTCTCTCCTAACAAACTAAACCGCCTTCCCTCCTATCAACTATCTTTAACTACTTTTTGAACATAAGAATTCGACATATATCACAAAAAGAAATTTTTAGACTATTTCTAGGCGTGATGTACGCTCGTTGTTGTTCTTATTGCTCATGTTGTCGCTTCAAGTTTTTGTCCTTTGCATTAATTGATATCTTCAATGTCTCCCCGCAAGCTTAAAATTTCACGCGCAAGGATACAACTCAACTTTTGATTTTGAAAAGTCAAGACTGTTAAGAACATTCAACATTGGCCGAGTCAATTGTACGATATTCGACTTCCCGACGGTTAAACGTCATACGACCGACTCGGCCAATGTTGATTCTTTCTAGGCAAATGCAAAGCCGTCAAGATTTTCATCACTCCAACTCAAAACCCGAAATTATTGTGTAATACTCTTATTATAGTATCTCAAAGCATATATATAATCATGTCCATCATAAATAAACTATAACCCTAAATAATCAATTCATATTTTTGTGAAAACCTAAATACTCCAATATAATGGGGCTTGTTCCATTGTTAATCCAGTGATGTGGAAACCTAAATACTCCAATAAAGATTATTTGGTGTGAACATTGTGTTAATAAAAATGATAAAATTGTAAATATTGATGTGGTGTAAATAAACGGTTCAATTACAGTAATTAAAAATGTAACGCCCATGTCCTGGATACCGAATCCTTATCCGGAATCGGGACGTTCGGCACGTGACATTTAGAGTAAACCCTAAGTCCGACGTAAGCCTCGTGTCATATCAGAGTAATAAATAGTCGCGCGGAAGTAAATAAGCTGAAGACTCGGGAAATATACCCTCAGGGCCCATCAAAACAACCATCAACGAGAAAACAACTGCTGTGAAACTAAATCATAAATAACTAAAAGCAAAACTATTATCCATTACAACTGTCTGAAAAGAAGGAGCGACTACAAAAGGACACTAACATAAACGACTTCACTGTTTCACCCCTAAGCTAGCACTCCAAGCTCATCGTCAATCGAACTAGCACCTACAAACTTCTTATTCCAAATAAAGGAGTGAGCACCGGCCGGACACTTAGTAAGGAGAAAGAAGATCAAAAGGGAGATTCATGATTGTCAGATGCCGGGAGACACGGCATGAATCCACTTATCCAGTTATAAAACAATTGAAAGCATAACTTTGAATCTTTGGAAACTACTATAAAAAGAATAACTTGAAACGTAAAGAAAAGTCACTTTAAAGGCACACTTAACGATGCATAAGAAAACATGACCTATTAACTACTTTAGTTCATCTTGCACGCACTTGTTCAGTTACATTATGTACTTACTTACTTAACATAGCCGCATTCTTAACTTGTCATGTTACATGTCTTATCTTTTCGTAGCTATATTCATTACGTGGCACCAAGACACTTAACTAAGGGACACAGTGTACAACATGGCTAATACAACTAACACACCTCCAATCGTAGGAATTAGGGACCCACTGGAATTAGGGACCGTGTTCTCGAGAACTACATGGATTAGCATAGTTAGTCATACCTCCGACATGGGAATTAGGGACCCATGGCACCTCTTTCGGTACATTGCCAATAACTATGACCTTGCCAAGCATGATGGAGCAATAACACAGAAGCACATTGGAGCACATAAGGCACATAAGTTCATGTCTAACCTACAGGAACATAAAAAGACCATAACAACACCAAACTACCATCCTATCCCCATTATTTGTAACCAAAAGCAAATAACAATTTACAGAAAATAACTAGAAATAGTATAACGTTATGAAAACACAGTTTGGTAAATACCCAGCATCACGTAATTATGTCTCGTTTTGTGCAGATGCATCAAAACAATACTCAAATCAATGCAAAACATAATCTTTAAACTTAAATATGGAACTTTTTTATAAGAAGAACTCCTTAGACGAGCCGAACGACGAACCAAACAACATCTTACTTCCAAAACATACGCGAATCTACCAACACCGAAACTATAATCTCAAAGCCAAGAACAAAAACTTAACAAGATCAATCTACGAATTAACGATGGACTACGATAATTACCTTATTGAGAAGAAACAATATCCAAAACTGCTCTTGAATCAGGATCTGCCTTGAAACTGAGTCTCTGGTCTGCAGACACGTCCTGGACACCAAAATTGGGTCGCTGAACCGAGAGCAGTGCTCGGTGCAGCGTGCTGGTTGATCCTGGACACACTCTGGGCTGTCTGGGACATGTCCTGGACACTCTGGGGCATGTCTAGGGCACAGTTGGGGCAAGCAGGTCGCTTTACCGAAAGAATCCCTCGGTTCAGCGTGCTAGAAAGGATGAAAACCCCAAAAACACGATTTTGTTAAAGTTTAGGGTTTCTTGAAACTCTTTTATAGACTTTTTAGGGCTTAGGGTTTTCCAATGACCTGGAGGAAAAGAAAAGTTAAAAAGAAAAAAATTCTGAAAAGACTAAAATACCCTTGTAAAATGTGAGAGGTTTTACAAAAGTAATAAACTTAAAAAAAACTAATAAACTTGATTAAACAATACTACTATTACTAGATTTATTTATACCTTTCATTATAAATTGGAAAGGGAAATAAGTCATCATGTTTAGCGGGTCATTGTTTGCCGGTTTGACTATTTTCCTGTGGATAAAAAAACCTTAGGATAACGACAACAATTATTCTAAGGACATGTAAAAATGATTTTTTTTTCTTTAAACTTTGGGTCCTACTGTCAATGGTAGTTATATAGTGGTTATTTACTTTGACCTTTGAGAAAATATGTTACAGAATATCAGGTTGGCCACTATATTGTCAAGGTTAAGTAGACATGGTCTTAGCATATATATTATATTAGATATTTAGTATTTACTATAAGGGTATTTTAGTCTTTATGACTTTTGACTATATAAGCTTCTCTTGTGTAACGTACACCCTAAACTTCCACATATTGTTGCTGGATAATGCAAGAGCTTTCTTCTTCTCCGTTTTACTTGTTTTCTTGATTGATATACCAATTCTAACATGATAGCAGAGCTAGTACGGGATTAATTGCCCTTGCCACATAGAGAATGACCGTTGTTGCCCACCACATTGCTGTTGTTGGGACCTGTCACCTTGTTTCGAACCATTTGCTTTATGTCGTGCTAAGAATTCTAGACACTGATTTTTCCCTTGCCCTGGTTGCTTAAAATAATGGAAATCTAGACCTGTTTTAGCGTTTGACTTGTTCTGTTGTGCGGAGGTTGCTAAAACAGATGTAGATAGAGTGTGCACTCCCTTTTCAGTTTGAGTCTTGAGACAAGTTTCTTTAGCAAACAACTCATGAAGAACATAATCAACAGAAGGTAAAGGAGTACGATGCAAGATGGACGCACGACAATTTGCATATTCTGGTCAAAGAGCCATCAACAACTGAACAAGGTGTTGTTCCTCCCTACGAGAAACGTAGCCCTCAACTCAACAGATTCAGTCATAGCTAATTGATCCCAAAGTGCAATAATTTCAGAATAAAACTTCTGAATACTTCAATTATTCTGTGACATGGCACGAATATCAACTTCCAACTGATATTGGACATCAAAATTAGAATGCACATACAACCTTTCCTAATAGTCCTAAACCTCTTTAGCAGTATCATACTTGGCCGGTTGCATACCAATCCTACTCTCAATAGAGTAATTAATCCAAGTAATAATTTTTGAATTACAAGTATCTCACTTTCCATCAATTCAACTTACTTTTCATCTGCAGGTTTAGGAGCCACAACAATACCATAAATATAACCTCACATTTGCCTGCCTTTTAGAAAGTTTTTCATTACGTAACTCCAATAGGAATAGTTTTTACCATCAAAACGAACACTAATTGTCTGCAACGAATAATCACCCCAGCCCTGTTGAACAAGATGCACAACTCAAACTCAAACGAAATCGAATCCAGCAACAATTTCACAATAAGATTTACCAACACAATCACCGAAGAAAAACATATCTAAAGAGGCAAATTCAACCACACATCACGAGCTATCACAGAAAATGAGAAGCAAAACTCACCAAACACCACAGAAAATCAGTCCGAACCCAAAAAAAAGCTTGCATTTCTTAAGCTAAAAATCCGTGATCGTTGTGTTTGAGATTAACTTTCCATTGGCAAACTCTCGATGCTTCTTGCTGTACCATCGCGAGTTTGGTTGGGGGGGGGGAGGGTGTTAGCATATATATTATATTAGATATTTATTATTTGCCATAGTCTTTGTGTCTTTTGGCTATATAAGCCTCTCTTTTGTAACCTAAACCCTAAGTTTCCACATATTGTTGCTAGATAATGCAAGAGCCTTCTTCTTCTCCACTTTTCTGTTCTCTTGATTGATATACCAATCCTAACGGTCAAACTAATTAGACTATTATTTGCAACTCAGTTCTTCTACCGTTGTACCCACCTATTGATGAATCACGTCATTTTTACAGAATTAATATTATGAAAATCGATTTTTAATGTAAAAAATAGGCTTTCCCACAGTCGATTCAAAATCGACTCTGTAAGAAGTTGGTTTTTGGCTCTAGAATCGACTTTTATTATATCGATTCTATTGTAATCCACATGTGGTGTAAACACTAATCATAAAACACCATTTTTATGTATCAAAATTTTTGTTTGTCGGTAACGAAAATTATATTTACAATAGCACAAATTTTAATATGGCCCTGACACAAGTATAACTTGATTATCCAGGATAAATAAACAATTAGATAAAAACAGATTGTAAAATATATATTCCATTTATTTTCATTTTTGCTCATCATTTAAAATATCTTATTGGTGGAATATGAATGACATTGTGTACATGGACCACCATAAAATTACTTGTACAATAGTCGTAGCCTATCAGGTTAATAAGACCATTCAAAAGTTAGTTAGCATCATATTTTATATCTTTTGTAATTTGAAGGTTTTTATGGATTCACGCTTTTGTTATTTCAAATGTTTTTTTTTTTTATCGTATGTTATTGATCTCTTAATTTGTTCGCTTGACGAGACGCAACCGAACTAATTAATTGACGAGTGCGTTCAGAAAAGGTTGGAAGAAAATGAGTTTGTGACATAACTCAATCATCAGAGACCGTGTTAACAATGTGTTAGAGACTGGATGATTCACGCAGTTTTTTCTGGTAATTCTGGTGAATTAGCCTGCAAAACACACATAGCGTTAGGTGGGATTGGAGTTTTTCTCCGGGTGGCCCTCCGACTCTCAAATCAGCATTCGATAAAGATATTGTAAATGTCTTTTCACACAGCCATTTATCTTATTGCACAACAATTACTTTTCGATTTTGTCATTTTCACACGCGCCTACATTCTGACCGGAGTTCGGTCAGAATGTGAAACATTATACCTACCCACATGTAGTCAGAACAATTTAGTTTATTCTGACCCAAACGTGGTCAGGAAAACATTACATGTTTGGCCTCTAAAATGATCCGATACATTTTCAAAATTTTTATAGTGACGTTTTTATATTCTAACTTGAGATAGGGTTATACCTACTCAATGTGGTCAGAATAATTTAGTTTATTCTGACCTGAACGTGGTCAGGAAAACATTACATGTTCGGCCTCTAAAATGGTCCGATACATCTTCCGAAATTTTTATAACGCCGTGATCACATTCTGACTTGAAATAGGAGTGTCTTTTATTTAAATTATAATATGATAGTATATGTTTAGAAGAAAACAAAATTAGTGAAACAAACAACCAACGACTTGGAAGTACGTTACAATTACAGGGGCAGAAGTAAAAAAAAGACTGAGGAGTAGGAAAAAGGGTAGGGACCACAAAAAGGTCGAGGAGGCAAGGAAATCGTGAACAACCACAAATGTCTCCCCAGCTGCTATTGCCACTCTTCCCCGTTTTGTTGCGTGATTCAAGGACCACTCCTCCACGGCCCCACTACCTTCCATTATGCTCTTCTCTTTTTTTTTTCCCTTTCTTTTTAACATAAATATCTCTTCATTTATTTTTTATTTTTTTTTTTGGGAACAATACAACTACAATATTAAGTATCCATTATTGGATGATCCAATAGTAATCACCGAGAATTTTAATTTGAGATTTTCGGGTTCGAGTCCTAATGGAGACAAAAATATATATGTCTGTGTATATGTATTATCTCCGTTTTAAAATATAATTCTATTTGGGGCTTTTTACACAGACTAAAAAAGTTGGTTAAATAGGTTATGTGTCATTAATTTTGATGAAAATGTCTAAAATGACCTTTGAATGTTATTAATGCAAAATAGTGAAAAGTTTGTGGGTAAATGATAAATGAGGGTAAAAATAAGAAAAATAAGAAAAATGTAATAAATGCTTCATTGATATCTAAATGGACTTAAATTATGGGACAAAACAAAAAAACTAAACGAATTTATATTTTGTGACGGATGTAGTACAAAGCTGCTACTAGGCTAAATAAAGAAACTTGAGGCATTGATCCGGTGGATATTAATGTGACTCACTCAAATAACATGAAACGTTCGAGTTCGAGTCCCAATGTAAATGAATTCGCATATTACAAGAAAATAGTACTATTATAATAATTATTCTTTCCGTTTCTAATTATATGTCGCAGTTGCTAAAATCAAAATTTCTTTTTTATATGTCGTAATTACATTTTCAAAATATATTTTAAAACTATATTGTTTTTCAATATTACTTTTCAACTTTCTAAGCATATTCAACCAATCAATCTTTCATAATTACACCACTATGCTTTTCTAGATTTTTTCTAACATACTCATTTTCTTAATCTATGTGTTTTTATTAAACACGACATATAACTGAAATGGAGGGTGTATAATGGAAAGTGTTATGACCATAATAATGGCGGTATAATAATTGTAACGATGGTGGTACAATAATTTTAACAATGTACATTTTTTTATGAATAGTACAACCGCAATATTTTTTTTTTGTTGAAAATATGATCACGATATTTTGATACAAAAAAATTTACAGTTTTGATTATTATAATATACACATCAATCAATGATATATGAGATTATTCTACCAAAAAAAATTATGAAATTAATCTACCTATATTTTCATTTTCATGTGTGTAAATATAAATTGTATATTGTGGGGCTACTACTAGTACTATAAAGCGGAACTCCTCTTCTCCACTATTCTTCTTCCTTTTTCACTTTCCCCTGTTTTTCTCTTTGGCATTTGGGCCCCCCTCTCGGCTTCCCCCATCTGCCTCCATTTTCAAACCTCCATCGGCATTAATATAACTTCTCCATTCAGCAACAGCACACTTCTTCTTCTTCTCTTTTCTTCCTAAAATGTCTGATAAGTTGAATGATGCTGAGTTTTGGTTGCCTTCTGAGTTTTTGACTGAGGAAGATATAGTCATGGACAGCTATGGTGTTTTGGGTTCTTCTCGCTCACATAATCTTGCACCTGAGTTTGGTAACAAGCATGGCTCCTTCAGTTCATCGACCGGCTCTACCTCCCCTGTTGAATCTACTGAAACTGTGAGTGAAGAAGGTGACTCGCTCGGAAGTGAGTTAACTCAGCTGTTAACTCTTCTTCGCGCAAGCCGGCTCAGTCAGAGTAGTCAAAATCATGAGGTAAGCTTCGTTTATGCTTCAGATGCTTTTTTAGCTTTCTCTTTTGTCCTATCTGATTTTGTTTTGTTTTTGTTTTTAGCAGCAGAGCTTTGGGCTATCCGGGTCGGGTCTGTCGAATTTTACCGGGTTGAAAAGCGGGTCGGGTCGGTACACCATGCCTTCCAATGGAACACCAAATGTACCGTTTCAGGTTTCTTCACATGCAACTGCTCCGGGAAGTGGAAACGACGACGCTTGGGATCTGATTTACAAAGCTGCTAGTCAAGTTGCTAAGAACAATGGCGGATTCGGATTCGGATTCGGGTCTGCATTTCCCCAAAATCCTAACCATTTGGGTCAGCAGAGCATCCTTACGCCTCAAAACTCCTCCCTCTACCTTAATCAAGTATGCTTTTACTGATTTCCCTTATTTAGCTAATTAACTGAGTTTCGCTCTAATTTTTTTTTTCTTTCTAAATTTGCCTTTGTTGCAGCTAGCTAAAGGTGAAAATTTTCTCGAACAAGAATTATGGAACACGCAGGAGAAAATCCACTTGAATTTTGAACAAAGCTACATGAAAAGAGCTGGCGTTCCAGACTCATTCGCCGGCGGGTTCAATTTCAACTCATTTGCATATGCAAAGAACCAGCATCTTCGTCCGGATTTGGGGGCAAAAGGCGGGTATGGATTTGGACCCAGTTATGGATCTGGAGCAGGGATTGACATTAATGGTGTGAAAAGTGAGCGAGTTGGAACGGGTGTGTTCTTGCCCCGACGGTATGGTTCCGGCGCCGATGATACTTCCGGCAATGCAACACGTCCTGCTCGGAAGAAGCTAGGTAGCTTTCAATTATACTTCCATCAGTTTTTTTTACTTAAATTGCTCATGGATATAATTGTCCTTGAATGCATGTCTGTCTTCTTTTATGCAAATTTATTTATTTATTCGATTAGATTTAGACCTGTGTAGTCTGTACTTCCCACCCGCAGGTTGACCCGATTTTTGTTTCCATGTGTGGTCCCAAATTTTATAACTATATATATTATGTGTCTTATATATTTGTATTCTTGTATATCTTTAGCCCATTTCATTAAATTAGTGTCACGTTTAGTGGCACCATTGTGTTTTTATCATGATACAACATCATAAACATCCCAATTTTTTAAAAGTTGACTATGAGAACCCGTTTTTAACGTGTTACCATATCAGAAACATCCCACTTTTCAAAAGTTGATTCTGAACTTTGGAATGGACTTTCTGTCTATTGATTATGAGAACCCGTTTTTACCGTGATACAACATCCGAAACATCCCACTTTTTATAAGTTGATTCTAACCTTAAAACGGACTTTCTAGCTCTTGATTTTAAGGTCTAGAATCCACTTTCAAAGAGTGAATTGTCACCGTGTTACTGTTATGGTGTCACTGCAAGTGTTCTTGAATTAGTACCTTAGTCTTTGGCAATGTTGTGATAGGTTATGCCTCTGTTGGGGTTCAAGCTAATAAGGCAAATCCAGCTATGAGCAACCCGAGTGGAGGCTCGTATCTTCAATCTCAACCTCGGTTCGTGGGTGGTGGCATGGTCGGTGACAATGGTATGTCTATTTAGTCTTCTTTTGCTATAATATATGACACAAATGTGTTGATGCTTACCGTCTATTTATTTATGATTTGGCTTATATAGATGCGTCGGAGGTGGCTCGAAGGGCAGCAATGTTGACACTGCAAAAGACATTTCCCGAAGGGGCGGCAACTATTAACCATGATGTATGCCTTCCTCAGGAGTGGACTTATTGAGGAGTGCTAAAAGCTAATTAGTTTCAATAAACTTTGAAGAAGAAAGTATATATAATGAGTAGGGATTGAAGAAAGAAATGGTTTGGTTGATTTGGCTAGAGATAATACTAGTAGTATTTAGTGGAAGATTAGGAGGGTAATAATAAGTAGTCTAATGACTTTACATTGTAATAAAGCTGGTGGTTTAATAGAAAGATTATTATAGGTATGTTTGAAGGTTAGGAAGTTTTGGGAAAAATTGATTGGGGTAGTCAAGAATGGGTAGGGGGGGTGGTGCTTTTAATTTAGGGGTATGTTGCAGTGGTAAGTTTTTGGCTGCTGCTGTTTGAAGCACAATACTTAAGTATTGTTGTGGAGATTGTGCTCTTTCTGCCCTCTACTGATTGATATAATATATCATATTTTTAAATAAGATGTTTGTGTTCTTTCTAATCTTGTTATACCCTATGTTTTAAGGGCTTTCATATTTAGTCATTTGCACTTTGCATTAGTGAATATTTGTATACATATCTCTTCGAAGAAGGGACATGGCTCTACGAAGAGTGATGCTTATCGTCTTTTCGGTCGGGATATGTTTAGCTTATAAAATACCCTCATTGTTTTTTCAGACAGGACATGCTTCGCTTATAAAATACCCTCAGACCGCAAACAAGGAATCAAAACATGTTATGGAGTGTTCTTAACGAAGAGATTTATATTTTTGCCCTAATTGTTTTTTCAGACAAGACATGCTTCGCATATAAAATAACCCCAGACCGCAAACAAGGAATCAAAACATGTCGTGGAGTGTCCTTAAGGAAGAAATTCATATTTTTGCTTGACCATCTATTGAAATTGGTTCAAGTACAGAGTGATTTTTTGAAGAATAACGAGACATCTTCCCGACATATCGACCTACATCGTAATTGAATATTTGAAAATAGGCGTGTCATATGTTATGAGTGAGTGATTATAATTATAACATTATAGTTATAATTATAGTTATAACTATAACGTTACATTAGTCAAATGTTGCCATGACATGTAAGATTCAATTTCTAATGTTGTGTATAACATTCTTATTTTATACATGATATGTATCTGTCTTTCATGCTGGTCTATTGACCAGTCAAACATGCCTTATTTGCAATTGAAATTGGAAGGGCACGAAATATGTATACATATTATATGTATGTATATCAAATACCAAAAAAAATTGCAATTATTAAGATATCCAAATTTTATTCATGTTTTAGACTTTGAAACATACACATAACAACAACCGGTTTGTTCAAATGCCAATTGGTTTAACAAAATTCAACAAACCAGACCAATCAACGAACCACACACGCACAACATTACATACTGCTAGTACAAACCATACTTAAAATCATTCAGAAAACAAACCGGTTTATGATAAAACCGATTGAACATTCAACCAGAGATATCAATGGCTTTAACAGCAGGCTTCTTGGTTTCTGCTTTGGGAACAGTAACGGTCAGCACACCGTTCTCCATACTGGCCTTAATCTCATCCACCTTTGTATCCTCCGGCAGCCTGAACCGCCTCAGAAACTTGCCGGAGCTTCTCTCCACACGATGCCACTTATCGTTCTTCTCCTCCATCTCTTTGCTTCTCTCTCCACTGATTTGCAGAACTCTGTCTTCTTCCAGCTCGATTTTCACTTCCTCTTTCTTTAAGCCCGGAAGATCAGCTTTGAACACATGGGCTTCTGGTGTTTCCTTCCAGTCGATCCTTGTGCTAGCGAATTGAGCAGTCTCGGAGGAGAGCTCGGATCGGGTAGGACCCGAAAGTGCAGAGCTTGTGAAGGGGAATCCTTGAAATGGATCCCAGATATCTGTTGAAAACGGGTCGAAAACGTTGCTCCGGCTGTTGCTGAAGAAGCTTGGAATCAGAGACATTGTTGAAATTAAAAGATGATTTTGAAGGGATTTTCTTATAGTGACTCTTGCTGAATAAGTTGAACGATTTGAAATTTGATTGCTGGACGAGAATGGGAATTGCGTGAATTTATAGGGACAGTCGGTGGATGAAAAGAAATGTGTAGTGAGGTCGAGAGTGATGACGAAGAGTCTCAGGTGCTCTAGAGATTTCTTGTTTGCTCTAGAGAATCCATTTCTGTGTTACTTTAATTGATGGGCCAGTAATCTATTCTGATTGGGCTAAATCACGTTGTTACTTGTCGGCTTTGGCCCATAACTTCCATAGCGAACTTTATATATTTATAATTTTAAGGATTTCCTCAAAAAAAAATATAAAAAGAGACGAGAATCCGCTAACATGCAACCTAAAGACGAGACGAGAGATCCTCCTTCATATATTGAAGGCGTTGAGTGCATGCTAGGGAATTTGTTTTCAAAATAATTCGACAGGTATCCCCTATAAGAAGCAAGGTAAGGAACCTGAAGCTCTCATGAATCTACATCAAGATCCTTTATTATGCGTTGTAAAACCGCATAATGTATGTGTCTTTCATGGTTACGAATTAGGACTCCAATTGCCGATTCCCCCCTTCCATACGGGAAAGCTAACGAACCACCTTGATATTGATGTGATAGGTGCTGCTGATAAACATGGGTGTCTAAGTGCTTGGGAAAGTTGGTTAAGTGTTACAGAACATGGAAAATGAATACAATGAGTTCAAGAGTGTTTTATGAGGCAGAGAATCGAGCTGATAACTGCGTATAATGAAAAACTCATCATAACTCAGAGGAGTAACTATTCTTTAGTTGTTATTGTTGTTTCTGATGTGGGACCTGCCGCTGCGGCGACGAGCCACCGCGTAACGGTGGAGATGACCTCCAAAGTTGCAAAACCCTTTCCAATGTGTGGTCCCAAATTATATATATAACTATATTATGTGTCTTATATATTTGTTTTCTTGTATATCTTTAGCCCATTTTATTAAATTAGTGTCACGTTTAATGGCATCATTGTGTTTTTATCGTGATACAACATCTGTAAACATCCCACTTTTTAAAAGTTGATTGATTCTTAACTTAGAATGGGCTTTCTGTCTGTTGATTATAAGAACCAGTTTTTTCCGTGATACCACATCAGAAAACATCCACGTTTTAAAAGTTGATTCTGAACTTAGAATGGACTTTCCGTCTGTTGATTATGAGAACCCTTTTTTACAGTGATACCACATCAGAAAACACCCCACTTCTTAAAAGTTGATTATGAACTTAGAATGGATTTTTTGTCTCTTGATTATAAGGACCGACAGCCCAAAAGTTAATTTTATAAGGTCTAGAATCCATTTCTTGGTTACGTTTGGTATGATGTCACTTCAAATGTCCTTGAATTAGTACCTTAGTCTTTTGCAATGTTGTGATAAGTTATGGCTCTGTTGGCTTCAAGCTAATAAGGCAAATCCTGTTAAAGTATCCCACATTGGCTTGTGATTATGTAACCCACAATATTAAGAGATAGACTTCCCTCACCTCATAACCTAGGTTTTGGGGATGATGTCCCTCCTCTTATATTGGTTTGGGCCTATATTTCTACATGGTATCAGAGACACCTCTTTATTATGCAAGTGTTGGGCCTCTTTGTTGGCCTTGAGAGTGCCCAGACCCACACTTGAGGGAGCGTGTTAGTATCTCACATTGGCAACTTGTGATTGTGTAACCAACAATATTAAGAGATGGACTTCCCTCACCTCATAACCTAGGTTTTGGGGATGAGGCATCTCTTCTTATAATGGTTTGGGCCTAGATTTCTACAAATCCAGCTCTAAACAACCCAAGTGGAGGCTCGTATCTTCAATCTCAACCTCGGTTCATGGGCTCGGTTGGTGACAATGGTACGTCTACTTAGTCTTATTTTGCTATAATAATATATGACACAAATGTGTTAATGCTTACAGTGTGTATATGATTTTAGGTTATAGATGCGTCGGAGGTGGCTCTAAGGGCAGCAATATTGACACTACTAAATACATTTCCCGAAGGGGCGGCAGCCATTAACCATGATGTATGCCTTCCTCAGGAGTGGACTTATTGAGGAGTGCTAAAAGCTAATTAGTTTCAATAAACTTTCAAGAAGAAAGTATATATAATGAGTGGGGATTGAAGAAAGAAATGGTTTGGTTGATTTGGCTAGAGATAATACTAGTATTTAGTGGAAGATTAGGAGGGTAATAATAAGTAGTCTAATGACTTTACATTGTAATAAAGCTGGTGGTTCAATAGAGAGATTATTATAGGTATGTTTGAAGCTTTTAGGAAGTTTTGGGAAAAATTGATTGGGGGTAGTCAAGAATGGGTAGGGGTGCTTTTAATTTAGGGGTATGTTGCAGTGGTAAGTTTTTGGCTGCTGCTGTTTGAAGCACAATACTCTAAGTATTGTTGTGGAGATTGTGCTCTTTCTGCCGTTTAATGATTGAAATAAGATGTTTATATTGTTTCTAATCTTGTTATACCCTATGTTTTAAGGGCTTTCATATTTGGTCATTTGCACTTTGCATTAGTGAATAATTGTTAACATATCTCTATGAAGAAGGGACATAGCTCTGCGAAGAGTGATGCATGTTGTCTTTTCAGACAAGGCATGCTTCGCTTACAAAATGCCTCAGACCGTAAACAATGAATCAGTCTAAAAATCGAAAGATCTATGATGTGGAGTGTCCTTAACGAAGAGATTCATTTGTGTTTAATCAAAATAAGACATGCGGTAACAAACATAAGTCTCCAAGATATGGCCAAGTGGTATAGAGTTTCAATGCTTTAAAAAGATGATTGAATCTTAAATTGAAATATGGAGATTCGAACCCCCGAAAATAGGACTTTCGGTTCTATGGTATAATAATAAATTAATGACTTTGAGTCACTAAGTTACTTGATTAATATATTCACTCGTCATGTGGGACATAGGGAGTGAGGACCCTTATGGTTACCTGATATGCCACTCATCATGTGGAACATAAGAAGTGAAGACTCTCATGGTTAGCTGATTAATATATCTATTTATCATGTAAGACATAAAAAGTGAGGACCCCTCAAGATTAGGGTTTAACCACGTAAACAAAGAAAGTCGACCATCATAAACAAGAACAATCAAGTCACATTTTTTTTGAAACTCCTCGTTCATGACATCAAATTGATTATCTTCTGAAATGGATTCGAATATCGGAGCGAGCGATTCTTGAATAAGCATATGTCTTTTCAGACATATCAACATACACTATAATTAAATATTTAAAATGAGTATCACATGTTATGAGTGAATGAGTATAATTATAACATTAAAATTAGTCAAATTATTTATGCATGACCTCTCATCTTTGTCTTTCATTCTGGTCTATTGACCAGTCAAACATGCCTTATTTGCCTTTGAAATTGAAAGGGCACGAAATATGTTTACAAATTTATTTTATTAATATATGTATATCAAATAACAAGTAGTAAAAACAACAACAACAAAACAAGTGCAAATTAACAACAAAAAGGATGCAATTATTAAAACATTAATAATTTTATTCATTACAGCAACCGGTTTGTTCAATTTGGTTTAACAAAATCCAACAAACCAGACCAATCAACTAACCACACACTCATGACTCAACATTACATACTAGGGGTGTACCAAGTACACAAACCATACTTAAAATCATTCAGAAAACAAACCGGTTTATGATTATGATAAAACCGATTGAACATTCAACCAGAGATATCAATGGCTTTAACAGCAGGTTTCTTGATCTCTGCTTTCGGAACAGTAACAGTCAGCACCCCATTCTCCATACTAGCCTTAATCTCATCCACCTTGGTATCCTCCGGCAGCCTGAACCGCCTCAGAAACTTGCCGGAGCTTCTCTCTACACGATGCCACTTATCGTTCTTCTCCTCTTTCTCTTTGCTTCTCTCTCCACTGATTTGCAGCACTCTGTCTTCTTCCAGCTCAATTTTCACTTCCTCTTTCTTTAAGCCCGGAAGATCAGCTTTGAACACATGGGCTTCTGGTGTTTCCTTCCAGTCGATCCTTGTGTTAGCGAATTGAGCAGTCTCGGAGGAGAGCTCGGACCGGGTCGGACCCGAAAGTACAGAGCTTGTGAAGGGGAATCCTTGAAATGGATCCCAGATATCTGTTGAAAATGGGTCGAAAACGTTGCTCCGGCTGTTGCTGAAGAAGCTTGGAATCAGAGACATTGTTGAAATTGAAAGGATTTTTTTTCTTTTGTAGTGATTCTTGCTGATTAACTTGAACGACTCAAACTAGATTGCTGGATGAGAATGGGAATTGCGTGAATTTATAAGGACTGTAAGTGGATGAAAAGAAATGCGTAGAATATCGAGAGTGATGACGAAGAATCTCAGGTGCTCTAGAGATTTCTGGTTTGCTCTAGAAAATCGATTTCTGTGTAACTTTGATGGGCCAGTAATCTAATATGATTGGGCTAAATCACGTAACTTATTGGTCTTTGGCCCAGGAAAAAGAGATTAAAAAAAATTGGCGATTTTTATCGGCATCTCAAATTGTTTCCGGCATCAAAAAATTTACTTAGGACACCACGTTTATTTTTTAGCAAATAACGTTAGTGATAGTGCCTTTCGTTTCTCAATAATAACGTCACTGACATTAACGTTAGTTTTTTCTTAATAATATCAACATCACTGACGTTATAGTTGTCACGGGTAAATACGTCTGTCCATTGACATTATTTTTTAAAAGGAACGTTAATGGTAATGACGTTCATAGTGTGGTGCTGAAAGTAATAAAAATAAAAAATAAATGAAAAGAAAATTATCAATAATAAATACGCGATTTCGATAAAAACCGCCAAAAATATTACAGAATTTTGTTTTTGAAGGCAACCACAACTTTATTAATTCACAACCAACAAACAAGCATCCACAATGTTCTTGAGAGGTGTCAAACCTCGATTAACAAGACCCGTGACAGACAGATCTACACGCGTCAGATAATGAACTGAAAGACTACACGTTCGTCTAACAAAAAAAAGGAACACAATGAGAAGCTCCTAGCTAGAATCAAGCAATATGCTAACATACACTCCAAAGATGAAAGATCTCCCTTCTTCGATTGAAGACGTTGAGTGCATTCTAGGGAATCTGTTCCCACAATAATCTGTGGGTATCATGTAGAATAAGCGAGGTAAAGAGTCTGAATGATCGTTGTGGCCTTTCAGGATCCTACAATAAGATCCTTCATTATGCATTGTGAAACCCCGTGCTATATGTGCCCTTCATGGTTACGAATAATGACTCCAATAGCCGATTGCCCTCCCCTACTTGAAAGCTAATTAGCCATCTTGATACTGTTCTGGAAAAGGTTGATAAACTTTTGGAATAGGAGTGTCTAAGTGCTTGAGAAATTTGGGTAAGTGTTAGAGAACAAGGGAAATGAGCAGAAATGAGTTAAAGAGTATTTTATGAGGCAGAAAATCGATCTGATAACCGTATAACATAGACAAACTCGTCATAAATAAAAGGAGTAACTCTTCTTTAGTTGTTATTGACATTTCAGTCTTTCAGATGTAGAGTCCGCTACTACTGCGGCACCAGACACCAAGTAGCGATGGAGCTAACCTCCAAAGTTGCTAAACCTTTTCTCTACCTCACTAAGTATCCTATTATGTGATTAAGCTTTGAAATTAAATCATTTTAATGTGTTGTTATAATTATTTTATGTGAAAACTGTTAAAATAATGCCCAATTCAAATCAAACCTTAGAATTGGAAAAGAAAGAGGATAAAGCAAAAGATAGAGAAGAGGCGTAGCAAGGCTTTCACGAAATCAAAATTTTATTTAAGTTTCATTTATCTTTTGTCTACCTACTTTTGCTTTTGTATATTATTTGTATTTTAAATTAGTTGCTAGCTTTACCATTTATCTACAAATACACTATATAAACATTGTATTGGACTAGGACTTATTCATCGAATAAAAAAAATAAGCCTCGTTCTTTATTTATTTTGTATTACTAAATTTTACATGGTATCAGAGCTTTCTGCACACGCACATCATGTCTTCCACCACTTCTGCTAGCACCACTTTGCCTTCTCTCAGTTCTTCATCATCTTCAACTGTTTTACCAATTCCAAATTTAAATCAACTCATCACCACAAAACTTGATGAAACAAATTATTTAATGTGGATGTCACAGATGGTTCCAGTTCTTAAGAGCCATGATCTGATGGGCTTTGTGGATGGTTCTCAACCGTGCCCATCTAAATTTATCCTTGATAATGCAGGCAATGCCACAACAATTCTGAATTCTGAATATCAGCTTTGGCAACGAAAGGATCAGTTGGTCCTTGGATGGATCAACGCAACATTGTCAGAAAAAACTGCTCCAACTGTGTATGGCATCACTTCGGCTCAACAGGCCTGGAATGCCCTTGCTCAAAAGTTCGCTTCTCCGTCAAGATCGCGAATCAATCACTTAAAACGACAGCTGCAAACGCTCAACCAAGGTTCAATGAAGTGCACAGTGTTTCACGATCAAGCCAAACAACTTGCGGCTCAACTCCGGGCTGTTGGAAAGCCTGTGGACGACGATGATTTAATCACCTACGTAGTAAGTGGTCTTAATTCTATTTATCATCCTTTTGTTACTTCATTATCTCTTGCTACACGAGACAGGAACCTCACTTTCGAAGATTTTCAAGCCGAACTCCTCAGCTGTGAATTGCTTCTTGAAACTCAGCTCAGTGCCATCTCGCCTGAAACACCTTTTGTTGCCCTTTTAGCCAAACAAAACACTGCCCCAGCCCACAAACAAATTGATACCCCAGCCCCATTTCAACCATACCAGCCCAGACATCAATTCCCCCCCGTGGCCCTCCACCCCCAGCAAATTATAATCTCCCAGCAAATTACAATTTCCCACCCCCAACTACTTATAATTTCCCACCCCCCACAAATAACAATTACTCACCCCAATACCCAGGTACTCGTCCTCCCCAACGCCCATATACAGGACCCCACCCATCACCACAACCAAATCCTAGACCACACTCCAACAACCCTCCCCAGCAACACCCATTTAATTCCAACAAAATCCCTTGTCAAATATGTGGCCGCACCAATCACCAACCTTTAGACTGCTTCCATCGAATGGACTACACTTATCAAGGTCGGCACCCTCCCGTACAGCTAGCAGCCATGGTTGCACATACACATTATCCACCTGTTGAAGAACCATGGCTGCTCGACAGTGGCGCCAATCAACATATCACCTCCAATTTCAACAAACTTCATCTCACGGAGCCTTACACAAATTCGGACGTGGTTGCTGTTGGTAATGGACAAGGCCTGTAGATCAAAAACACCAGTAATTCTGTAATTAAAACACCAAACACAAATCTCACATTGAAAAATGTCTTACACTGTCCACACGCCTCGGCTAACCTCCTCTCTATCAATAAATTTTGTGTCGATAATGATTGTTATTTTGTTCTCACTGATTCTCAATTTTTTATTAAGGACAAGATGACCGGACTAACGTTGCTGGAAGGACGGAGTAATGGTGGTCTATACCCTCTCCACACTCAAAAATATCTTCAACCACAGGCCCTCATCGCATCTGTTGGGGTCAAGACTTCATTTTCAATTTGGCATTCCCGATTAGGGCACCCTTCCCATTCCATTGTTTCTTTAGTTTTGCATAAAAACAATTTGCCTTTTAATTCTTTTAATAAAGACACGGTATGTGAGCCATGTCAATTAGGTAAAAGTAAACAACTCCCTTTTTCCCATTCCCAAAGAATAACTACCATTCCCCTTGAACTTATACATTCAGACGTTTGGTCTTGTACTATTCCTTCTCTTAATGGTTGTCGTTATTATGTACTTTTTGTCGATGATTACTCGCGTTATACTTGGCTTTACCCTATTCAACACAAATCTGATGTTTACGCATGTTTTATAAAATTCAAAATGCTTGTTGAAAACCAATTTTCCAAAAAAATAAAGCTTTACAAACAGATGGCGGCGGAGAATACCTATATAAACCTTTGCGACAATTCCTTGACACACATGGAATTCATCATAGATACTCTTGCACTAGCACACCTCAACAAAACGGTATTGCCGAACGTAAACATAGACACATTACCGAAATAGGACTAACACCACTAGCTCAGTCACACTTACCTCAACAATATTGGGTAGATGCCTTTTTCACCGCTGTCTACTTGATAAATCGGTTACCTACGGCTGTCCTCAATAATGATTCTCCCTTCTTCAAACTCCATCAACTTCAACCCGACTATGCCTTTCTCCGGTCCTTTGGTTGTGCATGCTTTCCCCTTCTCCGACCCTACAACAACAACAAACTTACGTTCAGGTCTAAAAAATGTATTTTCTTAGGCTACAGCCCTCAAGAAAAAGGTTATCGGTGTCTTGATCTTACCTCCAAAAAAATATATATTTCCCGACATGTCATATTCGATGAGCCCAACTTTCCCGCACAAGAGGGTCACCTTACGCTGTCTCCGCCAGCAGCATCCCCAGGTACATCTTTTTCACTTTCTTTTCAATCTGTCTATGAATTATTCCCAGATCTTAATCCCTCCCCAGCACCCTCTACCCTTCCCCCATCAAATTCCTCAAATATACATTCTGCTACTCCTTCATCCCCTACCCCACCTTCCACATCTCCATCCCCACCACCTCCCTTCCCTTAACTCCTCTTACGCCTCCCCCACCTACTCGATCCATCTCCCTCCCCTCCCCCTATGCAACCTCCTCATAATCCTCACCCTATGATCACTCGATCAAACACGGGCAGCCTCAAACCAATTACGTTTCCCGACTACCAAACCTACTACTCTACCAAATATCCAATTACAGCATTCACTGGTGTGAAAATCCCCACTGAACCTAAGACGTTTCGACAAGCTTCCGCCCATCCCGAATGGTGTAAGGCTATGCAAGATGAATACGATGCCCTCCTCCAAAACAATACATGGACATTAGTACCCAAACCCCTTAACCACAACATCATTTCTAACAAGTGGGTTTACCGAATTAAACAGGCATCTGATGGCACTGTGGAACGGTTCAAGGCTCGATTAGTTGCAAAGGGGTTTGAACAGGAAAGTGGGATTGATTTCGTGAAAACCTTCAGTCCCGTCATTAAGCCTGCCAAAATATGAGTTATGCTTGCACTTGCTACTCATTTTGGTTGGAAAATCCGACAGCTTGACGTCTCTAATGCTTTCCTTCATGGAACTCTTGATGAGGAAGTGTATATGTACCAACCCCAAGGATTTATTCACCCAGAAAAACCCGACCATGTTTGCAGGCTCCACAAGTCATTATATGGACTTAAACAGGACCCTCGGGCATGGTTTCTCAAGCTATCTCACACTTTATTGCAGCTGGGCTTTCAGGCCTCCCCTGTTGACACTTCATTGTTTACATTCAAATCGGAAAATATATTGCTCATGGTTCTAATTTATGTCGACGACATTCTCGTGACTGGCACTCATCCATCGTTAATTGCAGACTTAATCTCCTCCTTGCAAAAAGAATTCAAGCTCAAGGACCTTGGTCCTTTATCTTTCTTCTTGGGCATACAGGTCACTTCCACCTCTGCCGGAATTCACCTTCGTCAATCAAAATATATTCTTGACTTGCTGGACAAAACAAAAATGGCAGGGGCAAAGCCGACCACCACCCCCTGCTCCCCCAATCTTCACTTGTCTGCCTATGATGGTGATCCTCTCTCTCCCCAGCAAATTACTGAATATCGTCAAGTTGTCGGAGCCCTCCAATATTGTACTCTGACGAGGCCGGACATCGCATTCTCTGTCAATCAGCTCTGTCAGCACCTTCATGCTCCCACCACTGCTCATTGGACAGCGGCAAAACGGGAACTTCGCTTTCTTAAAGGCACCATTGACAGCGGAATTTTATTCTCCCCTGGGCCGATTTACTTACAGGCATTTTGTGACTCTGATTGGGCCGGAAACCCGGATGACCGCCGCTCTACCACTGGCTTTGCTGTTTTCCTCGGACCTTGCTTAATCTCGTGGATGGCAAAGAAGCAATCTGTTGTGGCCCGTTCTAGCACCGAAGCAGAATACCGGGCTCTTGCTCTTGTCACCGCTGAGCTTTACTGGCTTCGAATGATCTTAAAGGATCTGCACATTCCTTTGGCACAACCCCCTCTCGTTCATTGTGATAATTTGGGGGCACATGCTCTGGCTACGAATCCGGTGTTCCACGCGAGAACGAAGCATATCGAGGTCGATTTTCACTTTATTCGGGAAAAGGTGTTCAACAGAGATGTTCTTCTCCGGCATATCTCGTCTGATGAGCAAATTGCCGACGTCTTCACGAAAGGTTCATCCAAGACTCGATTCCGCTACATTTCAGACAAGCTTCCTGTTCGATCCCTCCCTGTCAGCTTGTGGGGCGATGTTAAGATAATGCCCAATTCAAATCAAACCTTAGAATTGGAAAAGAAAGAGGATAAAGCAGAAGATAGAGAAGAGGCGTAGCAAGGCTTTCACGAAGTCAAAATTTTATTTAAGTTTCATTTATCTTTTGTCTACCTACTTTTGCTTTTGTATTTTATTTGTATTTTAAATCAGTTGCTAGCTTTACCATTTATCTACAAATACACTATATAAACATTGTATTGGACTAGGACTTATTCATCGAATAAAAAAAATAAGCCTCATTCTTTATTTATTTTGTATTACTAAATTTTACAAAAACTACGTCTCAAATTCGGTTTTGGCTTAAGCTCGTGTTGGAATTTAAAATTTGTTCGGGGTATATTACAATTTCCCTTTAGAATAACCATTTTTATTTGGAGTGCGCGCGTGTGTATGCATAAATCCACGTTTGTGAGTTAGTTTGTGATTTTATATTTAAAAAACGAACATAAAAGTATGTTTGAGTTCAATTTGTTTATACTTCAATAAACAAAAGTCACAGATTTAGGGGTTCTTTTGACACTTGGTTTTTATTTCTAACATCATATTTAGATACAAATTTTAACATGCAAGTACGATGTCGTAGGTAAAAATTGACCGTCAATTGAACTTCCCCTGACTTATTTGAATCAAATTCAAATTTATTCACGAGCTGCTCTATTAGTTAACGTCCCGACTAGGGGTGTTCACGGTTTGGTTTGGTTCGGTTTTAAGTATTTTCAAAACCAAACCAAATATTTCGGTTTTAAAAATATGCAACGAAAACCAATCATATTATAGACGGTTTGGTTTGGTTCGATTTTTCAATTAATCGGTTTGGTTCGGTTCAGTTAGTTGGTTTACGCTACAAATACTACCCCAAATTAAACACATTAACTAACTTGATCTAATAACGCATAATTACCCCAAAATAAACAAATTACTGAAGTTATTTTATCATTATGTCATTACTTGCTACTCAATAAGTATTAAGTCGCACTAATTTCAAAAGGAAAACACTCCGTCGAATAATATATGCAATTAAGAGCGACAACACGCTCTAGAATTGATATCAAAATAAAAATAACCGGCAAACGAATGATAGAAAAATTAAGTCACAAAAATATGTCAACAATACATGAATTTCAATATACTTCAGCCGTCGTAGATACATAAGTTCTTTCGTTGATAGAATGCTAATGTTAAATTGCTATGTCTATATTATTATCTCTCTCTCTCTCTCTCTCTCTCTATATATATATATATATATATATATATATATATATATATATATATATATGTGTGTGTGTGTGTGTGTGTCAGTTCGGTTCAGCTCGGTTTTTCGGTCTTAGTTCTTAAAACAAAAATAATTCACATCAGTTTGGTTTGCTTTCTTACTCGGTTCGGTTTTCATAGTTTTAAAAACCATCTAATTAATTTCGGTTTGCATCGGTTTTGAAAATGTTGAACACCCTGTATTCCCGACAGTCACCTCTAAGAATATTCATATGGGATTATGGGAGAATCCTTTTAACACTTTGAGGACATTATGTGGGCCTGGCTCGGGCCCAATGATAAAAGACTGCTGGCCCATAAAGAAAATGATAGATCGTTCCAGAGAGATCCTCACCTCATCTGAACTTTGAAGATCCTTCTTCATTTATCTGGACATTGCTACACAATTTCTTTCCAACCACTTTAGATTTCCTATAAATACGTAAAATCCACATTCTCATTTCATCAATCAAAAACTGCAAATCAAGCGTTCAAATTCAAGCTGTTAATTGCAATTTTCGAAAATGGCATTGATTCCAAGCTTCTTTGAAAACAAATTGAGCGACGTGTTCGACCCTTTTTCAACCGACATCTGGGATCCATTCCAAAAATGTCCATTTATAAGATCCACCCTTTCAATCCCTGAGCTCGCCGGCGACGGCGAGTCAACCCAGTTTGCTAACACAAAGATCGACTGGAAGGAAATATTAGCGTATATATATGTATATATATTTGTATTTATTGTATCTATTTCCTTTCCATTAGGTCTTAGATATTCTTCGGTTGTATTTACTGTAATAGCCCTAGTGATAGACTATATATATACTGTAATAGACTCAACTGTAAAATATATCAAATTATAATTTCCAAACAACATCTGTTATGGTATCAGAGCTCTTCGATCCCTAAACCTATTTTTTTTTTCACACAGCCGCCAATCTCCTTTCTCGGCTCCTCCCTGTTTTTTTTTTTTTTTTTTTCTTTTTTGAGTAACTCAACTCTCCTTCTTGCCGGCATCCATGGCAGAAGACAAAATTATTACCTTCAACTCCGCCAATCAAGCCACCATCAAACTTGATGCCACAAACTACTACGTGTGGCATATGCAAATCGAATCCCTCCTCATCGGCAATGGACTGCTCGGCTATGTCACCGGGTCGACCCCAGCCCCGCCGGCCACCATCACCGCCGATAACGTCGTCAAGCCAAACCCTGCTCACCAACATTGGCTTCGTCAGGACAATCTAATCCGTAATCTCATCATTGCTTCACTCACCCCCACCGTGGCCACTCTCCTCTACGGCAAGAACACTTCGGCCTTAGCTTGGAAAACTCTTGCCGACGTCTATGCCAAACCGTCTCGTGCTCGAATTAAACAAATCCGCCAAAGTATGAAAGATTACACTCGGGGCTCGCAGTCCATTCATGAATATCTGTATACTCTTAAGCACAAGAGGGATGAACTTGCTCTTCTTGGCTCCAAAATGGAGGATGAAGATTTTTTGGACATTGTTCTTGACAATATTGGCCCCGAATACGCTGAACTGGCTCGTGCAATTCAGGTCCGTGATACTATTATTCCATTTGAAGAGCTGCATGAAAAGCTCCTCTTTCTTTTCGCTCGCCAGCCTCCTTGACACCTCCCTTGACCTCGTCCCAGTCAAAGCCAGAGCGTGATGGTAACACCTCTTCTCCCAACCTTGGTAATTATGTAAATCCCAATTTTAATAATTATCGTGATCAACGGTCCCCGAATCAAAACCCGAATCAATCTGCTCCGAATCGTACTCGCCGCCCCTTTTTGGGGAAATGTCAAATGTGTTATATACAGGGTCATGTTGCTCGGGATTGTCCCCAGTATGGGGCACCGGTCCGTCAAATTTTCACTCAAATGCGCCCCCAGGCCCCTCGGCCTCAAGCCCACATTGCTGCTCCTGCTCCAGACTCGGCTCAACTCGATTCGTCTGCACCAAATTGGCTCCTTGACAGTGGGGCCTCTCATCATGTGACTCAGGACCTTCAAAATTTGTCACTCCATGCTCCCTACTCTGGCACTGATGACATGTTGGTTGGTGATGGTAAGCCCCTATCTATTACTCATACTGGTAGCTCGTCTATTCCCATTTCCCTTGATAAATCCTTATCTCTCAAAAATGTCCTCTGTGTCCCCAGCATGTCTCGTAATTTAATCTCCATATCTCAACTTTGCCAGTCGCATAATTTGTCTATTGAGTTCTTACCCTCTGAATTTGTTGTGAAGGAAATTCGGACGAACCAGCCTATCCTCCGTGGTCCGGTTAAGAATGGTTTGTACGAGTGGCCCAATCCACCCATCGTTGCCTTTGCCTCCAATAAAGCCTCCTTTCAAGATTGGCACCACCGCCTGGGTCATCCTGCTCGTCCAATTTTATCCACTATTTTGCATAATAATAATTTACAATCTTCTAGTTCCAATTTTTCACATTGTAATGCGTGTCTGCAGAATAAAAGCCACAAACATCCTTTTGGCATTTCTACTTTACATTCTTCCCGTCCCCTTGAAATTATTTTTAGTGATGTTTGGACATCCCCAGTTTCTTCTCTTGATGGTTATAAATATTTTGTCATATTTGTTGATCATTTCACGCGCTATATTTGGTTTTATCCCTTGAAACGCAAATCTGAGGTTCATCCTACTTTTATTCGTTTTCGTGCCATAGTGGAAAAATACTTTGAACAAACTATTAAAATTCTATATTCTGACAATGGCGGTGAATTTATTTCTCTTCGTGAGTATCTCACTTTAAATGGTATTTCCTTTCTCACCACTCCCCCTCATACCCCTGAACACAATGGTATTTCTGAACGTCGCAATCTCCACATTGTCGAGACCGGTCTCACCTTACTCTCTCATGCATCGATTCCCACCTCTTTCTGGCCTTATGCCTTTGCCACCGCTGTATATCTTATTAATCGCATGCCCACTCCCACTCTCCACATGAAGTCTCCTTATGAATCGATTTTTCACACAACCCCAAATTATCACAAACTTCGCATTTTTGGGTGTCTGTGTTATCCTTGGCTCCGTCCCTACACCTCTCATAAACTTCAACCTCGCTCACAACCCTGTGTCTTCTTGGGTTATGTCCTTAACCAACATGCCTACTATTGCTACGACACAGTTACATCCCGTATATATGTCTCTCGTCATGTTAACTTTGTGGAATCTATCTTTCCCTTCTCTTCTCCGTCTACCTCGGAGCCTTCTCCCTCTCTGGTCCCCATGTCTGCATGGCTTCCCCTTACACCCCCTCTCCACCATCACCCTACATCACCTCCTCCAACTACCCCCTCTCCTACTCCTCCCCCTCCGCCACCCCCCTCCACCTTCATCCTCCCCACAGCCCTCTCCTCCGCTTCCTCCCCCTACACCACCTTCGTCCTCACCAACGCCCCCACCTCCTCCTCCCCCTCCGCCACCTATCTCCACTCATCCTATGCGCACTCGAGCTCAAAACAATATCCATAAACCCATCCGTAAACTTAACCTTCATACTCACACTTCCTCTACCACTGAACCCACCAACATAACTCAGGCCCTTAAACACCCACTCTGGCGAGCTGCCATGCAGGAGGAATATGATGCTCTTATTCGCAATGACACTTGGTCACTTGTTCCATCTCATCCTAACCAACATGTCATCAGTTCCAAGTGGATATTCCGTCTCAAGCGTCATCCGGATGGCTCTATTGATCGTCACAAGGCTCGTCTTGTGGCCAAGGGTTTCACTCAGCGTCCTGGCATCGATTACTATGAGACCTTCAGTCCTGTGGTTAAACCCACTACAATTCGTGTTGTTCTTACTCTAGCTCTGTCGCAGGGGTGGTCTTTACGTCAGCTAGATATAAACAACGCGTTTCTACAGGGCCAGTTGACTGAAGATGTGTATTTGGCTCAGCCGTCTGGGTTTGTCAGCATCCAAAGCATCCTAACCATGTTTGCAAACTACGGAAAGCTATTTATGGCTTAAAGCAAGCCCCTCGAGCGTGGTATGATGAGCTCAAGGGGTTTCTTATCTCTCGTCAGTTTCGGAATGCGGATGCAGACTCTTCTTTGTTCATCTACAATATCGGTCCTACTATTATTTATTTATTGGTATATGTGGATGACATTATTATTACAGGGAATGATTCCAAGTCACTTGAGCAATTTATCTCTCTTTTGGGCCAACGTTTTGCACTCAAGGATCTTGGTGTTCTCTCGTATTTTCTGGGTGTTGAGATTATTTACAATAAGCACGGTTGTATTTTATCTCAGCGGAGGTATGCCACTGAGCTTCTCACTCGCTTACACATGGACCAGGCTAACTCTGTTGCTACACCTCTGCCAGCTGATTTGTCTAGTCTCACAGCTACTTCTGGCTCTCCTCTTGAGGATGCTTCGGAATATCGCATGGTTATTGGCAGTCTTCAGTATCTCTTATTTACTTGACCAGATCTTGCTTTTGCTGTCAACAAGCTGTCTCAGTTCATGCACGCTCCCACTGATCTTCATTGGACACTTGCCAAGCGCATGATTCGTTATCTAGCTGGGACTGTGGACCTCGGCTTACAGCTTCATCGTGACTCCCCACTGGTTCTTCATGCCTTTTCTGATGCAGACTGGGGTGGCTGTAAGGATGACTATACTTCTACCGGAGCTTACGTTGTTTATATTGGCAGAAATGCAGTATCTTGGAGCTCCAAGAAGCAGTCCACTGTTGCTCGTTCTTCTACAGAGGCTGAGTATCGCTCTGTTGCCGCTACAACGGCAGAGCTTCTTTGGGTTACGTTTCTTCTACGTGATCTTGGTTTCCCCATAGCTCAGCCTCCTGTTGTCTACTGTGACAATCTTGGCACCACGCAGTTTTGCCATAATCCGGTTTTCCATTCTCGGATGAAGCACGTTGCCATTGACTATCATTTTATTCGTGACCAGGTGCAACGGGGTGCTCTGCGTGTTGCTCATGTTAGCGCTCAGGATCAACTTGCTGATTGCCTCACCAAATCTCTTCCTCGCGTAGCCTTTCTCCATTAGCGCAGCAAGTTAGGTCTCCTCCCTCGTCCAACTTGAGGGGTGGTATTAGCGTATATATATGTATATATATTTGTATTTATTGTATCTATTTCCTTTCCATTAGGTCTTAGATATTCTTCGGTTGTATTTACTGTAATAGCCCTAGTGATAGACTATATATATACTGTAATAGACTCAACTGTAAAATATATCAAATTATAATTTCCAAACAACATCTGTTAGGAAACACCAGAAGCCCATGTGTTCAAAGCCGATCTTCCGGGTTTAAAGAAAGAGGAAGTGAAAATCGAGCTGGAAGAAGACAGAGTCCTGCAAATCAGTGGAGAGAGAAGCAAAGAGAAAGAGGAGAAGAACGATAAGTGGCATCGTGTTGAGAGAAGCTCCGGCAAGTTTCTGAGGCGGTTCAGGCTGCCGGAGAACACCAAGGTGGATGAGATTAAGGCTAGTATGGAGAATGGTGTGTTGACTGTTACTGTTCCGAAAGCAGAGATCAAGAAACCTGAGGTTAAAGCCATTGATATTTCTGGTTGAATGTTGTTTTTTTGGTTCTTTGTACGGGATATCTATGGCTCTTGTAATAATAAGTTTGTAGGAGTTCTTCTAATGGGGATGGTCACATCTGCCATTGGAGCTGAGCTGAACAAATGTGTATGTTTCTAAGTTTTATTAAAATATGAATAAATCTGTATTCTTATAAAATCAAGTTATCCTTTTTTGTTTTCTATTTCTTTATTTCTGGGGTTGCATGTGGTGGTTTCCGGCAGATCTGAGTCTCGATTAGCGGATTCGTGCTCCCTTCCTTTGTTCCTTCCGTATCTCTCTCTTTCTTTGTTTTTGTGGCGGTCACCGCCACTGCTTTTCTTGGCGGTCCAACAGCATTTGTTTGTTCTCCGGTTTAGTGGAGGTGGCGGTTGGTAGTGTCGGGCTAAAAGCGGTTGGAGTCTGGTGATTCTGGTGTTTATTCTCGGGCAGCTGTCGGTGTTTATGGGTCTTCTCCTATATTATGTTTTTAGTTTGTGTCTGTTAGTGTTTCTTTTCTGGATCGGGTTGGTAATAACTGACTTTTCCGGATTGTTGTTTAGAGCAACCCCAATGGTTACCTTCGATTACACCCTTCAAACACATTGTTTTCCGTTTCAGTTATACTTTTTCAACACCCAAAAAAAATCCACTCCAATAAGGAACCTCTATACAACCCCCAATAAACAACTTTTCTCTTTCATCACAACTAACTATCAATATATTTTCTAGCTTTGTAACATTTTCTCACAATCAGGATAAAATATTTGTAACATATTCGAATAAAATGTTGAACTAAAAAAAATATACGGTGTGTTTTCTAATAAAAATAGCAAAAAATCGTATATTTTGATTATTTCATTTACTTTCATCTTAAAAAATATGTTTTTCACATAGTTGAAATATTGTATGTTTTACCGAAATAATAATAATTTATGATATCATTACAACAAGAAAAAAATTGATTCACTATTATTATTATTATTGAGGGAATATTATTAATATTATATTATATTAGTATATGCCAATCAAAGCATCGACAGTTTTGTTCAAAAAAAAAAAAAAAAAAGCCTCTGACAGTGCAACTTGCAACCCCAACATGCTACTTGATATTTCAAGGCTGCTATAAGGGAAATGCATTCACGGGTGTGGTGTCAAGACACCATTGTATCAAAAAAGGCCTTGAAATGGATTTAGAGGTTGGGATTGGGGGCCTATTGTGGTTGCCCTTAGGCTTGTTATAGTACCCCGTATTTTTTAAAAGGTATTTTGATAATAATAATAATAATAATAATAATAGTAAGTAGTAGTTGAAATTATGAATGTGGTTTACAATATTTGACACTTAATGCTAGTTTTTTTTTTTTTTTTTTTGTGAAACGACACTTAATGCTAGTTAATAAGTATATATATGGGACTCTTAAGACATTGCAAATTAGGAAAATAAAGGAACAAGAGCTTTATTACTCAAGAAGAGTATATAAAATAGATGAAGCTTAGAGTAACGCAACGGTCGTCTCTGTCAAAAGGAGAATTAAAGATATGACGTTTCGGTAAATGGATTAGCGGCTTGGATTTGAGGTAAGAAAAAGGTGTCATCGTGACAAAGATTAGTTTATTGCGAGTATTAATTGAGGTGTTACATTTGGGATTATGATATGAGATTGTATTTATGATTAGAATTGTTAATTGGTGAAATCGATGGTTGATGTAATAATTTGTAAAATTGGGAATTAGTGAGTGTTGTTAGACCTGAGTTTTGTTGCTTAGATTCCGCTATTAATTTAAGAAAATGCTTTAGTTAGAAAGGCTTCGTGTTAGAAGTCTTTTCTCGGAACATGGCCGGATGGTCCGTTTTTTCTGAAAATACTCAGGTTTTCGGAACGAGGCGTTACATTTGTAGATTTGTTTAAGTTTTGCTATGGACAAGATTGACTGTTGTATAATGTTACCAAATGAAATCCTCTCGAGTGAGGTAGAATTTGGTGGAAATGAGTTTACTCATGTTCTTTTTTCTTTTCATTGCTTGTGGTTGTGGTCCAGCTTTAGGCTGGCGGTGATCCAGCTATTTCTTGACGTTGGTCCGGATGTATTCCGTTCTTTTTAGTTTTTAATGAATCATTTCATTTCTGGTTTAAAAAAACAAAGATAAAGAAATTAGAGACACTCGTTCAGAATTAGAAATTACAAATAGTCCTTTTAATTTCTGAAATCTAAAACTACGAGTATTTTGGTAGCGGAAAGAAATGAAGTGAGGATATCCTAGCAGCGTCACCACCTTCTTTTACTGGTGTGAGACTTTTGTGGAATTGACTTTTGGCAAACCCCACCAACACACCTAGTAAAATTTAACGTAGATGCGTCTTTTCAAGACTAAACAAATGCAATTGGAAGCATCCTTCGAGATTCATTGAGGAACATTATTCACTCGTTCTCTCAAAAATTGGTTGCTGGCTACGAAGTAAAAATAGGAGAAACTCTAGTGATTTATCATGCGATTTTTTTTATCTATTACATGAAGATTTTCATAGCGTGATTTTCATGGGAGGTTCTCTCGCAATCATTAAGGCTCAAGATTTGTTTCAGGTGGGAGGCATTCTCTCACAATCATTCTCGACGACGGGTGAAATATGTTCAGATGTTTTTCTTATTTAGAATTTCCCTATGTTAGAAGTTTGGGTAATCGTCCAGCCCACCCTTTAACCAAGTGTAGGATCAAAATTCTAGGAAATTTCTCGTCCTTCAAATGTTGTTTTAGCTTGTTTGATGGATCAAATTTAATAAAAACACTTTTTCTAAAGTTGATGAAAATAAAATAAAATAAAAAAGAACTTCTAGATCGAACAACTTCCCTTCTTTTTTTTTCCTGAAGAAAAAATCTTGGATATATATGTTGGATCGAATACAACGGAAAATGCTGCTAGAGGGGGTGAATAGCAGTTTTTAAACTTTTTAATACAAAATCAGAGTGTATATCAAATTACTTAATACGTGTATTAAATTCAATCAACTACTAAATTAACAAGTAATCAAATAGATGATTATCGAACTTAATACTTTGGTCTGAAAGTGTCCAAACAAATTTCAGCAGAGATAAGTGTTAAATAAATCAAATTAGTTTTCTCAAAGTAGACAGAACACTAATATAATGCAGCCTCAAGAAATGATCAAAATTGACTACGGCAATATGAAGATGTCGATACTACTAAGGATTAATTTAGAGAAAAGCCAACGGTATTGATGCAGCCTATATCAGTTTTAATTTTGATCTAACACAAAGAGATATGTTTTTATCTTGTCTATAGGCAATTTAGTCCTAAGTGTTTCAACATATAAGTAAAGTGCAGAAAATAAAGGGTCAACACAGCAATTTAGGAATAGTTACCCCTTAGGCACTAACAGACGTGACTAAGAGATACGCTATTCCCACTTGAAAGACGAATCTATGCCTTTCAAGCCTAATCCACTTAAAATACCTTTTTGGAGTACAATTACAGACGTTGTCCAGTCACTACTGACTCAACCAACCACGCAATGAACCGGACCACCACACGAACCACTATGACTTCAATCACGCACAGTAGTCACTACACAGCACTCCACTAACACAACACTTGTCTTGTACAGCGAGTACAGCCCCCTCAACTGTCAAGACCACAATTTCTATCACTCTTTCTCACCACACTTACAACACACGCTTTATGAAAAGATCGGAAATATGTAAGTACAAAATGAACTTAGAAGGCTGGAAAATAAAGTGCTCGAAAAAATATGCCTCAGAAAATCAATCTGTAGATGATCAAATGTTGCTTGTAAGCTTGGTGTCTTTTACAGCTTCACTTGGCCTTCCTTTTATAGTGTCATTCCATCAACTGACTTCCTTAAATGTAGATGCCAGACTCTTTAATTTTGAATTTGAAAAGCATCAGAAATATCAAGCGTCCAGATGAAATGAACCTGCAAAAGTCTATCAACACAACTCAGCAGATTTGTTAGTCCAAATAAATATAGAATACAATTTTTATAAATGAAACAGATGGTATAGCAGATATTTGATGTTTTAATACTATAATGACTAAGTCATATTTAACTCGAAAATAGCAGCATCGAAAATGACATGGTTAAAAAAAATGTCAATAATAAAATGTTTTAGCAAAAATGTAGTCTATAAATTAAGACTTATAATAAACCAAAAATAAAATATTGAAGATGGACACATAGCATTATTTATATTTTTTTAGTTAAACAAATTATTAATAAAATAGAATACGAAAAAGACTTCCCTGAACTTAAGGATTCAGCCATCGGAAATAACGAAACCGTAAGATTCTCCATTGTTGATGACGATCGAGTCATTTTCGGCCTCATCTTATGGTTTACAAACCTTCAGACTTTTGGTTTGCCAAAGACGAGAGATTACCGGATAAGCAGATAAATCAGGAATTCTGTTTCATCAGAGGATCGAAATTGAATGGTAGCGATTGAGATATAGACGACTGAATTACTCGATAAGGGCGTTTGAAAGAGCCGATAATGGAGGAGAGGAGGTTTAGAAGGTTGGGGGCGGCATAAATGTACATGTCACATATTATAAAGTTATTTTTAAAATAATTAAAACACAACAATTACTCAAAAACATTTTCTCAACAATATATTATCAAAAAAATGTACACAAAGTGTACTATACAAAAGAGAAAAAACTCAAACCGTCCTAACTAGGCTAACTAGCAAACTGATTAAGATTTACAATAGATTTGACCCTAGTTGAGATACTATGTACAAAAGAGCTATTCCAAGGAAAGACACCACCCTGCCCAAAAAGCACATTTTTACGCTAGAACCATGCGCAAACAATAGTTTCTCTAAAGATATATCTCCAATCCACCACGACATAATGAATAATATCGCCTTGGGACTTGGGAGAGATTAAAATCGAGCCACGTATCAATCCTCCTGAAACCAAAAAAACGAGCATGCCAAGAAAAGGTGAGAAGCGTCTTCCAAATATTGCAAATCCAGTCACAATCTCTAACTGCGTGGAGATTAGTCTCGATACAAGCACCATAGAATAAGCATGAAGAATTAGCACTTTATATGTGCTGGGCAATAAACCCATTAGTCTTGAGAATGTTGCTCCGAGCCTCCCAGAGCGTCAAGTTAAGCCTCTGTGGGCCCTTAAGCAGGGCTGACCCTGCATATTTTTGGGTCTTCGGTGACTTCGCCAAAGAAGGTCTTTTAGTTCGAATTTTTTTTTTCCTTTTCGAAAATATATACTTACAAAATATTACTTCAACATCGCGCTTCTAAAATCTGTAGATACAAAATTTAAATTCATTGATGTTAAATATTTTTTCATATATTGTTATCGTTTGCATTTGGGTTGCTGCCATAACAAAACGGTGTTCGACATTTCTCAATTCAAGTAAATTTTTGTAACACATTATATTCGAGCCCATAATTTAGGCATTTATCAATTTAAGGAAGAAAAAAAAAATTAATACGTTATATTAGGTTGGTTGAGATTTAATCTTTACGATTTTTTTTCACAAAATATGTAATTTCGGTTCAGCTGAAGGTTGGGCCTACTGCCAATTTTTTTTTTTAATGATTTGACGGCCGAAATTAAGCATTTTGGAGTAACACCCAAATTACAGTCCACAAACATATACTTGAATTCATAAGCATTTGACGGAGGAATTTTTTTTTTAATTCATAAGCATTTTTTTTTAATTCATAAGCATTTTTTTTGGGGAGTTATTATTCGCACCACGCCAAACCTACCGCTGCACCACTTTATCATTTACACCACACCTAAATGAAAAAATCTACCTTTACACCACAATGATTTTGAAACTTATTTCACTCTTTATTTACACCACAATTTCTATCTTTACACCACACTTTATAACTATTTCCACACCAATTTATTTTTATTACGAATTAGTCCCCTATTTTTACCTACCTTATATCACACACCCCTACCTACAAACCCCAAAATTTCCCCCCATAAACACCTTCTTCTTCATTAAACTCATTTCACAAACCTTTCATCTTCATAAATTATCACCATTTCACAAATCTTTCATCTTCATCATCATCATAAACCCACATCATCTTCAAATTTTTTTCTTCTCCATCTTCTTCATCTTCATCATCATCACAAATCTTCTTCTTCTCCATCTTCTTCATCTACACCTTTGTTTCATCATCATCATCACTTTCATCATCATCACCAATTTTTTTTCCTCATAATCATATCTACACCAAATCAATCAATAGCACAACAAAAAAAAAAAAAGCTTCTTTGGAGGGTCTATATCAATTTTCAATGGATGATGGAAAGGAATCAAAATCACATCTTGGAGAAAATAGGGTTTCCAACACCATGGATGAGAAGGTACTTTTGAAATCAATAACCTATTTGATGTTATTTTCCTTAGATTAACATTTCAAAATGCAATAATGTAAATGAAATCAGGATATTGAACTCTCATTTTTTGTTTGGTGAATGCTTTCTAGCCAATTTTAAGCCTTTTCTTAGCTAGATTTCGCCCAGATCGATACAACCTTACCAAAGTCGGATTTCATAGATTCGACCTTGGTATGGTCGAATTTAACTAATATATGCGACATTGTGAGAGTCGCATGTGGCTAGTTCGACCTTGTCAGGATCGAATGTCTAAATTGTTTCACAATATTATGGCGTTTATTACGTGTGACAATCGACTTTGACCCTATTATTCATGATTTGACGATAGCTTATAACATTACAGGTAGACGACAACATCAGCCAAAATGATGGTCGTGATGACAACTTCCCTAGTGAGGATGAAATGATCGCATTAGAATTGTTGAACCAAAACATGGCGTTAGTGGTAGTAGATGAAAATACACCTCTCAATATTGATACCGGTGATGCTTTCATTACTGAACGGGTAATTATATATTCACAGATGTGACGTTAGATGTGAAAACTTAATCCCACGATCGCTAATTGTTGGTAATAATCACATGTGTAGGTATTCAACACTGACACAGAAGCTATTGAATGGATGAAAGAAGTTGCAAGCAACATTGGAATTGTACTAATCAGGTGGAAGTCGGACTACTCAGATGGTCGAAGTCCTTATGTGAAATACGCTTGTGAAAGGGGTGGCGACGTGCGCAAGGACTATGCGAAGAAGGATGGAGGTGTTGGGAAAGGTAAGCCCCGGAATACTTTCTCAAAAAAATGTGGGTGTCCATTCCTTTTGTTATTGAAGAGTGAGAAGGCGGTTGGCGGGTGGCGGGTGAGTGTGAAAAATGGTTTTCACAACCATGATTTGAACAAATCAGATTTGGGACATTCGTTCAAGGGGCGTTTGTCAAAAGACGAGATAGACCTTGTTAAGAGTTTGACGAAGAGCGGAGCATGCCCTAAAGATATACTCAAGGCATTGAGGGATAGGAATGGAAAGAATGCAACTTCGGTGCAAACAATCTACAATCAAAGAGTGAAGTTGAAAAAATTAGAGAGAAACAATCGGACAGTAATTTAAGAGGTCTTTTACAAGGCTCGTGAAGAGGAAGTGTTTTTTCGTTACTTACAAGATGGAGAAACAGTAACACATGTGTTTTGGGTTCCAAAGGACTCATTCTCATTGGTGAAGAATTTTCCACATGTGTACCTGATCGATTGTACTTACAAGACGAATAAGTATAAGTTTCCCTTTCTACAGATTGTTGGGGTCACCTCTACCAACATGACATTCTCAATTGGTTTTGCTTTTCTAGCAAATGAGACAACTTCGAGTTACGAATGGGCCTTACGAAAGCTTCACGAGGCACTTATCACCATTGACACTCCGGTTAAAGTGATTGTTACTGACAAAGAACAAGCTTTAAGGTCTGCCATCCGCACAGTATTTCCAACATGTAAAAATCTTTTGTGTCAGTGGCACGTAGAGAAAGCAGTGCAAGCGAAGCTTAGACAGTCATTAAGTGTAGAAGCATCCGCTGAGATTGAAAAGATGTGGAAGAGAATTATATATAGTGACACCGAAGAAGATTACTTGGCTGGAGTGGCTGAAATAAAGACCAACGTAAGCGTGAGTGTATTCAAATATCTGGAGGAAAATTGGTTGGGCGATTGCAAAGAACAATACGTGAATGTTTGGACGAATAAAGTGTTCCATCTTGGGAACACCCACACTAGCAAGATTGAGGGGGCTCATGCAGTTTTAAAGAATTGATTACGTACTTCAAATTGCGACATGGCAACCGGGTGGAAATCGGTGGCGAACATGTGTGTGCAACAGTTTCGAAACATAATGGCGTCATTTGAAACATCAAGAACAAAGTGGCCTTGAACTTAGATGGGAAAACGTGGTGTCTCAGTCTACGTGGGTTTGGGTCACTAGATGCTTTGACGTTGATCGAGAAAGAGGTGGATAGGTCGAAGAAAGTTGGTTTGGACTCAACAGATTGTGAGTGTGTGACTAGGAAAACACACGGGATACCTTGTGCACACGAGATTTTTGGCATCTTACAGACTAGGGAAACCCTACCTCGGGATTGTGTTCATGAGCATTGGAAAACGTTATCATTGGATGGGCCGTCAAGAGATGAAATCATTGATCCAACGCCACATATTGCTCGTTTCGTTGAAGTGTTTAACAGTTCAACCAATACACAACAAATGGAGATGGTCCAACGACTGGTAGAAGTGGTTGATCCGGCTAAAACAACGCTTAGTCAACCAAAAGTGAAGATAAATCCTCGAGGGAGGCCGAAGGCGAAGGCAACCGCTAAACGTAGGATGGCAAATGACGAGTGTTCAACAACAAGATTGCCCTCATTGCATGAACACGTGGATGAGAAAAATCAAAATGAGGTGAAAGAAGAAAATAAAACAAGAAAAAGATCAAGAACATGCAAGGCGAGTAATAAAGTGGAGGACGGTATGACTAGTGTTGAATCCACAAAAGTGGAGAATCTTATCATGAGGAGTATAGATATACCCGATCCACTTCAAGAATTTATCGAGTGTGTCATTGATGTAAAAGGTGATGGTAACTGTGGATATCGAGCTGTTGCTGTGGCAATCGGTTTTCCTGAGAATGAGTGGCCTAAGATTAGGCGAGATTTGTTTTTGGAGCTTAAAGAATATGAGGAACACTATGACAAATTGTTTAGGATGAAAGGCTTGAGCGTTCAGCTTTTAAAGGGAATCGATTTTAAAGGCAAATGAAGATGCTCTGAAAAATTTTGGATGAAGACGACACCAATGAACTGGGTTATATCGGAAAAGTACAATGCCGTTGTGACTTTGTTTTGTCCCCAATCTAAGGGTGACACTGTAACGTGTTTTCCAACAAAACACAAGCCGAGAACCCCTCATCCCTTGAATATCACACTTCCGTACAAGAATAATCACTATGCGTGTGTTATGATGAAAGATGATTGTCCACTACCTCCTATGATCAATCCGTGGAAGGAAGAAGCCCCTAAAGTGTCGGAAGAAGTGAGCATTGCATGGCTACAACTGTTTGGAGAAAGGGTTGACAAGGGAGAGAGATTGTTATATCCTAATGGTCGCTCCGCAGGTCACGTTGACGTCAAAGATTGATGGATATCGGATCTAGGCATTATTTTATTTTCATTTTGCCAATTTCACTTTTGCTCCACCATCCTTTTGAACTATGTTGTTGGTGGAAGTTCATTTTGTTTACAAAACTCACTTTTGTATTTTATCTTGGATGCATTATTTTCATCTTTAAATACGGCACCTCATCGTTTCGAAACTTAATTTATAAATGGAATCGCGTTTGAAACGAGTTAAGTAAATGTTTGAGCTTTAAAAAAAGGAAAACAGGGAGAAACGACCCCCTTGAGGTCGAAACAAGTAGAAACGACCCCCTTGAGGTCGAAACCTGGGAGAATCGACCCTATTGAGGTCGAAAACAACTCTGTTCGGAGAATCGACTTCACGTAAAGTCGTATCTCTTAGAAACGACCTCCCTGAGGTCGGATCTAGTGTATTCGACCTTGCTATGGTCGAACCTATTGAGATTCGACCTTGATATGGTCGAAGCTTTTGAGATCCCACAACCGAAGTCTAATTAACAAGAATGAGATACAATCATAAAAATCCATAATAGTCAAAGCCATACGGGCGATCAAAGCCATGTTTAATACATAATAGTCAAAGCATACGATAATTGTCACAAAATAAAGAAAAACATATGATAGTTATCGAAGTACAATCATTTTTTTCTCGTCTTTCGGTTTTCCTTCTCCAATAGAATTGCCTCCCCCTTTCCTCCTTTGGCATCATCCTTAGATTTGTCTCTTCCAACATCGGATGGTTCGCATATTTTAATACCACCGGGCTTCCTGACGGATTTGCTCTTCTTTTTCCCGGTATCTATGTCGTCGTTGAGCTTCCTTTTTCCTTTTTCCTTCACCATATTAGATTTGCTATTTTTTTTCTCGGCATCCGCAACAATTGTAGACTTCTTTTTCTTTGTCACACCCGATGAAGTCTCACCAATCTCCATATCAGCAGTTCCGACGCAAACCCCTTCTTTGAGTGTGTCCACTACAGCCTGCAATGCATGAAACAACTCATTCTTTGTTGCCTTCAAGCCCTTTCTCAAGTATCCATCACCCAAGTCGATAGCTTTCCTCATCCAACGACCCTATGCAAGTGAAATAAGTAAGATTAAAGCATTATTCAGAAAATTAATATATTACGAGTGTATAGATCCATACTTGTTCGTATTCACCACTTGCAAAGACCGACGAAGGCAATTCATGATTAAGTTTGATTATTGCAGATGATTGGTACCATTCATCGTATTCCTTCGTGCATTGCCCATTCTTCTTCGCACGTGGGCCTCTCAAATTTTCGGGAATAAGATGGTAATTATATTCCTCAAAATCTTTGTCCCGATTATCAAACTTTGCAAGGTAAGCTCGGACTTTCATACGAGACGATCTCTTTGCAAGAATAGGACATCCAGGCTTGTCCTGCACACGGCCAAATTGTCTCACAACTCTGTTTGGATGATACGGCTCTTTCATGTTGTCAACAACTAGACATCCACAAAACCAAGCAACCTCGTGAGGATCCTCACTCCTTTTGCGATACGGGGTCCAAAGAATCTACAAATAATAAGATAAGGAAAACAAAAGTCATAAGTGTGTCCGTTCAATTAAACTCCAGTTTATAAGTACGTACAAAACTTACATCTTCCTTGGTCATATTGTCCAACTCCCCCCGCACATACTTCAATTGTTTATTTGCAGCTTCATCCACCATGTGGAATGACGGATTCCATTTCTGTGTTCTGATATCCCCGCGGGTGATCTCTCTCCTTTTTTGAGGCCGTTGTTTGGGACAATGTTCGTATATCCATGCCTGAAACAACAAAAAAACCACATTTCTCACGAGATTTTCTTCATAATTATAATGTATAAAACAAAAATAGTAAAAATTTAGATGTATCTCCAACAAAGTGAGATATCCACATATACCTTTTGGTCTCGTAAGTGGCTGCTTTGCTAAGCATCCTATATAAATAGGACAATGTGCCCGCACCCCACGCCCATTTATCCAATTGCTTCAAATCTTGTAAATAGTAAAGATATTTTACCTTCACTTTATCCCCTGATCTGTCTTGAAATAAAGTGCATCCCAATAGTACCAACAAAAAACCTCTCGTGATTTGCTCGGCTGAAGCATTGCAGCGTCTGTTTTTAGACCTCGACAAATTGTTGATAATCCACGATGTCCTCAGAGAATATCCTGAGCAACGAGCCAGTTCTACTTGCACAATTTGGACTGGTATTCCAAGAAGATTTGATATCCAGACATCCAACGGATCAAGTTCTGTCCATTCCACTTCCTCCATCGCCTTTCCAACTATAGGAATTTCCAACAATTGTTCAACATCGTCCAAAGTTATAGTCGCCTCACCAAAAGGCATGTGAAACGATGTTGTTTCAGGATGCCAACGCTCAACAAAGGCCGACACAAGAACCTTATTCGCCGTCTTATAAGAACCATTATAGAGGCAATACAAAATTGTTTTTTTATCATATTGCGTGTGGCCTCTAACTCCTCGTACAAATCCTAAGTATGCATTTTGTTTGTGTATTGCTTGCACGTAAGAAATCCACGATCCTTTTCAAAGCAAAATAAATATGGTAGATGTTGTTAATCAAATCCATATCATAATTAAAACATTTACATTGTAAGAGATAACTTATATTTACCTCCCTCTTCAGTAGATGATGTGCTACGTGATCATGCTTTTTATCGTACAATTCATAGTTAAACACGTCATCATCAAGATCGAAGAGCAAATCGTCTTCTTCTCCACTCCCCTGAAAACCCTCTTCACTGCTTTCTTCTCCATTCCCATCATGGCTCCCTTCATCACTTTCTTCTTCATTCCGATCATCGCTCCCTTCACTTCTCTTTTCATCTCTCTCTTCTTCAACGCCTTCAATTTCATTATCTTCGTCTTCACTACCCTCCTCTCCACCACTATCTTCTTCTTCAGATCCTTTTGTTTCCCGGTTTCTTTCTTCTTCGTCACTATCTTCATTACATATTTTATCCCTTACTTCAAGTATTAACGCTTTTCTCCCCACACGTTTACCCCCTGTTCCTTCCAAATGTGTACTTGTTTTTCCTCTTCTATAAGAGGCAGACATTGCTTGACGTCTTCTTGACGGCTCCTCATCATTGATAGACGTACTTTGGCCCTTTGTCCTACCCATCTGCACACAAAGATGAAAAGACAAGTTCATGTCATTTCTCATTCAATTAAACACAAGCTACAATCATTAATGATCTTGGTATCATGATCTAATCATTTTCACAATAAAGTAAAAAAGGGTTCAAGGAGAAACGACATTACCATTGTCGAACCTTAGAGGTTCGACCTTACGCAAAGTCGTTCCTCAGTGGTCCGACAATGGTGAGGTCGCATCTTTGACAATCGACCCAAAGGGAGTCGAATTTTTGTTTTTCCTCCAGGACATGCGACTTCCCCAAGGTCGCTTTACACACAAGACATGCGACCCCCACAAGGTCGAATGTCAACACTCCCATTTTTTCTCAACACACGTGTAAAGCTCAATTCTTTGTTTACAATCGACATCATCAAAGTAGTTTCTTGCTTCTATCATCTTTATACATTCATAACATAACTCACAAACTATATGCATCAACAAAATTACTACTTGTGCATAATCCATTCTCTTAAGCATTTTATCGAACACTTGGTAGGCATATAAAATAACTTGAAGAAACCTAACAATGGCTATCAAAATATGTTAAATGAAAGATGATAAACACTATATAAACGTATACATACCTTGTTTAACACCTTTGAAGCAAAGAAATTTGATCTTGTAGTTGTTGATTGGTGAAGATGAAAGTATGAAATTAAAATGGGTTGTTGTTGATTGGTGGTGATGGAAGATGAAAATGAGTTGTGATGGAAATGAAAGAAGGAAGTTGGGAAGAAGATGAATGGTTTTTTTTTAAGAAATGAAGAAGAGGAAATTGGAGAAGAAGATGGAAGAGGGGGTGGGTTTTTTTGTTTGAGAATTGAGGGGGAATGGGGGGGACGATTTTTGATAGGATTTGGGGGGGGTTTGTATTTAAAAGTTTAGGATATATATATAATTATTTGAATCCGGAAATAGTAAAAATATATTGGTAAAATTATGTTTTTTTATCAAGTTTTGAAAAGTGACTGTGGTGTAGTGGTAGATTTTTAATTATTAAAATAATAGGTGTGGTGTAAGAGGTAGATGACATATTTTTCATAAAGTTGTGGTGTAAATGTAGGTTTAGTGTGGTGCAAATAATAACTCCTTTTTTTTTTTAATTTATAAGCATTTTTTCACATTCAAATTTCTTCTTAATTTCACATTCATATTTTATATCTTTAACAAATTTCCTTGCATCTCTCTCTATATTCTTCCTTTCACTGCCGATGCCTCTCGACGCCGACGGCTTCCTGCTGCCGCGTCCAATCCTTTTTAGTTTTCTCATTCTTTATTTCTTGTCCCTTTCTTTTCCTAGTCTTCTTTTGATTGATTTTGAGGCTTGTTGATGGTACGACTGATGTTTCATCTTCTTCCTCACTTTTCTGGGGTTGCATGTGGAGGTTTCCGGCAGATCTGAGCCTCAATTAGCGGTTTCGTGCTCCCCTCCTTTGTTCCCCCTGTTTCTCTCTCTCTCTCTCTCTTTCTTTGTTTTTGTGGCGGTCACCGCCACTGTTTTTCTTGGCGGTCCAACAACATTTGTTTGTTCTCCGGTTTAATGGAGGCGGTGGTTGGTGGTGTCTTGCTGAAAGTGGTGGGAGTCTGGTGATTCTGGTATAAGAAAAAGAATATATGTATTTATTTTTATTTGGTAATTAATGTTGAAATTATGAATGTCTTTTATTGTCATTGTTATTGTTGTTATGAGTTACAATTTGCATCGATTAATAGTAAATCTGAGGCAAAAGCACGGGTCTACATTCAGGCTCTGCACTCACCTACATACCAGGTGGGTGCCCCTAAAGCGCTTCCCCTGTCTCGTTGGCAGGCCCATCCTGTTAACACTTTAAAGTTTAATGTGGATGCCGTTTTCTCTACCAACATTTCTGCCGTCGGTGGTATTGTTCGCAATAATGATGGCTCCGTCATACGTAGCAATTCAAGGAGGTTAAAAGGAGGCTTTGATGTAAGCACTGGGGAAGCATTAGCATACGCTTTAACTTGGGGGTTCTTTCGGGTGATATTTGAAGGAGATTACTTAACGGTAATAAAAAAAACTCAAATCAATAGATGAAGACTTCTCCCCCACTGGAGGCATTATTGACGATAATCGGGTTTTTATCCCGGCTTTCATTTCCATTGATTTTTCTTTTTTTAAGAGAGAGATGAATGCCCCTGCTCATTTTTTAGCAAAAGAATGTTTAAAATTTGTAGGATGTGTAGATTGGGAACTTCCCTGCCAGCTCATGCCTCTACTATTTGCTTTGTAGATATTGAATACAAGTGTCTTTAAATTTTTTTAAAAAAGGGGTGGGGGAGAGGGGGGGGGGGGGTGTGAAGAAGTCGTGTGTGTGCGCGCAAGTGAGGAAGAGAAATTAAAAAGATGTGGTTTACAATATTGGACACTTAATGCTAGTTAGTAAGTACATATACGGGGCTCTTAAGACCTTGCAAATTAGATATTCTTTGAGAGTGAGGAAAATAAAGGAACAAGAGGTTTATTACTCAAGAAGAGTATATAAATTATATGAAGCTTAAAGAAACGCAACGGTCGTCTCTATCAAAAGGAGAATTAGAGATATGACGTTTTGGTAAGTGGATTAGCGGCTCGGATTTGAGGTAAGAAAATGGTGTCTAACTAAGCATTGGTGACAAAGATCAGTTTATTGCAAGTATTAATTGAGGTATTACATTTGAGATTATGATATGAAACTCTATTTATGATTAGAATTGTTAATTGGTGTAATCGATGGCTGATGTAATATTTGGTAAAATTGGGAATTAGTGAGTGTTGTTGTTAGACGTGAGTGTTGTTGCTTAGATACCGCTATTAATTTAGGAAAATGCTTTAGTTAGATTGGCTTAGTTTTAGGAGACTTTTCTCGGAGCATGGCCGAATGGTCCTTTTTTATGAAAATACTCGAATTTATCAATTTAGGTGAAAAAAAATATTTAACACATTATATTAAGTCGTTTGAGATTTAATCTGCATGATTTTTTTTTCACGAAACATGTAATTTCGGTTTAGCTGAAGGTTGGGCCTTCTGCCATTTTTTCTATTTGACGGCCAATTTGTTTTAGCTTTGGGCCGGCCTTACCCTAAGGCACCGAATACGCTGCAACACCTTCCCTTGCTCGTATAAAGATCCCTTTTCCTTCTCCACAAGAAATCTTTTCTTAAAAAAAAAAAGAAAAAAACAATTCGGGGTCTATTCCAGAAATTCAAATCAGCTGTTACCAAATCTGAAACGATTAACCGGAATAATCTACTCTTCGACTTTCAGCTCATCTCCGTTCTTCACCTTCTTCAAGCAGGTACCGCCGACTCAAGCATTTTCAGATTTATCTTTACTTTTTCTTTTGTTGTTCTTAGCTTAGCTCGACCAATTAGTTGGACGCATTGGTCCTGTATTTTGTTCCGAAAAGGAGACAAATCGTAGAAACCTGATTTGAATCAGCTCAAAGGTGTTCTATGCCGCCTTTTTTTTTTAGCACATTATAAAAAAATCAGGATTTTTTTTCTTAAAATTAATTAATAATCTTAAGAATGTTTGTGGACTGTAATTTGGGTGTTATTTGTTAGCAGCAGCAGCAGGCGTTGCCATATAATGCTTGAATTCATAAGCATTTTTGAATGTGTATGGCTGCAAATTTGCAATTGCAGTAGTACATTACTGATATTATTTTTTATTGTTATTTTCTTTAACAGAAGAAATGAAGAATGCTTTGATAGCTGTAATCAACAGCGGTACAGTGAAGGCCTTAACTACGGTAGCCGTATGCAGCTGCTTCTATGGCTTTTATGTTGGTGAGAAGCGTAGAGTCGAAACAGCAGGCAAGGTTGTGGCTGCACTTCGTAAGTTAGAGGCTAAACTTGAGTCAATTGAATGATTGAGGGGCTTGCTGGTAAGAACAAAAGTTCTAATGATGATTAGTTTTTGGATTATGTATGTTTGATGAGAGATTATGGTAGTTTAGTATTGAATGTTTGATGGTACTGAATTAATGAATGATGTTTGATGGCTCTATGGTAGTAGTAGTAGTTAACTATGAATGTTTAATTAGAGACTATAGTATTAGTTTAGTATGAAGGTTTGATGGTCTATGGTAATGAATGTTTGATGGAATATAGATGTTTGATAAGGTTATGGTACTTAAGTATGAATGCTAATTTTTTATGAATGTTAAATGACAATATTGTGGTGTAATGAATGATTGTGTAGCGGTATGTCTCGGAAATCGAGCCCACAACCGATAATATGCTCGGAACGTGTTCAGTCGATATCCTGGATGTTTATGTTTTAATAGACGCTATGCTAAATATTAGAAGTCTAAAATAAATTACGATATGAATTAACATGTTAAAAATGTTTAGCCCATCCGACTAAAAATCATCAATCCATCTTTTGTTTTCTTCTGAAAACGAATGCTTTATAATGACCGGAATAACGCGGGAAAGAAACAAACAAACCGCCAAAGCCAAGCCGTAAATAAACCACCAACTAGTGGACAAAGGAAACCCAAATAAGCAACAACAAAAGGACCAAAAAAAAAACAATGAAAAACGACAACTACTAAGTCAAGTAATAGAATAGGATGCGTGGGTGCGTAATTGCAGCCTAGCGGGAGGTTAGAGGTTCGATTCCCACAAGGGGCGAATTATTCCCTCCTGTTAAAGGTAAGCCCATTGACTCTGAGCTACTGGGGAATCTTGATTTACATCTCCACTCATCCCGTGGGACAGGGGGAGTGGGGACCCTCGGGGGTAGGGTTTACCTTTTTTTTTTGTTTTTTTTAATAGAATAGGATGAGACGTGCTGAACAGAAAAGAAGAAAATTATTCAAAGGATGAATGAGAGTTCAGACATGGAACCCCAAAACAATCTATTACCTGACATCACAAACACTACATAATCGAGAAAAAAAAACAAAGAACGCAAACAAACAAATAGCCATTTCGCGAAGAACCGACACTGAAGCATGACCACGCAGACTGCATCCAGCCCGCCACCATACGGCATAACGAAAGATGACTTCTATCTCCGTACAAGAAAGCATATACTAGAGTTGCCGCTAAGAGCCTATAGCCTTAGAAGAGCTAAGAAAACCAACAACACCATGCCACAAAGCCGATGCCACCAGAGAAGGGGCTAGGGGGTGGCCTAGTGCTGGCCTCCCCAAACAATACCAGATCGTCAGCAAAGAAAATGTCGGTCAACGGGGGACCCTGTCTGCTGATCTTAATTGGTTTCCAATTTCCATCACCAACAACCTTATGTATGTGGATTAAAACCTCCATACACAACACAAAGAGGTAAGGAGCAATGGGATCCCCTGCCTCAGTCCCTTTTTAGGTCAAAAGGCGGCTGTTTTGTTGTCATTCCATAGCACGGCCAAGTTGGACGTCTCGAGACCATACATAATTAGACAAACAATAGTGCTGGCGAAGCCTATGTGAACCAGAATTTTCTCTAGGAATCCCCAATCAACTTTGTAATAATAAGCCTTCTCATGATCAATCTTGAGCATCATATTTCTTCTCCTACCCATTTTCTGCTTGGAAAAATGAACTACTTCTTGAGCCACAAGGATATTCCCTGTGCTCCCCTTACCAGGGATGAAAGCAGACTGTGTGTGACTAACCAGATTCCCACTTACAGACTGCAGTCTATTGGCAATGACTTTGGATATGATCTTAACACACATATTTGTTAATACAATTGGTCTGAATTGCATGACTGTTTTTGGAGGACTGACCTTGGGGATCATAGACAAGGCAGTGTTGTTCAGTCTCTTATCAAATTCACTTGTTTCAAAGGCATCAACACAAACTTTAGTACTGCAGGACTCACAGTGGCGCAACAATTTTTGTAGAAGCAGGCTGGTAAACCATCAGGGCCAGGTGCTTTAAATCTCCCCATTCGGAAGACATCATCTTATGATTCTTTCTCTGAGATTCGCCTATTTAGGAACTGCAAGTTTGTTTGGGATAGAGCTGGTAGGTGAATATCATCTCCCTCAATCTGACATGAAGCATCAACCTCATAGAGGTTCTTATAAGAAGTCTACAATCATTTTCTCCATGGGCTCATTATCTGTGGTCCAAAGGCCTTGCTCAGTTTTCAGACAAACAACTTTCCTCTTTTACTGCCTCTTGATAGTGGTGAGGTGGTAGAAATGGGTATTCCTCTCACCCCCAGCCAACCATTTCTACTGGGACCTCTGGTGCCATAAGATTTCTTCTTGATCCAGAATATCATTCAGCTCTCTATTAATCTGCTCGAAGTCTGGTGAGATAGTTGGATGGGGCCTGTTCAAGACTCCTCTCCACCCCTTCTAACCTCTTCAAACACTGTTGTATTCTACAGAAAATATTCCCAAAGACAGTGTAGTTCCTAGATTTGGCCTCACTAGAGAATGTTCTAATGGTGTCAAAAAGATTCCCATTTTCAGCCCATGCTTGCTACACAAAATAATTGAAATGGGTATGCTTCGTCCAAGCCATTTGGAAAAAGAAAGCACCCGGGTCTTTGAATATTGATCTGTAGGTCAGTTTCCAAGCAAATATGGTTGTGGCCTGAGTGCACTCTAGGAAGGTGAGTGACCACTACTCTGTTAAAATTTTCCAACCAAAGCATATCACACCAAGTCTGGTCTAGGCTTTGTTGAATCCGGCTACTTCCATGAACAACTCCAACCCAGGTAAAACAATCTCATTGGAAGGGAACTTCAAGGAGGTCACAGTGTTGTGTCATCAACCACAACTTAGTTCCGTTGATCCCACCCATACTTTTTCCTCTTGTTTATCTCTCTGAAACACCAATTGATTGAAATAACCTGTAAAACACAAAGGTATGTCTACAATCGCACCGAACCTTTGCAAATAGTCCTACAAAACACTTCTGACACTAATAGTAAGAGAAGCGTACATCAGTGTCAGCAACCAATCAATGTGTGTCCCATCCATGACAGCCATGGTTAGACATTGATTTGTGCAATTGATATAGTAAATGAATGTCAAATTCTCATCCCATAAACACCAGATTCCCCTAGAATACCCACGAGCCTCAACAACAAAATTTCTTGCGAAATAAGTTGCGTTGAGGATCTGGACAACTATGTCACTAGAACTTTTGGTTTCCATTAAGTGGATGACTTTAGACTTGTGTTGACTCAAGAGTGACTTAAGATGCCCCAAGAATTCCCTAGAGCTTGCACCTCTACAGTTCCAAACTAATGTTTCCATTAAGAAGATAATGGGTTTGAGTTTGATAGGGTATTTTCCCTACCCTCCATATCAAAAAGAGGATTTTTCAAGGAATCCTCAAAGTCCATAGACTGTGCTTTACTAGAGAGGTTACTGTCTGGAGGGTGTGATTTAACATGTTCCCCCTTCTTAGCACCTCCAGTACTGTCCATCTGAAGGATCATAACTGTGTTTCTCTGATCTGCACCACTAGTATTATCCTTAGAGGACTCATTGAAGACATCATTCAGAGCTATTCTAGTCACAACCCTGACCTTGTAGATGAGTACCTTTTTGTGTTGCTTCCCATGACTAGCATTAGATCCCTCCTGATCTTTTCTCTTCCATGTCTCAACTCTGCTACTGCTGGTATCTGATCTTGACTTTGAACTCTTGGTGGTTGTTTTACTACCACTAGTACCTTCATCAACATTGGACTTTTTGAAAGTCTGCTTTTGGGTTTGTCCTGTCCTTGCTTTTGAATAACTGAATCGTCCTCCCAGAGGATCTACCTATTGTGCTTTATTCCTAAGGTCACTGACCGCTTATGGTACATCATGCATCTCATCCTCTTCCTTTGCCAAACATCAAATCTAGATCCAGTTCCTTTGGTGGGACTACTGGGCTCTGTGACTTCTTCACCCCTCTAATGGGAATCAGTGGGCACTTGCTGCTTTTGTTCATTTGATGACTACTTCCTCCTTCTGGATGCAATCATCCAAGGTCCATAAGGGTTTTATGGCGTTGGTCCCTTTGGGGGTGGTGCAGTCTGAGGCTCAATGTGATTTTCTTTCTCCTCTTTAAGTTTGTCAAGACATTCCGCCTTCTGGTGCCCAAACTTACTACATTCAATGCATATTTGTTGAAGTCAAACTTAAACACAGTACCTTCTACATCCTATTCATAACAACTAATGATTTCAATTTTTTTTCTCCAAATCCAGTTCTACGCTGATCCTAGCATACCTCCCCTTTTGATTCTGAACCGTGACTAGATCGATCTTGACAGTTTTTCCAATGAGATTTCTTAGACTTTTCAAGATGGGTTCCCTAAAGATCTCTAGAGAAAGAGCAGAAATAAGTACCCAAGCTAGGGTGGTGGTAATCTGATAACGCTCTAAATGGTACCAAAAATTATACATTTATTCACCCCGAATTCTGCTCAAGAGAGAATAAATAGGCTCGTTATTATATGGAATATATGTTAAATGCTATGTGAGTGTTTCCGGGATCGTAATTCCGCATCTACGCTAATTTCCCAAGGCTTTGGTACTATTTTGTCTCGTTTTGTGTGTTTTATAGGATGTATCGGATCTGGAGCATTGAAGAGTGGATTTGGACTGAAAGAAGTACATTGGGCCGAGTGATTAAAGTCCAAGAAGAAGCCTGCTGAAGAAAGAGAGGAAAAGTAGGCCCGGTAACTTGGAGGCTAGGACTGGTAAACCGGCGTCTTGTTGGACACGAAATTGATTCTGCCGCATTATCTAGGTCGGTTAGGGTGTTAGAGAGTCATAAGTCGGTCATTGTATCTATATAAGGCCGCATTAACATATTATTGCATAAGTTTTCATAAGAACTCAATTATATTCAATTTTATTATACAAATTTGATGAAATAAAGTTTTCTTAAGCTTTGGAGAGTTGTTTTCGGTTTTCTCCCTTCTTCTATCATCTCTAGCTTGAGTAGATCGAGCTAGATCTCTATTGTTGAAGGTATGAAGCTTTGAACGTTCCTTTATTGTCTTCAATATGGTAGATCTGTTCGTATTTATGTGTTTTAGTTAATCTGCATGTTTAACAACCCCATAATTTACTTATTTTAATCTTACTGAGCAATGTAGATCCAGAAATTAGGAAAAGCCGCCCCCGGTAACCCGGCGGTCTATACCGGTTTACCGGGGCATGTTTTAGAAAACCTAAACTGGGATTCACTACAGCTACGTTGATCGACATGTTTCATTAACAGTAGGTTAGATCTGGCCAATCTGTTTATTGTAATCGTAAATTAACATGAAGGACTGTTAGTGAAGTGTTAATAAGGACATAGTCTAGAATGGACCCTAGGAACGTGCTGGTCAATGTCGACAGCTGTCTAGGCGGGTTAGTGGTGTGAGTTAGCGCTCAATATCGGCAGTTCTAGTTCTTTATGCATATGGACTATTACAGACCAATTAAGGAGGGTAGCTTGCGTATAAATTGTCTACTGCCATTGTCGGAGTAGATAGGGTTAGGAATTGCACCCGTAGCTGATGATAATGATAATTAAAACGAAAGATCGCGATTAATCTAAGGAAATTATGTGGGGAAGTAAACATAATGATTAACTAATCCAAGTTAGTAGATTGGTGAGGAGAGGAGAGGAATACCCTGTTTGTTTTCTTTTATGTTATTGTTGGTCAATGACCGCCTCTATGTTGCTTCTCAATTAGGTTACAATCGTTTATACTTATAGTTGCATTGTCTCTGTGGGATCGACCTTGACTCGCATTTACTATACTACGATGTACCTAGTATTCTTGCTAGTAATATCGACGTTAGTGACTTACACGCGATCAAGATTTTTGGTGCCGTTGCCGGGGACAATGGCCATTTTTAAATATAAACGTTTTAATTCTAATTAAGAAGTCGTTTTATTTTTATTCTATTTTATTTTGAGTCTTGAGTCGTTCTGTATCAATCCTGCACATGTTAAAATGCCAGAAAAAGAAATTTCTGGGCCGGTTTACCGTGGCTAACCCCTGGGTTATCGAGGCCTGAAAAATCGATTTCTGTACAGTTCCTGTTGTTCTGTGTTATTCCATGTTGATTTTAGTTAGTAGGTCCGCAGCAGTTGGGATCACACCCAACTGAAGCGGAAGTTGATAACCTTTTCTTTGTTTTATTTTGTCTTTTGCACGTAGATCAGAACACTTCAGAAATTCGATCATACCAGAGTTGAAAAAGAGCGAACAAGTCAAGCAATATGCCTAGGACAATATTGAATATCACACCGATTTCCATGTACCCTGGATCTGAAGCAAGAGAGCATTATGAATCTGTAAAGCAATGGTTGGAAAAAGAGGAGAAATAAGCAATCAAGCAAGAGCCTGAAGAGAACTTGAAGGAGTATAGCACGTACCGTCCAGGTGAGTTCCCTTGTGAGTTAATTGATATATCGTCTTCGGATTATGATTCTGATGATCCTGAAGAGGATCCTGACACGATGTTTTCTGAGCCTGAGGATTACCCAGACTCAAACACCGTGGTAAAGTTAGAAGACCCTGACATTGAGCAGGAATTTATGAGACTAATGTTGAGAGAAAGAGAAGAAAAGGACCACGACAAGATGCTCACGGAAGCTTGTCCTTCTGTGTTGCGTAGTGAACGAGTTGAGCTAAAAGTGGAAAACGTGGAGTCCTTGGGTCTAAAGCCTAAATCTCGACGCAGAGGCAGACCTAGCACACAAGCTAAAAGAGAGAGGCGTGCTAGGAAGAGAGCTCAAAAAGGTTCTTTAAAGGTACAAGCCTCTGGAGCAAAAGTTCAGCGAGTTAAAGCTCCAACCCTTGAATGATCGGAGATTTGAAGAAAGTCGAGCTGGCGAATATAAATTCAGAACTATTTCTTCAAACACTTAGGTAGTTTATGAATGAATAAAAGTAGCCAGATGAAGGGACGAGCTTTTTTTCATCCTACCGCACTCTTAGGCTTGAAACCGAATGGTTGTGGAAAGGTTTTTTTTACTCGTTGCGGATTCTAGTGAAGTAGGTTAGGTTTTGAGTCGGAAATAACAATTGAAGAGTGAAGGTCTAGTCAATTTGAGATCAGAATTGAGTAGAGAGGTTGAGCAAAGTGTGCAGTGAAGGCAGACAAAGAATCCGGGGAAAAAGAACCCCCGGTATCTCGAGGGTATCCTCCGGGTTACCGAGGTTGGTTTTTCAGATTTCTGAATGTCATGTTGTAAAGCTGATTTTTTAGAGACACGTGGAGGACACACGTTGCACCAGATACGGCCAGTCTGCAGAAACGCCACCCTTTTTCCCTCTTTTCAAATCTTTCATCCTTTCCCACACTCCACCATAACTCCACCTCAATCCCATCAATCACCTCCTCAAATCCCTCACCCTAATAACTTCTCTACCCACCATCCCACTAAAACCAACCATATTCACTCCCTTCTTACTATTTAAACACCCCTTTATCACCAATCTCATCATTCTTATCAATCCTTTCCCCACAATTAATCTAATTCTTCCATTTCTTCTTCTTTATCTAAATTCGGCCAACATCACCATAACATCACCACCATATCACCACCACATCACCATCAATTCCTTCCATTTTCCAAATCCTTCATACCATATTCACCACCCATGTTGCTGTTCTGTAGTGCTGTTGCTACGGTGAAGTGCTGGACTTTTTTTATCTTTTATTACCAGAAGCACAGTCCCATCAGAAAATTCCAGGCCGGTAAACCGCACCATACCTCCGGTTTACCGAGGGTTATTTTCCAGAATCAGCTTCAGTGTCATCATCTATACTCATTCAGGATGGGTCCTAAGCGTCAACGTTCAGCGGTTCATCCCAGTGGTTATCAGACTGTGTATGGAGACGCTGATGAGAGTCAACTTTGCTATAATTTAGTGTGCATTTTACACTCAATTTATAGCATATTCGGTGTAATTTTGGGGTAGTTAAGTGTTTTTATAGGGACATTTCACCACGACTTGAATCACAAGACGATAAGACGTTTACGTCGAAAATCTCGATATTTTTGGGTGATTTGTGTATGTTTTATTGGTGTTTGTCACGCTTGGGTATGTGGTTTATTTTTATTACATGTATAGCGTGATAGAGGGCGTGACGATGATTACAACAGTACGAAAATCGTCTAAAACGGAGTTCATATGAGGAAATGACACATACATCAAATTCAAGTATTCGGAAAAAAATATTATTATCTAACTATATCGGGATCCCGACTTTTGTGTTGAGTGGGAGGTGAAGCGCCAGTATTTTCGTCCGTGTGCTTGAGTGCTTCCTTCTTCAAATAAAGAAATAAAAAAACAAAAAGAAGAGAGGAAAAAGAAAAAGTGGGAAAGCCTATTGGTCAAAGAGAGGGCCCGCCCTATTACAAACAATTAATGTTGCGGTAACATACAAAGAAGGGGCTACGCTGATGCACTTTTATTTTACGGGAATTTTTCCGGAAATATAATGAGGTCGGCTATTGTGGTATAAATAACACCTAGGTCAAATTTCAACACACAGACTTCTTAGTATAATTTTATTTTTCTCTGCAACTTTTCTCTCTTCCATTAGATTAGGTTTATTTTATTTTTCTGCAATAATTTCCTGCAACAACTACTCGTTTATTCTGCGATTTCAACACAACGAAATGACGATTCGAGTGGTGGATTGCTTCAATCTTTTTGTGGTAATTATATTCAGCTTTTTATCATGTCATTTACCAATTTATTTATGGTTTCTTGCGTTCTTGATTTTATTATGAATAGCTGAATTTATTATAGTTAAATTATGTGATGGAACTACGAAATTGATGTCTAAACGATGATCTAGGGATGAGTAGAGCTTAAAAATGTAATCTTTTGAATTGTTGTGTCCAAAAATTTGATTTTAATGCTTGAATTAATTTGATCACTTGATTCATGATTAAACACACGAACTTTATAAATGTATTTTGCGAGGGAGTGTGCGAACTAGAATTTTAGGATTGCCATGCACGAACTAGTCGAGTTTTTCGCAGCCTGTTCCTTGGTAAGGTTATTCTAGCTAAGCCGTGAACTCGGTGGATGCGGAGCGTCTCATTGTTTTTCATCATATTAGGTCAATTAAATCCCATAGAGGGGACTGTTGAACCGAGTATAGGGTAACTAGGTTGTGGTATTAGCGCCTAGGGACCAGTTTAGGAGATTGCACCCACAACACATTCATTAGAAACCATTGGTTGGTTGGTAGGTTAAGGCTCATCCCTAGTGATTCGGTAAGGTGTTAAGAGTAGTGTTCCTGATCATAGTTTAGCTATTCGTTCTATCATATATTTTAAAGTTATAATTTTTATTTTCTTAGCTATAGTTAATTACTACCACCAATATTTGTGAGCCTAAACTAAATACGAAAGTGGTTGTGATACTTGACCAATTCCTCATGGGATACGACCTTGCTCGCCGCTATAGTGCTTCCGACCCGGTACTCTGCCGGTTAAAGTTGGACGTCACTATTTTGGCCATCGACGCCAATCCCTTGATAGATGGGGTTGCGTGGTTACATTCTTTAGCTATTTAGGAGTCGTTCCGAGGCCATTGGAACGCAAGGTCAGTGGCTCGAGAACGAGGGGTAGATTTGGATGACTGCGGTTCGATATTGCCCGGAGCCCTACAAGCACAAGATATATTGGACATGGCTGAGGCACCGGCCTGGTTCAACGCCACGGTGGTAAGAGAATTTTATGCTTATGTTTCGCATAACCCCGGACCCATATATGCTATGGTTCGCGGTATTAAAGTTGATTTTTCGATCGAGCGGATCAACGCTCATTTTTGGGGTTAGACATCCATCGGAGGGCCCGGATGAGTACACATCATCGAGCAACATTGAAGATCTCGAGAGGATGGACATGATTGCTGATTTCTTCGGGGTGCAATGGAAGCGCAATCCTGCTGGAGCCCCCACCATCTTCCTAGATTAGTTATCTTGGGACCGGAAGATGGTCAATAGATTTGTTTGTGCCCGCCTTCTACCAACCAAGCACACGGTCTCTGTCACCACCAAGAGGGCGGAATTAATGTTTTATCTGGAGACAGGAGCACCAATCAACATCGGTCTTCTGATGCATAGCCGTATTCACGAGCTTGCTGCGGATTCTGAGCGCGAGCTGTTACCATACGAGCTGATGATTGATATGTTTGCTTTGGAGGACGATGTGAAGATGCTCGTCGGTGATGATTGGGAAGACTCTGAGCCGAAGCTCAGTTCGCAGTCAGTTTCGAGAGTACAAAGACGGGTTGGACGAGCTGAAAGGGAGCGTACTCCGGTGCACGGAGCACCGAGGACTCAGAGAGCCTTGCTTGAGGAGCACTCGCGAGAGATTGCGAGTCTGCACCACAAGATGGATTGGATTATCGATTACTTTGGCATACCTTCCTCGACCCCGCCACCTAGGACTGCCCCTCGTCATGGAACCTCCTCTTCAGCCGCCGCTGCCTCCAGTTCTGGTCCACCTCCCGGTTTTGAGCATAGAGACGACTGGGAGGACTAGCTTTTATCTCTTTTTTTTTTTGTTGTTTTCCATTTTATATTTTTTTATTTCCTATCTAGTTGATGTAGCAGAGTTTTATATTATAATGATTTTTGTCGGCTTAAATTGTTTTGGAGTTATTTATTTTCTCATTTACTGCCGCTATTTGATTATACGGTTTCTTGTCACCACTATTCTTCTTGGTTTGCTTGAGTTATTTAACACAGATTCTTCATGGACTACTTACATGAGCCCGATGATTTGTACGACGATCCGATTCTTCCATGGTTCCACGCTTAACCGAAGCTAAGTTCCTTTTCATTTTTTATTTTCCATCTTACACATTAGGGACAATGTTCGATTAAGTGGGGGGTAAGGGTCGTCACGTAGCTTCTTAGCATTATATTCCATGAGTTGCGTGATTATCTCGATTCTCTTTGATGCACGATTCACCACTTAGACTTTGATTCGTTTCGACAGAATTTTGAAAAAATTAGGATATCTTTGACCTTTTTGAGTTAATCGACTCCATCTTTGTTTTACTTTGTACAAGTGAGAGTAAATGCCCACTTCTGAAGTAATGGTGTATTAAGCGCATATTCTGTTATGAGCCACCATTTTAAGCACGTATAACTCACCTCCCTTGGTGTGTAGTCGATAGCATATTGCTTTGACTAGAGTTGACCCTGGCCATCACGAATCATGTTCCACCAACGCTTAGAAAGGCAAAGGAATTTCGGATTCCGTAGTTTATCATGAGTGAGGCCGTGAGGATAGTTAAATCAATGAGAGTTCACCCGCCAAGAAAGAGAAGTGCATTGAAATATATACATCTATATTCTCTTTGGAAATATCTTAGTCGATGGAGCGTAAGACGCACGACTTCTGCATAGACCGATAAACGTGAGCCTAAGAGTAATATATGCTCGGTTCTCGATCCGCCTTGCCAGCTCAATTCAGTACCGGCCCTTCCATAAGGCACACGAGGCGGCCGTCTTAAGCCTCCGACTCCGGCAGGGGCCCGGGATAAAAGGAAACCGGGTTATAATGACGGGAAATCCCGTCATTATATGTCAAATTACTGTCATTATATGTCTGATTCTGGTCATTATATACATGCACACATATAATGACGAGATTTCCCGTCATTAAAACTCGATTCGCCTTAAGCCCCCGAAAACGTTGGGCCGGCCCTGGCTCAATTAATTAATGAATAACATGTTTGAGACTGGTTAGTTCGACTATAGGTTGATGTAATGTGAGATTGTCTACATTACTACGAGGTTGTGAATGTTATTGCACACACACATTGGCTCATGACATGAATATTGTTTAATGCATTATTGATGGATATGAGAGGCATGATCTTCATCTTGACTTTGTGATGCATAGTTGTTTTTAATTGACTTATATATTGGTCAGGGATGTTGTTTTCTTTTAGCCTTTTTGCTCGGGACGATCAAAAGCTAAGTGGGGGGTAGTTGATAACGCTCTAAATGGTACCAATAATTATACATTTATTCACCCCGAATTCTGTTCAAGAGAGGATACATAGGCTCGTTATTATATGGAATATATGTTAAATGCTATGTGAGTGTTTTCAGGATCGTAATTCTGCATCTACGCTATTTTCCCAAGGTTTTGGTACTGTTTTGTCTCGTTTTGTGTGTTTTATAGGATGTACCGGATCTGGAGCATTGGAGAGTGGATCTGGACTGAAAGAAGTACATTGGGCCGAGTGATTAAAGTCCAAGAAGAAGCCTGCTGAAGAAAGAGAGGAAAAGTATGACCGGTAATTCGGAGGCTAGGCCCTGTAAACCGGCGTTTTGTTGGACACGAAATTGATTCTGCCGCATTATCTAGGTCGGTTAGGGTTTTAGAGTCATAAGTCGGTCATTGAATCTATATAAGGCCGCATTAACAGATTATTGCATAAGTTTTCATAAGCACTCAATTATATTCAATTTTATTATACAAATTTGATGAAATAAAGTTTTTTTTAAAGCTTTGGAGAGTTGTTTACGGTTTTCTCCCTTCTTCCATCATCTCTAGCTTGAGTAGATCGAGCTAGATCTCCATTGTTGAAGGTATGAAGCTTTGAACGTTCCTTTATTGTCTTCAATATGATAGATCTGTTCGTATTTATGTGTTTTAGTTAATCTACATGTTTAACAACCCCATAGTTTACTTATTTTAATCGTACTGAGCAATGTAGATCCAGAAATTAGGAAAAGCCTCCCCCGGTAACCCGGCGGTCTATACCGGTTTACCGGGGCATGTTTTAGAAAACCTAAACTGGGATTCACTATAGCTACGTTGATCGACAGGTTTCATTAACAGTAGGTTAGATCTGGTCAATCTGTTTATTGTAATCGTAAATTAACATGAAGGACTATTAGTGAAGTGTTAATTAGGACATAGTCTAGAATGGACCCTAGGAACGTGTTGGTCAATGTCGACAGCTGTCTAGACGGGTTAGCGGTATGAGTTAGCGCTCAATATCGGAAGTTCTAGTTCTTTATGCATATGGGCTATTACGGACCAATTAAGGAGGGTAGCTTGCGTATAGATTGTCTACTGCCATTGTCGGAGTAGATAGGGTTAGGAATTGAACCTGTAGCTGATGATAATGATAATTAAAACGAAAGCTCGCGATTAATCTAAGGAAATTATGCGGGGAAGTAAAAATAACGATTAACTAATCCAAGTTAGTAGATCGGTGAGGAGAGGAAAGGAATACCATGTTTGTTTTCTTTTATGTTATTGTTGGTCAATGACCGCCTCTATGTTGCTTCTCAATTAGGTTACAATCGTTTATACTTATAGTTGCATTGTCTCTGTGGGATCGACCTTGACTCGCATTTACTATACTCCGATGTACCTAGTATTCTTGCTAGTAATATCGACGTTAGTGACTTACACGCGATCATAATCCACTCCATAGAAGGTTGGAAGAAGGGCTTCCATTTCTTCACTACTAGGTAATGTCCCATAATAACCCAAGGTCCCTGTTCTAGGGTGATTTCATAATCTTCCCGTCTGGTGAAACGGACCACATAAAACCCATTGTCAAATTCTATAATTTAGATTCGACCTTGATGCCTCCATAACTCGTGCAATCGTTGGCAAACGAATCTGTAAGAAATCGATTTTCCGAGCATCTTGATTATTAGGGATTTACGCCATGGCCGCCATAGATCAAAACACTCTTCGAGGGTTATAGTAATGGCATCCTCATCCGTTTCTGGACCCATGAAGTTATCAGTTACCTATTTATACTCAGTAAGCTCATCATTGCCTTCATCGTCCCTGATGTAGATGTGGGGGTTGGCATAGCGTCCGGTGACGATTTCCACTCCACTCATTTCTTGCCGAATCGATGGTTGCTTGCTATTCAGGTGTTCAACACTACGCTTCAAGAGATCCTCCTCCATTGAGGACCAATCAACTCTCATAGCCTTCATTGTTGTGACTCTGCTTGGGACGGCGAGGACGGCGGTGGGTGAGTAAATTAACTCTATGATAACACCTGTGTTTTTCCAACATTTTTTCCTTTTAAATAATACACAAACATTCTTTTTTCCCTCCTCATCCTTGTCTTTAATTTTTTCTCTTTTTGTTCTGTATTGTTTCGTTAACTTTTCTTTAGTTATCTTATATTATATTTTAGAGTAAAAAACTGTCAAATTGATCCAATTTAACTATTTGACCCAACCCACACCCGGTAATAAAAAAATAAAAAAACGACGTTTCTCATCCCACGTCCCCTCAACTTTCCCAATTTCTAAACAGTCTCATAACTTCCATCCACCAGCCACGTTCTTCCCATCTTTTTTTTCAGGCTCCGTATGTTCCAATTTTCAATTTCTTTCTTATCATTCGAAATTGCAGATTCCTCGCCAAACCCACCTCCCCACCTCTTCTCCAACCATTTCCACTCTCAGAAGAGTTTCAACCCATGTTGCGGTACTATGTCTATAACCACCTTCCCCATTTTCTCTACTTTTACACCAAAACAAAAAAAACAAACAAACAATGGATCAGGGTGGGTTCTATCATATGTCAAAAGGACGCTGCCCTCTCATTCTTCCCATTTCGGTTTTTCCAATTCCGGTAAGGCTGTGATGAAGAAGTTTTTTCCGATTCCGGTGATTCCGGTATAATTAAAATAAGCTATCTTGCTGTGACAGAGAAGAGAGTGGTACAATTGTTTGTCACAACAACGCATGTTCACAAGGTAGATTTCAATCTTAATCGAGTAAGCTATCTTGCTCATTTTTAACTTTTCGATTTCGTCAAATACAGTTTTTGACAATATTCATTGTTTTTGTTTGTTAATATGTGCAGTGTTTCAAGTTGGGGATTCTGCTACCTTCATTTGAAATTTGCAAAGGTTGATGTTGATTTTTTTCCCTCATACTAATTTTTATGGGCCATCATGTTTTACTAGGCTTGCATTTGCTTATAGGATCTGTCCATCTTACTGTATTGGTGTTTTGCACTCATGCTTTTTCAGTGGTCTATATACCGTCACCAGCTGATTTCAAGACGACATCGTCTGCCTCTTGAATCCAATTTTCATCAGGTCTATTATTACGGTATTCTTTTTTTTGGAAAAGTTATACTCTTTTTTATTCTTGCTCATTTTCTTTGAAGTCTTATCGACCTTAATATACGATCCGGTTTATGGTGTTTGCATTTTGCGACCTGGATATGTTGTTGCTAACAAATTCGATCCAGTTTAGAGAACCATTGCTTTTGTGTTAAAAAATGACTTTGGTCGAGTCTTACACGATTACAGTTCCTCTTTACATTGCAATGAGCTCTCCATAATCTGACACGGACCGCATAGATTTCAAAACTGGGTGTGAGTCATCAAGGAGAACTTGACGGAATATGAGACACTTCATAATATGTACACTTTTGTTGATTCCGGGTAAGTCTTATAAGCAATGTCAAGCTCACGGTCCAGGTAGAGAACATGAGACTTCTCTTCTGTGTCAGCCTTTTACCATTCAGAAATTAAGCTACAGTTGTGTGTTTCATTGACGAAGAAACAACAGATGAGGATCATGTATCTATATTACATATCATTTTCTTTTTCAGTTTTTAGTAGATTTTGTTACTTCATTATCCAATGGATCATGGATGTTAGGTACCGATATTCATTGCTTGGGACAAAAAAATTTTATACGAAATCTTGGGACATTTTTGCAAAACATTATTTCTTTTATTTCCTTACTGTTTATGTGATTTTTCATTAGCATTTCTTTTTTCACAAGACCAGGTTCTGGACAAATTGGAGACAATAATAAGTACAAAACACAAATTTGGCACTATATGAGGAACTTGATGTTTAAATGACACTAATTGTACTTCTTCTTTATATGGTGTTTTCATGTATTTGCAGACTGTTGATGCATTCTCCGTTCTAATGTAAATTGTAAAAGGTTTGTATGTGCATAATTTTACGTGGCTTAAAAAGCATATGTGATCATGTAATTGTGTTTGATCCTGTAATTGAAATGTTTGAGAAATTAATTGTGTTTACTTTGTGTTCATTCATACGGGTTTTTCATTGTCTTCTATAGTTTTGCAAGAGTGATCAGAATGGTAAACATTGGACCAGTTTTGCAACAGTGATAAGAATGGTAAACATTGGACCGGTACCTGTATAAAATTTACAGCATTCGCAAGAGCGATAAGAGGATGGTAAACATCACCTTCTGTAGTTTTGTACTCCATTATTTGAAGTGTAATTTAATTCATTGCTCTGTTGGTTTGCAGAATATGCAACATTTTGAGTCAAATACATCATTATGTAAAGTGATTACCAAAGTTCTACTTACATTGTGAGGTGTGGTATCTTTCTTCAATTTGGTCAAAACCATTTTTACTTGCACTCATGTTCTTGATATAATATTTAATGTTTTTATATTCTTTATTTTTTTTCATGTAAGTGCTGCGTAAAAGGTTATCTTTTGCAGGTTAACGAGAGACTGATTCAACAACAAGGATTACTTAGGTCATCGGTACGACCCAGCATTAATGTGTCAGGCTTCCATCTTTTGGACCTCAAAGCAATAGCAATGGTGAATTTAAAAAAGGGGGAATGAGGGAGAAGGACAGAAATATTTCATCAATTGAGTAGAAGGACAGTCTTTTAAAACTTTTGCATAAAGGACAAAACTATTTATTCACTTTCGAAATTCACTTGTGTTCGAAATTCACTGTTTAAATTCACTGCCGAAATTCACTGTCGAAATTCACTAATTTTCAAAATTCATCGTCGAAATTCACTAATTTTCGGGATTTACTGTCGAAATTCACTGTCGAAATTCACTGATTTCGGGATTCACTGGGGAGATTCACTGATTTTCGGGATTCACTGTTTGTTCTTCTCGCTATAAAAATTATGCAGTTGTCCTTCTCCGTATAAAAAATATGCAGTTGTCCTGTTAATTAAAAATATTTCAGATTGTGTCCTTATCTCTAATTTTCCATTTAAAAAACCATATCCAAAGAGGTATCTGTTTGTTTGAGTTTTTAGTTTCATCAAACCTTCCTTTAACTAAGAAAATATAATAGTGGGATGCGGTTCACCAAGTTCATTGGATGATACTCATAATGTATGCCGCTTCAAATATTCTTCATTCAAGAGCTAGCTTTCAGATGTTGCAGCATTTTGTATTCATATATTGGGCCAATATAAGGAGATGCTCTTGATTCTTTCTTTAAAAGTATGTTTCTCACATTTGAAGAGTCACATAGTTCTAATGAGTTCCACAACTATCATATGTGCCGTGTGGAAACAGCTGAATTAAAGAGTGCACTTGATGTTAGAAAGGGTCGAATTGCATTCACAAAAGTGTGAATTTTCTATAATGAATGTGTGGCGAAGCAGAATTCGAGCATAAAAAGAGTCCGATGACTTGGAAACTAATCACCAAAATATTTGATTCACTACTTTGAATTAAATGTAATCATTATGTGTGTACACAATGTACCCCATCTCTTTTCAAATGTAAGACACCGTGATTTCAACTTGAAACAATTCATTTTTGTTTAACGGGGGTGGTATTTAGTATTCATTTTCAAATTTTATGTTTTTCCGTGCATTGCACGGGTTTTCCCACTAGTACAACAATATTACAAATGGAAAATCTCAATTTAGCCCCTTAAATTATGTCGCTTGTAAACTTTACAATCTTAAACAATGATTTATTCGATTTACCACCCTAATCTATAAACTATGATCAATTTACAAGCTCAAACTATTATTTTTTTAATTTACGATTCATAAACAACTTGATTTAAATCTTAAACTAAAGGACAAATTGGTCTTTTTAATCATTGTCTCTTTCAATCTTCAACCCCTCTCTTTCCAGCTCCCTCACCACCATTCCTCCCGACATAAATTAGCAGCTTCTCGGTCCATGATTTTCCAATACAAAATTATTATTTCATTGATAGAACAATAAAGCTGTATCGATTCGCCGGAACATTGAATCTACGGCTTGTTCTCTTTTCGTTCTTTTTCTGGTTTATTCATCATAGTTCTTTGTTCTGTGTATGTCATCTTCGCTGCTTTTCACACAGTGACACACACAGGCAAAGTTGATTTGTCTGCTATAAAAATTTTGCTTGAAACAAACATTATATCTCTTCAACACAATCTTTAGTACTCTTATAAAGAAAACAAAATCTTTATTTTGCCAGCGTTTGTTTCGGCGGCACATTCCTACCATCACCTGCACCGAGTTTTATATGAATATACCGGGAGGAATGGTGGTGACGGTGTTGAGGGAAGCGAAAAGATAGGGGTGAAGATGAGATTGATGGAGACAACGCCCAAAAAGACCAATTTGCCCCCTATTTAATTTTTAAATCATATTGGATATGAATAAAACTGGGTAAATTGATCAAATTAATAATATAAGATCGTAAATTGAGCAAATAATAATTTGAGGTTGTCAATTAATCATAAATATATAGTTTAAAGGGGTAAATCAAGTAAATCATAGTTTAAGATCGTAAATTTTACACATTACATAATTTAAGAGGGTAAATTGAAATTTTCCCAAATATTTTTTATTTTTCAAATTACAATTATTTGGGTAACGGAATGAAACGGAGGGACTATACTCCAGAAAGTTCTAGGTGTTACTTTCTGTAGTCGTATAAAGACCCCATTTTCCTTCTCCACAAGAAATCTTTTCTTCAAAAATTGCAATTCCAGCTCTATTCCAGAAATTTAATTCAGCTGTTACCAGATCTCTAGCGATTTTCCGGTACTCTTCGGCTTCAGCTCACCGGCGATCTTTACCTTCAAGCAGGTACCGGCGTACCGCAGACTCATAAGCATTTTCAGATTTATCTTTATTTTTCTTTTTGTTGTTCTTAGTGTTTAGCTTAGCTCGACCAAATCGTAAAACGCATTGGTCCTGTATTTGTTCGGAAAAGCAGAAAAGACATAGAAATCAGGTTTGAATCATCTCGGAAGGTGTTTTTTTAAGCACATTTTAAATAATCAGGATTTTTAAAATTAGTTAGCGATAATGTCTGGTTAATCTCTTAAGAATGCTTCTGGACTGTAATTTGGATGTTATTTGTTAGCACCAGGCGCTGCCATATTCTTGAATTCATAAGCATTTTGATTGTGTATGGTTGCAATTTGCAATTGCAGTAGTGCATTTCTGATATTATTATCTATTAAAGTTGTGTTCTTTGACAGAAAAATGATGAACACTTTGAAAGCTTTAATTAAGGACGGTACAGTGAGTGCCCTATGTTCGGTGGGCATATTGGCTTGCTGCTATGGCATTCATGTTGAAAACAAGCGTAAAGTCGAATTATTGGACAAGGCTGATGCTGGACTTGATAAAGTACTGGCTCATTTTGAGAAGCTTGATAAATTGCAGGCTAAACTTGAGATGATTGAGGCTGCTGATAAGAACAAGAAGTTCTTTTTTTTTTGAGGGTAAAAACAAGAAGTTCTAATGCTTAGACCTATGACTGACACCCCATGACTCTTGTTTTTGGAGTATAAATAAATGTTTGATGAGACTATATATGGTAGTTTTAGTATGAATGTTTGATGGCTCTATGGTATTAATTAACTATGAACCTTTAATGAGACTAAGATAGTTATCTTTGAATCCTTGATTTTACTATGGAATATTTGATGAGAATATGGTAGTTTAATTAGTATTAAAGTTTGATTGCTAGCTCTATGTTAATTAGTGAATTTATGAATGTTTTGATTGCTGCACTTTGATAAGTTATAGAGACTATGGTATTGTGAATTTTCGAGGAGACTATATATGCTACCTTAGTATGAATATTTGATGGCTCTATGATATGATAGTGAATGTTTAAGGAGACTATGGTAGTTTGAGGTGGGATCGTCTGCTATAAGTTAATACACAGCAGGCTGCTGTGGTAAGAGTGGGGATTAAAACGACATCGTATTGATCCAACCTATGTATATAAAAAAAAGAAGAAGAAGAAAGAATTACACAAAACGGCGTCGTTTTATTCATTCGGATAGTATATTATTATAACAATGGTTATACCATATTTATTACCGTTGCATCATACACGAGCTGAACATGATACAATTGTAAGCAACCTTAAGGCGAAGATCCCATAACAGCTCATGATAAACGAGTGGCACATATGATACTCTTTAAGTCGAAGATCCCATAACCTTTGTTCAAGAGCAAGTAACAACATCTTCAATATCCCTAATGAGACGTTCAAGATTATTATAAGACGATCCTCCTACCTCCACACATCTCTTTGCGATGCCCGCGAGTTCTTTAGCCCTTTTCGAGAATTCCTCTTTCTTCACCTCCATTAATTCTCTCACTGTTTTTTCAATCATGCCTCGGTCACAAGTATCCTTCATATCCAGTCCAAGTCCCCATACTTCACTCACAAACCTACTATTTACTTGTTGGTCAAGAAAGTAAGGCCAACAAATCATTGGAACGCCTTCGTATATAGTCTCCAGCGTCGAATTCCATCCATTATGCGTTAAGAATCCACCTATTGATTCGTGTGCTAAGACTTCTTCTTGTGGTGCCCATTCCACTATAAATCCCCTTTGATTCGTACCCTCGGTTAGCTCTGCCGGAATACTCCTTTCTCCGGAAAGGGAATCCGATCTAATAACCCACAAGAATCTAATCCCACTATTCACTAACCCATGCCAAAATTCAAGAAATTGATCATAGCCCAATTGAACTATGCTACCGAAACTCACGTAAATCACGGATTTTTTCGGTTGGGAATCTAACCATCCTATGCAACTTCTATCTTCTTTCCATAAGCTACTCGAGGCGGCGGCGGGGGACGGTGGTGTTTCTGTTTGTGTGGAAAGTTTGGATTTCAGATGGGCGTGGAGCGGGCCGATGGTGTAAATGTTCGGGCAAACGGTTCGGATTTGATCAAGTATTGGGCCGTCTAGTTCTTCAAATGAGTTTAGTATAAGTCCATTTGCCCTAGAATTTTCTTGCCTCTCTGTTTTGAACAATTGAAGATTTGTGTCTGATAAATCGCCTGAACGGCAAAAACTCGGCAAGTCTCGTCGCCGGAGAAAAGTTTCCGTCCCGGGGACACTTTTTATTAGTGTGTCTAAGTCATCTCCTGAACCATAATTTCCAGTTAAATTAGAAAAACAACAAGAAAAACATCTCGTCATAACTATTTTTTATTTTTTTGAGGAAAAGAGGAATTTTATTAATCTAAATCTCTCAAACAAGCAGTCAAAAAACGTCACCAGAGGGAGAGCTCCCCAAGATGTCCGGACAGAAACAAACAAAGTATGTCGAGTTAGAAGATGCGCGGGGACATTTCTCATTTGTCGAGATAAGAAAGTAGATAAAAGAGCTAAACAATCCTGAACTAGACACCCATTTGCCGTGAACTATTTTTATCTAAATAAAACTCAATATTTTCATTTCAATACTTAAATTATTTTTCTATTACAATTATTTTTTTGAGGGGATATTACAACTCCTTTTAATTTCATTAACATACTGAATCACACGGGATACTTGAAACAACAATTATATCCTATAATCTTCAAACTATGATCCAACCGGAAGTTTAATTTAGTCGGTATTCTATAAAGCTCATGTTCAACTCGACGAAAACAACTCAAGCTTAAAACTCGACTCGAGCTCGATCAAACCATAAAAAGTAAGACCGAACCCGGCTAGGCAAACTACATCCATTTGGGGTGTAATCGAGTTAAGTCGAGTAGATATTCTATAGGCTGGAGTTTGATTCGACTAAGAAACCTAAAGTTTAAAACTGGACTCGAGCTCGATCAAACCATAAAAATGTAAGACAGGATTCGACTAGTTAAATACTCATTATAACTCAACTTAGCGTATAAACTCCATTATTTTTATTAGAATTCATTTAATATTTATACTAAATATTGAAATCGTGTTGAAATAATCTAATACTCGACTCACTCGCATATTAATTAAATGTTTATACAAAATATTTTCAATTAAATAAGTATTTAATATAACTCGATTAACTCGCGAACTACTCAAAGTATCGGTTTACGTAGTCAAGTAGCTCGACTCGAACTAAAACTCGAAAAAAAAAAACTAAATCGATTCAAAAGTCTTTACGAATCGAATGCAAATAAGTCACGAATATCTCGGTTTTAATACTCGACACACTCGCCTAGTAATTAATTGTTTATACAAAATATTTTCAAATATTTAACTATATTGAATATAACTCGATTAACGTGCGAACTACTCGAAGCCTCAGTTAACTTATTCAAATAGCTCGATTCGAGCTCAAACTAAAAATAAAAAAATACCTAAATCGATTTAAACTTCTCTACGAATCGAATGCAAATAAGTCACGAATAACTGGGTTCCTTTAAAGCCCTACATTCAAGAAATAATAGCTTAGAAGAAACTTATCAGTTTTACAGTTTACCTTCAAAGGGTATTTCTCCAGAATCAACGAGCTGAGGAAGACAAAAGAAAACCCATAAACAGCAAGGACTAACTGTCCTTACATAATAAATCGGAATCCCAATTTCATTAGCAACATCACAAGTGAATCCCAGAATCCCATCCGCTATAATACAGCTCACCGGTCGCCGCCGGCCGCCGGAATCATCCACAAACCCACCGGAAATCAACATATCTTTAAAAACCGGTTTAGTATTATTCCTAAGCGAATCAAGCATATCCATAAACTTATCACCAAACCGTGGATGTTCTTCAGGAAGCCCGTCTGGGATCGTCTTTAATTGAAACCCCGGGTAAGATTTGAACTTGGATTGAATATCGGTGTATTTCAGGAGGCGGTGGTGGATGTATTCGGTGACGAGGAAAGTTATGTGGATATTGGAAAGACAGAGGAGCTCTGCTAGCTTGAACATGGAGTTTACTGGGCCTTGTAAGGGTAAAGGAAAGATGAGTACATGTGGAGGGAGTTTTGATTCATCCATTTTTGCAAAGATTGAAGCTTGAAATTTGCTATGGTGATTCTGACAATAATAATTTGATTGAGGAGGAAGAAGAAGGAAGTGTCGGTGGAGGGAGATCTAGAGCAGGGTTTTTAATAAAAGAATATATAACTTGTTGAAGTCTATCTCTTACCAAAATTCGTTTGATTATGCTGAGATAAATTATTGTCCAAGAATTCATTGAGAAAAATAAAACCTGTTTTTAAGGAAAATACATATGGAAATGATTAACTACTATTATTAATGGAGATTTTATATATAAATATTTTTTTTGAAACAGCGGAGATTATATTTAGTAGCAATAAACTCCTATAACTTTATGAGAAATAGATCAATGCAATATATTAGTTTAGGGTATGATTTTGGCACCGAGTTTCTCCACAAAACAATGCACCGAGAAAAATAATGCACCGAGAAATGATTTAAGCCTCTAATTTGATTTGTTGAGAAAATGAGAAAACCAAAAAACAAAAAACTAAGTGTCAGGATTATTTTCGGGCAGTGGTGGAGCTACATACAATCAAGGAGGGACAACTGCCTCCTTTTGATTTTGAAAAATTACACTAATATATGTATAAAGCATATCGTTTGTCTTTCCTTAAATTTTATATTTGTCTTCAAAAAATTTATTGCCCCCTCTTATCCGAGATCCTACGACCGCCCCTGCTTTCGAGGGATAGTTCAGAGGATATGGTCGGTGTGCCTATCACCTTCCGTAGTATACTAAGCGCCAAGATTACTTTCGGGGGATATGGTCGGTGTGCCTATCACCTTCCGTAGTATTATTCTTGTTGGAGAAAACTATAAAAACACATATAGATTGGGTATGTTTAAAAGTGGTGAGTAGCCGACAAGACATCAGCCCAGTAATAAATGCTCTGGTAATTAACTCAAAGTTTTTGAGTTTGATTTTCAGTGGGACAAAAAATGTATGCGTGTGTATATTTTGTATTCGTAAAAAAATAGTGTATACTCTATTTGACCATATTTCATATAGGTTATGGTATAAAATGTCGAGACATTATGGTATCATAAAAACATCGTGACGAGTAGATAATATATATATGATTGTGATTACTATAAACACATAACCAATACAACTCTATCCTAAAAACACAGTGCTACAAAATTAAAAACACACATGATACGTCGTATTATCTACTTAAATACCAAAATTAGACAATTGATCTTATCGGATTTTAAAACAACGTGCCATAAAGTATCACACGCAAAAAGCCCAAAAGACTAGGCCCATACTTTGTGGCCTAGCCGTACTTGTTAACTTAAGTGTATGGGCTGCAAAGAGAGGAATGTAAGCCCTGTAAAGAGAAACAAATGATTTTTTTTATTTATACATATTGATTAATGTATAGATATAACTCATTGGTTTTAAACATTATATGAGTGACAATTTTCCAACAAAATATAACCCATCAGTGATGAACTTGGTTTGGTTAGGGCGGTTTTATTCTAAATCTATAAACCGAACTGTTTCAAGACTTGGTGTAATCAGGACTCGAGTTTGACTCGGCTAAAAGACATTACTCATATCCTATAGCATAGAATATATATATATATATACTAGTGGGGGCCACCGTGCGATGCACGGTGTGTCCTCACTTTTTTATGCACCGATTATAGTTTTTATATCTGCAATAAATTACTTTAGCAAAAATAAAGAATATATCAACCTACTTCAATGCTTAGAAAAACATTTAAACCATCCTCTAGAGGTGACAATATGCCTGCGTGTTGCAGCAAGAAAGGTTACATGTGGGGAAAAAATCCTGAAGATCAAAATGCACCTTCGTGCAAAAAAAAGTCAAACCAGAGTTTCTGTGAACCAATAAAAACTACATAATAACAAAATTAAAATTTCCCAAACTCGAATAAATGAATTGTTAGTCGTAGAATATTATTCATGTCAGACTTAACCCTAACTAATACTAATAAAAAGAAATAACAAAGAAAAGGTTCGGAAGATTTTCATTTTCTTATCTTTTATCGAAGTAAATTAACCGAAGGATAAGTAAGATAAATGGGAGTTGGATCTCGTTTTTTACTTTTATGTATCTTTTATGTATCATAGATCGAATGAACATTCTCATTCCTTGTCTAATTTTTACAATATTTTATTTTCTAGTAGTTTTTGTGGCACCGTACCAAATCATACGACTTTGTTTTACTTAACCAAAAAATTCTGAAGATCGAAATGCACCTTCGTGCACAAAAAGTCAAACCAGAGTTTCAGTGTACCAATAGAAACTACATAATAACACAATTAAAATTTCCGAAACTCGAATCAGAGAATTGAATGCTTCAAATAAAAACCCTAGTGATAAACGCGTTGATGTGATAATACCGTACCAAATCATACGACTTCGTCTTACCTAACCAAAAAAAAAGGGGGAAAAGACAAAAATTTTGGTATAGCGACGACCAAAACGTCGCTAAAGCCGGACGACCAAAACGTCGCAAAAAGCCGTACTACCAAAGATGCAAATTTAAATAGTAAAATAGTATATACTACTATATATGATATATTCATTTGTAATTTCTTTTATGAATTATGATGGTCAATAACCATCATAATATATAAAATATGAGTACTGTCTTTTATGTTTCGACAAAAATAAACAGAATTTAATAATCACTAATCATTATAAACATCCACTTAATCACCATAGAGTTTGCCTTAATCATCCCGAAATTTCTAATGTGAGCATCACTTTTGTTTTACTCAACATAATAATGTCGTTCATTATGAAAACATAATGGTATCAGTGGGGTCTCATAAAAAATCAAAACAACATTAGTTGGTAGTTACAATTATGGGCTCTTCTAATCTCCACTATATATTACTTCACATTATTATGGACTCATTGTAATTATGTGGAGGAATTATAGTGCCTATTAAAAAAAATAAAAATAGACTTCTATTGGCACCGTATAAACACTTCCGACACCACATTTATATATAAAAGTTTGTATATAAAATGTGGTATCGAATTATTTACTTGATGTCAGTAGAACCCGCCTTAAAAAAATTGTTGATAGGTACTCCCTCCGTCCCGTATTATAAGTCCTTTTAGACTTTTAACACAAATTAAGAAAAATCATAAATGAGTTATTTTTTAGTATTTCAAGGCAAAATATTGTATTGTTTTTTGGGAGTGGCCTATAATATTGCATTGTTTAGTGTGAAAGTGAAAAAAATGCATTAATCGTTTATTGAAGTGTGATAATGACTTATATTTTAAGACAAAAAAAAAAAAAAGAACTTATATTGCGTGACGGAAGGAGTACATTAAAAGATAACAGTCTGTACACTAATTGATATCCCAATTTTAAATGCATACTTAATGCATTCTTCGTTTGTTTAAGTTCTCTTGCAAGTGGCTCAAAGACTAAACTAAAACCGTTAAACGAATAGAGTCGTTTTCGTTCGTAATCGTTCCTTTAAATAGTTTAATAAGCCAAACTCGAACAAGATTATAAGCTAATTTTCTAAATGCTCGAACATATGATTATGTTTCTGAATCTGTTTATATATATAGATGAACCAATATGTAACCTAGCCGTATCACATGATACATATGATAAGTCATATATTCATCTGATAAATACGTACCGAAGAGTAATTTATAAAATATTTATAAAGTTTTTCTAATATGTTTTGACCTATGATGTTTAAATATTATTTCATAACTTCCTTAATTCGGACTTGATTTATATATATTTTTACAAGCCAAACTCTAGTTGAGTTTGAGCTGGAAGGTAAAAATATATTTAACGAGCCGAACCCGAACACAAACTCGAATAATTCGTCTTTAAATGAGTATAGTTTGAACAAAATTGTTTGTTCGTCTATAAAACGAACAATCGTGACATAAATAAATGAAACAAGCTTCTTGAATGTAAGTTTTTTTGTTTGTTTATTAACCGATCGATTTCAAACAAGCTCGTAACTTAAACAAACAGAAGCTTAAACATCATATACTCGGCTCGGCTCGGCTCGGCTCATCGTATCCAAAAGAGGGTAGTTAGGGCAACCTCCTATGAGGTGAAAAATCAGTTATTTGGGTTAAAAGACAACCTTTGCGTAGGTGAAAAATCTGTTATATGTTCCACCACTTGTAGTTGGTTGATGTATTAATTAATTCCACTTTAATTTGACATACATAAATGGTTTTCCTACTCCATGTGATCTTATTTGAAACGCATGGACCACCTTAATTACAAAGAGAAATGATAGAGTCATAACGAAATTACACAACCAATTGCCACAACGATGATATACACCATTGGTTATTGTGGCAACTATAATGATTGATCTATGTCCCATAATAACCAATGGTGTAAATCATCGTTGTGACACTTGGTTGTGTAATTTCGTTGTGTCTCTATCATTACTCAATTACAAATTCTCCATAATTTTTCAACATTTCCCTGTTTTTTGTTTTTTATTTATTTATATTATTTTTTTTCTTCCATTTTCGAAATTGATTATATCTCATGAATCAATTTCCAATACTTGTTTTGTTAGATAATTTTAGTGATACAATCACTCAAACACAACAAAATGTATTAATTATCATAATATAGGACTCATTGATCATGATATAATTCTATCATGTCACTCGTTATAATATGATCTTGGACTATTTAAAATATATGATAACAAATACTCCGACGATATATATATATATATATATATATATTTCACCTTTAATTTGATCTTTAATGGATAAATACAAATGTTTTTCAGCTTTATCTTTCGGAGTTTTATAACATATGGAGGTTAATTTAATTTAAAAGGGAAGACAATTAATTAACTTCCACAATATAGGTTAAAGAAAACTAAAACAAGGACATGATTGTCTGTAGACAATAACCCTTTCAACTTGGTTTTGGACCACTCTCGTTACTCACAGACTTAATAGCACAATTTGCATTAAGTAACCAACAAAATAAAGTGTAAGTTTTCATGGGGGGCCAGCAGATTTAGAATATCTGTATAGTACACCAGCTTTTTATGTGAGAGGAGAAGACATAAATGGCATGTGGGGGGTTCCCATGTTACCAAGAAATTCTTTAAATGTACCGCCGAATCCATACTACTGACACGACTAATTCGAAGTTGGTTCTATGAGTGTCCGTCAATCTGCAGATTCATCTGACTCGTATTGAGATGTGGTCATTTGAGTGTGCGCAGAGTCATCTAACTCGTTTTCAGATACGCTACAGAGTCCCTCAAACTTTTTCTTAGCTTAAGTTTTCAGACTTCGGACCACTAACCTAACTTTTTTTGAGTCGGCCATTTGAGTGTCCGCAGAGTCGTTTGACTCTAATTCGGGGAGTTGAAACCTGGACCCTAACTCTTCCTACATTGCGTTTTAGAAGTGAGACGAACATGTGACGTCTCTTAAGCATTCACAAGTCACCACACTACTTCAGCCAAACTTGTGGTTGAATTCCTCACACTTTTTGATGTTTAAGGTAGTTTTTTTTTTGGGATAAAAACAATTTCTATTTCTATTGTTTTAAAGATTTTTACACTTCTATGTTCAATGTTTCATCTTTACACTTTAACTTTCGTCGATGCATTTCTTTTATATATATATTTTCGATCCATTTTATCACATATCTTGTTTTTATTAGTTGTGATATGTTTTATATTCAATGTTGGTTTGTTAAAAACATGATACTTTAATCGGAAAATGTATAAAAAAAACTACATAGATAGTTGTTAAAAGTGTAAAGATGAAACATTAAAGATATTTTTGTTTCAATTTCATGAAGGAAAAAAAAAAAGACGTCAATATCCAATATTTTTAAGCACAAAATCTCTCCTTCAGCTTTGTTAGTGCAGTGCGCTTGGTGAAAATAACACGCACTGGAATACTGGATCTTTGTTTCGTACAATGTTGTTTTTTCACATCCTTTGTTACTTTTTCTGAGCTGTAATGAATCATACAGACAGTAATATTAAAAAAGATGTATAAAAATGCTGTTGTAAAGTAAAAGCGATAATTTCAAAAATAAATAAATAAAAAAATGTACGTGTCTAAATTAAAACTGAAAAAAGAAAACCGTTAATTAATAAAACCGTTTGTTTTCTCAAAAAAAAAAAAAAGGTTTATTTCACAACAAAAAGGTTACAATAAATGTCAACAATAATCTTTTACATATTTCATATTTGTAGGGGTTTTAATTTATCGCCATGCACCACTATGTTGCTACAAGCAGCACATATTTTTATTAATTATTTTTACATTATGACACCATGAAATGCTTTTAGCACCGTTGTACGTGTTAAAAAATTGTCCAATAAAAAAACGTTACCCCAACTGACATTTGTTACACAAGTAAACATGAAAGAAACTTACATTAACCGCCATCGTCCATGAAAGTGACATTTTTATAGTTAGAAAGCATAACTATTTGAATTTTGTAGCGTTGTAAAATGAAATCTCGCAACCAAGTTTCAGCCGAGCCAAAATCCTCTCAAATGAGTGGGTCAAGTAAAATCTCACACATAAGGATGGTATTATATATTATATATATGCTCACTATGCTTTGTATAATGTGTTACTTTTATATATATATATATATATATATATATATATATATATATATATATATATATATATATTGTGTTAGTACATCGTGCCACTTTACAATGTAGTGTTGGCCTTCATTGTTTGTTTGAGCAATGTGGACAGAATCTAGCACCACTCATTGGTACTAAAATTATATAATAATTTTCGTACTACCATTTTAGAAAAGCTTCATGACTCAACCAGAATAATTTCTTTTAGCTTTCCCGGTTAGTCTTTAGTTTTTTTGATTCTCTGATTTGAAAAAGTCCCCCTTTTTTTTTTTCCTTTTTCTTTTTTCTTGGTTTTGGGATTAGGAATTCCCTTTTGATCACAAAAAAGACTACTGAGTGGGATTTGGATTACGCAAAAATCCCTAGTGACATTGTATCACATTCATGATTTTATAGCTTGTGATCAATTATATGATATAAAAAAAAACTATTGAGTGAGATTTGGGTCACCAGCGTAAAATCCCCAGTGAGATTTGAAAGTTGCGTCACGCTCATGATCTAGCTATAGGTTTGTGAGGAAATGTATGATATAAAAAAAGACTACAGAGTGGGTTTTGGGTAATCATTGCTACTCTCAATGAGATTTAAAAGATACTTCACGCTCAGGATCTATAGATTTATGAAGAAATATATGATATAAAAGGGACTATACCGATTGAGACACAGGTCGTCACCTATGCAAAATTCTCGGTGAATTATGAAACATACTTCATGCTCATTACCTATATGCTTGTGAGAAAATATATGATATAAAATGAACTACTAAGTGATATCCGGGCTACGAATGCCAAATTTCTAGTGAGATTTGAAACATACTTCAGGCTTAATTATGACCTATAGCCTTATGAGGAAATATATGATATAAAAAGGACTACTACGTGGGATTTGCGTCACCAATGTAAAATCTCCGGTGACATTTGAAATATGCTTCACGCTTATGACATATATAATTGGATGAAATATATGATATAAAAAGGGCTATTGAGTGAGATTTGGGTCACCAATGCAAAATTCTTAGTGAGATTTGAAACATAATTCACGGTGGTTACCTAGAGGTTTGGAGGAAATGTATAATATAAAAATGATGACTAAGTGGGATATGGGTCACCCATGCAAAATCTCCGGTGAGACTTGAAACATGCTTCACGCTCATGACATATATGTTTGGATGAAATATATGACTATCGAACTCTCAGACATCATCTTAAAGACAAAATCATCACTATAACACATCTGCTATATATATTGCCATTTGGGTTATGCCCCAGAGGCTTTGAGATCTAATAAATTTTACTTGACATGATTGTAGTATTATTTAGTAATCATTTGAGTAAACGTTGCCTTACTTTTATTTGTTAAGGCAGAAAATGAATTAATCTTAGATCCAATGCAGAAAATTAATTAATCTTCAGGCCCGGCAATTAACGCATACAAATCGGATCGTGTATGTTTGACCACAGTATAATTGATATCCTTCGTCAAAATTCTTGTTTGACAACATTATCCAGGGCTCACAGTTTATGGCTAAAATGCATATACTACCTCCTTTTTAAAATATACTTTTTTTAAAATAAAAAGAATCACAAACATTATTAAAATGAATGAATTTTATAAATTTCAAATGAACAATCCTAAAATATCCTTTTGACTATAATTAATATTATACATGTAAGGTTAGATGGACAACAAATTAAGGGTATAATGAATAAAAACATTATAAATATTCTATTGATATTCACAAAACACTTTGTGTTATGAAACAAAATAAAACATATATTACGAGACAAATAGAGTAATAATAAAAATGTCATTGAGGCATTGATCCAGTGGTAATCACTGCGCCTTTTAACCCGGAGTATCCAGATTCGAGTCTCAAAGGAGGCAAAAAATATACGTGCGCATATCTCGTTTTCAGGAAAATAAATTTGAGTAATAATGAAGACAATTGTTATTAATTAGAGGGGAAGAAAGTGGGCTTTTTATTAGGGGAAGAGGGTGGCAGGCTTTAATAAACCTTAATCATACAAAAATAATAATAATGTAAGCTTATTTTTTGAATAAATCTAAGCTTATTAAAACTTCCATGATATATGTAATGCAACTAAAATAATGAATTAGAAGATCTTGACTATAGACCAGAAGTCTTACCACCCTTAATGTAATCATTATTTATTTCCTTTTGGAATTAGTGATAGATACCTTCAACATTGCATATTAGTAAACATTCAACCGTTGATCCACGTGTATTTACACAATTGATAACGATGTAATTTCGATTGATCATTATGTTTATCTATAATAATCAATGCTATAAATACAAGTTTGTGCCACTCGTTATGACTGGACGATCGTATGAATAAATAATTAATAAAATCTACATTAAACAACATGGCATCACTAGGGTACTTACTATAGAGTGTTTGAAATGTTACATATTTAATATATCTATTTTTTATTATATTTTTGCTTTGTGTACTATACTACTAGCTCCTCCATGTGCTTAATATAATTAATACAAATGTAATATATTTATATATTGGGCCAATATTATGAATTACTTTCTCCATGTGCTTAGCTTTTTTGAATAGCGTGGTCGAATAATTCTTTTCACCTTCTATTTGATAAAACAATTACACAACTTCCCTTTTAATAACAAATGAGATCTTTCACAATAATTAAAGTTGATATTCTCCTATATATATAATTAGCCAATCATAATGCCAAATGATTTCCCTTTTTTCTGGGGGCTGTGGGGTGGCGGCGGAGGTGGTAGTGCTCTTTAATCTTAAGAAGAAGAAAAAAATTTGTGAAGGGAGCTACTAAATTAGAAAGGGACCAAAACAAAAATAAAATAAAATTAAATTAAAGAATGTTAAAACTATATGTATTTCTTTTAGCAAACCCATCAAAATTATTAGGTAAATATGAAGGACAAGCAACAAGAATGTGTTCTGGGATGATGTACCACAATCCACAAAGCCTGGATAAGATAAACTCTTCTGCGCTAAGAGATGAGCCGACCTATTATCAGTTCTATTAATAAACGAAAACGAAAGAAAATCAAAAGACTCCATCAAATAGAAACAATCATTAACTAAACAACCAAGAGAGGTGAAATCATGAGCATGCGACTGAAGGCTCTTGGAATCTGACTCCGAACATAAAAAACGATACCTCCACTTGCCGGCCAAAAGGAGGCCCCGGTAAATGGCACTAAGCTCCGCGGAGTCGAGGTCTGAACTCCTATCCAACCTGCCCGAGCAAGCACGCAGAATATGACTATCCGACCCCGAAACACGGCCCCATAAGCACATGCATCCACAAAAGCGACGCATCCGATCAATATTGACCTAAACCCGATTACCAAAAGGCGGCTTCCAGCTGGTATGCAATGACGAACTAATCTGCTCATGTAGGGGGGACTGTAAGAGATCCGCATATACCCGAGCGTCACACTCCGCAGTCGAAATGAGTCGACCAATATTCACAGCCTTGGCCACCAAAGAGCCACGCGTATCGTGCTTTCCATATATGCCACACGGTAGTAACCAGATGTGCCAGGTGAGACGCATCACACATAGAGAAGAGAGACCCCAACAACGATAGGAAGTCCGGGTTCCTCCGGAGGCCCTCGTCAAGGGTTATGTAACGCCCCGTTCCCGGACACCGAGTCCTTATCCGGAAAAGAACGCCCGGCATGTATAATATTAAATATAATCTAATATCATACATAAGCCTTACGTCATATATCATACACAATGCGGAAACGAAACGACTCGGGAAAAAAAATAAAATCTAAGGATCAACAAAAGATGATTCAATGCCGCACTAAAACCAAAAGTGGAAAATGAAAAGTCTTACATCATTTCCAAGACAAAAGAAACCAGAGATCTAGTCTTACAACCAAAGGCCACTAAACGAGCCAAACAAAAACAATAATCAAAATGAATTGACAACATAGTTTTAAATCAAAATCTGAAATAAGGAAAGTCTTCAAAGTAACTTCATATAAAATCTTCAAACTTCCTCATCGTATTCATCATCTCCATAAACCTGTTCATCTTCTCAAACAAAGCATATAACGGGTAAGTACAAACGTACTTAGTAACGAGTAGAAGCTATTGAAATCATGCGTTTCATAATGAAGGCAAGTAAACGTCGTATCAATATTATACCGGTAAAAGTGATCTTACGTCTAACTATCACATTATATTCATAGTACAATATGAGGTCCCTAGGGTTACTAGCTTAGCTTATCTTTGTTACATCATGTTTGCGAGGGCACTACACTTAGTGAGAATTGCACTAAGACAAATGACGCAACCCTATAGAGATAAATCCCTAGCGGTCCCGAGACAATCACCTCACTTTGACTGGCTAGCTCTATAGGCTATCCGGTGAATGACTATCTCGTTCGTGAGGTTGTCCGGCGGTATGATCACTACTTTAACTGGCTTTGTCTAGAATCCGGCAGTGACCAACACCACTTTATCTGGCCAACCAACACATTGCCGATATTGTACCGTGCCTATCCAAGCTCTCATGATGTTTAATCTTTTATCTAGTCAATTACGTGTTTACATGGTTAATTGGCCACCTAAGTTCGTTCAGTGCAAAAGCTCCCTACTCCCTCTTCTTAGACTTCTAGACTCAAGCTAGCAATTACACAGACATTGATGAATACTAACTCATCAAAGCACAAGGCCACTCCTACTCTTCCGACGGTCCCGAACTTCAATTCCCTTTAAGAATACATTCGGTGCGTAACCAAACGCATCAGAAGCTTATTCATGGCTTTGTAAGGTTATTAAATAGTTCATATATTATCAACAAGGGTCTAAAACAATCAAACATGATAAAGCGCTCAAACGCCCGTTTCATGTCCTAAACGCGCGTTTGGGAAGCCCAAACGCACGTTTGGAAGACTTCTAAACGCGCGTTTGGAAGCGCTGAATCCTGTATCAAATCTGTACTCTCAAACGCCCGTTTGAACACTTCAAACGCGCGTTTCCCCTCCAAACGCGCGTTTGACTACTTCAAACGTGCGTTCGGCTGAGATCGACCAAGAAGAAACCCTAAAATCTGCAAACTCGATTCCACCCGTTTCCTTTTTAAACAACAGCAAGAAAACTCGGAAAAATCACAGATGAAACGCAGTACAACATCATAAAACAACAATCAATCAATATGAAGACCCCGTTACCTTAATTGCGAGCAACAACGATCCAAAACGCCAAAAGAAACTATCTTTCGATTCAACCTACAAATTGATCAACCAAATTGATCATTCTACGATTCTTGAACATCAAAGCAACCCAAAAACTCAGAAAACTATCTTATGCTAAGAATTGCAGCCATACACTCCTCAAGACCAAAGGCGGATAAAATCTTACCTTCACCAACCGCTTCGTTGCTAATACCAAAACGATCCTTGCGTCACGTGGAATCTTTTCTCCTTGAGACGTCTGCACAACCGAGCAACGGATTAGCCACGAATTCCAAAAGTTTCTTCTCCTTCCTTTTCTCTTCAAACCTGCGCCTCTGCCGATGATGAACCGTTTCTCACCCCTTTTTTTTGACTAAGAATGATTATGGAGAATAATGGGAATTTAATCCCTCAATTAACCCCCATAAATCCCTTAAATACCAAACATTAATTTCCTCTCCCTTTTTTTTTTAACTTAAAAAAAAAATAAATATAATATTCTGATTTTCGTTAAATGACTCAAATGCCCCTTTTTGAAAAATCAGGATATTACATTCCTCCCCCCTTAAGAGGAGTTTCGTCCTCGAAACTTGAACGTACCTGGAAGATCCAAAAACTCTGGGAATTCGGCTGTCATCACATCTTCCTCTTCCCATGTCGCTTCACTTGGTGAATGATTGCTCCATTGCACCAAGACCAAAGGGATCATCCTTCTCTTGACCACCTTCTCTTTCCTATCTAGGATCTTAACCGGCTTCTCGACATAAGATAGATTATCTTGAAGCATATCCGGATCAAGCTGTGATTCCACATCCGTAGAAGTTAGACACTTCTTAAGCATGGATACATGGAAGACATTATGTACCCTAGACATCGATTCCGGTAATCGAAGTCTATATGCTAACTTTCCAATCCTTTCGATGATGTCAAAAGGCCCCACATACCTCGGACTCGGTTTCCCTTTCTGCCCAAACCTCTTAACACCCTTCATCGGAGAAGCTCGTAGATACACTCAGTCCCCAACTGCAAACTCTAACGGTCTTCTTCCGATGTCTGCCCAACTCTTCTGTCGGTCTTGAGCGGCTTTAAGATTCCTCCGTATCAGCTCAACTTTCTCTTTAGCTTGCGCAACTAACTCTGGCCCTGTCAACTGCTTTTCCCCAACTTCGTCCCAATAAAGTGGAGTCCGGCATTTCCTACCGTACAAGGCTTCAAACGGTGGCATCCCCAAACTAGCATGATAACTGTTGTTATAAGCGAACTCTGCCACTGAGAGGAAATCATCCCATGATCCCCCTTCTTCAAGAACGCAAGCTCTAAGCATGTCCTCGAGAGTCTGGATCGTCCTCTCGGATTGACCGTCTGTCTGCGGGTGGAAGGCTGTACTCAAGTCCGTCTTTGTTCCAAAAGCCTTTTGCAACCCTTTCCAGAAGTGACTTATAAATCTGCTATCCCTGTCGGACACGATAGATAAGGGCACACCATGAAGTCTCACTATATTATCCAAATATAGCTGGGTGAACTTCTTAATAGGCATGTCAACCTTGCATGGCAAGAAATGGGCTGATTTCGTGAGCCTGTCAACAATCACCCAAATCATGTCATGGCCACTCTTCGTACGCGGTAACCCGGTGATGAAATCCATCGTGATGTTCTCCCATTTCCATTCCGGTACTGCCAAAGGCTTCAACAAACCACCTGGCCTTCTATGTTCTGCTTTAACTCTCTGGCATGTATCACACTTTGCCACGAACTCTGCGATGTTCAACTTCATGCCAGGCCACCAATATCTCTCCTTGAGATCTCGGTACATCTTGGTAGATCCTGGATGAACCGCAAAAGCTATCTTATGGGCTTCATCCATGACTTGCTGCCTTAGTCCATCAACATCGGGCACACACAAACGATTACCATACCAGAGATGTCCACTCTTGTCCAACCGATAACCCGCTGTAGGTTTCTCTCGAGCTACGCGCTTCAAATCCACTAACACTGGGTCGTTATCCTGCTTTGCCCGGATATCATCCAATAGTTCTGACCTTGCCATCAATGGCGCGAAACACCGAGCTTCACCTTCCCGTTCAACCACTTGAATCGCAAACTGTCTAACTGATGAATCACTTCTTGTAAAGTGGTGATAGCATTGACCGGTCTCCGGCTAAGTGCATCCGCTACAACATTTGCTTTACCCGGGTGGTATTGAATGTCCAAGTCATAGTCTTTCACGAACTCCAACCATCTTCTTTGCCTCATATTCAAGTTCTCTTGAGTGAAAAAGAACTTAAGGCTCTTATGATCCGTGAATATTCTTGCCTTAACTCCATAAAGGTAGTGCCTCCACTGTTTCAAAGCAAAAACCACTGCTGCCAATTCCAAATCATGTGTAGGATAATTTTTCTCATGAACCTTTAACTGCCTGGATGCATAAGCTATTACCTTTCCTGCTTGCATCAGAACACATCCCAATCCTTGACCCGAAGCATCTGTATACACGTCGTAGTTATCAAAAACCTCTGGCAAGGCCAACACAGGTGCTGCAGTCAACTTATCCTTCAACGTCTGAAAAGCTTCCTCACACTCCTTTGTCCACTCAAACTTGATGTTTTTCTGAGTAAGTCTAGTGAGAGGAGTTGCTATCTTCGAGAAATCTTGTACAAACTTCCTGTAGTAACCTGCTAAACCCAGAAAACTTCTTATCTCTGTCACTGTAGTGGGTCTAGGCCACTTAGAAACGGCTTCTATCTTCGCAGGATCAACTTGAATTCCATCCCCAGAAATACATCAAAGTCTGTGAAGTCCAAAACTGTCAAGTCTGATTTACACCTATAAGTTCCAACTCTAACGTCGACTTGAGGTAAAACTTGTGCAACTTTAGTAACTCTTCCCAAAGGTGTAGTGATACTTAGAGGTTTCTCCAACTCCTGAAGTGGTAGGTTCAACTTCCTAGCTATCTTAGAAGACACAAAAGTACCTGAGGCTCCAGTATCAAACAAGGCTGACACTGCTAAGTTATCTATGATTATGGTACCTAGCAAGTGGATCAATTTAAGTGCAATAAATAACATCATATGCGTCCATATAATATTAAGTATTCATAATAAACACAAACACTTAAAACGTACCTGTAACCACAAGATCATCAGGCTCTTCCGGCTCCACATCGACAGCAAAAACACGAGTAGGTCTGCTAGAAGATCCACGGTTTGCATTCTGATTCCCTCTGTTATCTGCTGGATTCCGCTGAGATAAGTTCTTAGGACAGTTCCTGGAGAAGTGTCCCGTTTCTCCACAGTTATAGCAACTATTACCTCCTGGTCGGCATTCTCCTGTATGCGACTTGTTGCACTTAGAACAAACTGCTGGTGAACCACTTTTCTGGTTAACTGTTGCCGGTGCTGCGGTCTTCTTGAAGTTCTGCTGCGGTGCCCCACGATTACCACTCTGAAAAGATCCAAACGGCCTCTTATTCCCAACTACCACAGTAGCTTTCTTCCTAAAAGTCTCAACCTCCAAAGCCTTGTTCATAAGCTCAGCCATATTCCTGGCTGTAAAACCCAACATACCCGACTGTATCTCATAAGCCAACCCATCCTTGTATAGTGCCGTCTTCCTTTCTTCAACTTTCATCAGCTCGGGATAGAACCTCCCCAACTCATTGAACTTGTTGGTATACTGAGATACCGTCAGCTGTGTACCTTGCTTATGCTTTAAGAACTGACTAGCCTTGTCTGCCTGTACTGTTAGTGGGAAATACTCGTTGTAGAACATAACCTTAAATCCTTCCCAATCAGTTACTTTCCCATTACTACTCTGTACGGCGTCGATCCAAGCTTCGGCTGCCCCCAAGAGAAAACTGACTGCCAACTGGGCCATCTCAGATTCAGGAACATGAATATTCCTGCAGGCCTTTTCGAAACTCCTTATCCATTCTTCGGCCTTTGAATGTTCCACATTCCCAAAGAAGTCCTGTACTCTGTTCCTTCTCAGTCTGGTGTACCAGTCCACTGGTGGAGCTTGCTCAACTGCTGGTCTAACTGGAGGATAAACAGGTGGATAAACTGGTGGATAAACGGGTGGATAACCAAAGGGTACATGGGGTGCCTGAGGTGGATAAGGTGGTGGATAAGGCTGCTGAGGTTGTTGTGGTTGCATCACAGGCGGTGCTTGTTGGTAAGGATGGTATCCTGGGTGATGTTGTGGAGTGTGGTACGGCTGATGTAGTCCAAAAGGTGGGTACCCGAAACCGTGATGGTGATCAAACCGCGGTGATGGAGGAATAGCAGGTTGAGGTTGGAAACTCGTAGGTGGAGGGTAGAAGGTTTGCTGGTAAGGAGGGTAAGCTGTGGTTGGCGGATAGCTTACTGGTGGTGGTGGGGGATAAACCTCAGTCACTGGTGGAACAAAGCCCGCTGGAATGTCACTTACCATAGTAAATTGTACCGAACTCCCCACATGCCATTGTGGAGGTTGATCCTGATGAGACCGTGGTGTGGGCGTCGCAGTATGAGGAGGTGGTGAAAGGCTCGGGTGGGGTGAGGGATTCTGCCTCACAAAACCTCTTCCCACAACTGGTGTAGCATTGTTAGCCCCTGGTCTAACCCCTGAACTCCCAGCTTCATGAGCACCTCTCCTTGTTGTCACCATTCTGAAAGATCAAGAAGATCAGAATGTTACTAAGAGATCTAAAGAAACTTATCTCAAGAAAGTCAAGTCCTAAGCAGCAAAGAAACATTGTCTCTGATACCAACTGTAACGCCCCGTTCCCGGACACCGAGTCCTTATCCGGAAAAGAACGCCCGGCATGTATAATATTAAATATAATCTAATATCATACATAAGCCTTACGTCATATATCATACACAATGCGGAAACGAAACGACTCGGGAAAAAAAAAAAAATAAAATCTAAGGATCAACAAAAGATGATTCAATGCCGCACTAAAACCAAAAGTGGAAAATGAAAAGTCTTACATCATTTCCAAGACAAAAGAAACCAGAGATCTAGTCTTACAACCAAAGGCCACTAAACGAGCCAAACAAAAACAATAATCAAAATGAATTGACAACATAGTTTTAAATCAAAATCAAATAAGGAAAGTCTTCAAAGTAACTTCATATAAAATCTTCAAACTTCCTCATCGTATTCATCATCTCCATAAACCTGTTCATCTTCTCAAACAAAGCATATAACGGGTAAGTACAAACGTATTTAGTAACGAGTAGAAGCTATTGAAATCATGCGTTTCATAATGAAGGCAAGTAAACGTCGTATCAATATTATACCGGTAAAAGTGATCTTACGCCTAACTATCACATTATATTCATAGTACAATATGAGGTCCCTAGGGTTACTAGCTTAGCTTATCTTTGTTACATCATGTTTGCGAGGGCACTACACTTAGTGAGAATTGCACTAAGACAAATGACGCAACCCTATAGAGATAAATCCCTAGCGGTCCCGAGACAATCACCTCACTTTGACTGGCTAGCTCTATAGGCTATCCGGTGAATGACTATCTCGTTCGTGAGGTTGTCCGGCGGTATGATCACTACTTTAACTGGCTTTGTCTAGAATCCGGCAGTGACCAACACCACTTTATCTGGCCAACCAACACATTGCCGATATTGTACCGTGCCTATCCAAGCTCTCATGATGTTTAATCTTTTATCTAGTCAATTACGTGTTTACATGGTTAATTCGCCACCTAAGTTCGTTCAGTGCAAAAGCTCCCTACTCCCTCTTCTTAGACTTCTAGACTCAAGCTAGCAATTACACGGACATTGATGAATACTAACTCATCAAAGCACAAGGCCACTCCTACTCTTCCGACGGTCCCGAACTTCAATTCCCTTTAAGAATACATTCGGTGCAGAACCAAACGCATCGTAAGCTTATTCATGGCTTTGTAAGGTTATTAAATAGTTCATATATTATCAACAAGGGTCTAAAACAATCAAACATGATAAACTGCTCAAACGCCCGTTTCATGTCCTAAACGCGCGTTTGGGAAGCCCGAACGCACGTTTGGAAGACTTCTAAACGCGCGTTTGGAAGCGCTGAATCCTGTATCAAATCTGTACTCTCAAACGCCCGTTTGAACACTTCAAACGCGCGTTTCCCCTCCAAACGCGCGTTTGACTACTTCAAACGTGCGTTCGGCTGGGATCGACCAAGAAGAAACCCTAAAATCTGCAAACTCGATTCCACCCGTTTCCTTTTTAAACAACAGCAAGAAAACTCAGAAAAATCACAGATGAAACGCAGTACAACATCATAAAACAACAATCAATCAATATGAAGACCCCGTTACCTTAATTGCGAGCAACAACGATCCAAAACGCCAAAAGAAACTATCTTTCGATTCAACCTACAAATTGATCAACCAAATTGATCATTCTACGATTCTTGAACATCAAAGCAACCCAAAAACTCAGAAAACTATCTTATGCTAAGAATTGCAGCCATACACTCCTCAAGACCAAAGGCGGATAAAATCTTACCTTCACCAACCGCTTCGTTGCTAATACCAAAACGATCCTTGCGTCACGTGGAATCTTTTCTCCTTGAGACGTCTGCACAACCGAGCAACGGATTAGCCACGAATTCCAAAAGTTTCTTCTCCCTTCCTTTTCTCTTCAAACCTGCGCCTCTGCTGATGATGAACCGTTTCTCACCCCTTTTTTTGACTAAGAATGATTATGGAGAATAATGGGAATTTAATCCCTCAATTAACCCCCATAAATCCCTTAAATACCAAACATTAATTTCCTCTCCCCTTTTTTTTTTAACTTAAAAAAAAATAAATATAATATTCTGATTTTCGTTAAATGACTCAAATGCCCCTTTTTGAAAAATCAGGATATTACAGGTTATATCTGATTTATCATGTAATAAGTTTTTGAAACCACCTTCTTCTTCTTCTTCTTATTACTATTATTATTATTATTATTATTATTGAAAGATCGTCTAATGCAAGTTTTGGGCCTTTAGGTTAAACACGAGATGACAACTAGAAGATAAACGAGACATGGAATTTGGTAGGGGCATATGGCAGTATTTGGTAGAGGGGCATATGGCAGTTTGTGCTTAGAGGGGCATATGGCAGTATTCATCCCTTTTTTTTTTTTTTTTTTTTTGGTTGTGAGAATGACAAAGACATTTTATTAATTAAGAAGAATGACAGTTTCTTAAAACTTTTGTAAAAGGACAAAACTATTTATTATTTTTTTAAATAAATTCTAGCGCCTTTCTTAAAATTTAAAAAAACCAACAAATGTTCTCTTTCATTCGTCTTTTTTAAACACTCATATCTCTCAATATAGAACTCCAAATTTGAAATTCTTTCACCAAATTTTTATTTTTTTTCATACTCTTTATTTCGAGACCACATTCATCGTATTCCGACGTGATTTCCGAAAATCAACTGTCGAAATTCACTATTATTCAAAATTCACGGTCGATATTCACTGTTTTTCGAGATTCACCGGGAAGAGATTCACTGAGTGAATTTCGACATTGAATCTCATGAAAAAAGATGTAATTATATCTAACCAAATGTCAAAACGAAGAGCATGAAAAAAATAAAAAAAAAAAATTAGTGAAAGTTTCATCGCGTTTGAATATCTAGATCAAAAGATAAAATATTATTGCATGTTTGAAAACGGAGGAGGAAAAAAAAATCAGGTAGAGGCGCGATTTTTTATTTTTATTTTTTTTTTAGCCTTTGCCCTTTAGCTTATAAAAATTATAGGAGTTGTCATTCTCTCAATAAAAAAATTGTGGATGTCGTGTTAGTTAAAAATATTCCAAACTGTAACCTTATTCTTAATTCTTTTTTTATTTTTACAATATTCCTCAATTTCATATTAAATAATTATTAATTGGAAAAGTATATATAAAACTAGAATTGAGGCTATAACATTTTAGTAATAGTTAGAGATGGGATGAGATAAAAATTGTATTGTACATATAAAGAATACAACTACGGTTGTGTTACAACGAATTACACAACATATATTTACATAATCAATTATTATATATGACATATTGGTCATAATAAAACCCCCAAAGACCAATAAGATAAAAATATTTCGTATCACTCGTTATTGTACTATCAAATTTTATTTTTCTTCAAAGATAGATTCCGGCCACCCGGGTGATATTTTTTTTTCTTAAAAATAATTATCTTGAATTAAGATCTGTCACCATAGACTAATTTTTATGGATCCGCCACTGGAGATATAAATTTACATATATAACATCGAACATAGCTTTGTCTTTCACTCACTCATTGCATTATTTTCTCAAAGCAAAGGCAAAGTATAAGCCATTGTTTTCATCAATATTCATCAATCTCTCTCTCAAGCTGTTTCTCTCGGCAAATGAAGGAGACATCCAAAGGGATCGCATTGATCTCATCGAAATTCCTGTTTGCAAAATCGCAATTATTCTGCAAAATATTTGCATATGAACTGAGATCATGCTATCCTTTTGGATATCTCCTTTATTAGCTTTATATATATTCTTCAATTCTGTCTCCATGATGAAGATTTCACTCCGGTGGTTATGGTATTTTGACTGTGATTCTTGGCCGGACAGTGCCGGCGGGCAGATGCTTATGAGATCAAAATCAAAATTGATATGTGAAAGAAAAGTAGGTATGTTAATATTTTTAATATCTTTTTGGGGGCCTTGCTTTATTGCCGTCGTTGCAATTGCTGCTCTACCATAAATTAAATCCTGCAAATTCACATATTTTCCTTTCTATCCTCTTTTGTTTCAGAGACTATAATTTGCGCCACACACATTTTATTTGTGCATCAGTCTACCCGTGCAATATAATAGCATCGACCGTTCTAACGACAAGATTGAGTCAATAGATTGTTTAGATAATGTTATTTGAATTTGATTTATGATAGAGTTGTTAGAATAGATTATTTGGTTTAAATGTAAATATATTTGAATAGATTTCTATCATCAATTAGTCTATAAATTTTGTATTAATATTCATCATTATTATCTATTATCGACCTTGCGAAAATTGGTTCTGAAACCAAATTCCGACGTCCCGTAAATGCATTGTGAGAACTGATTGTGCGAACAGACTTTAGGATAGTCGGTTGCTGCTGCAGCACTTAAAAGAAGTCGGTTCCTGGATCCGAAATCGATTTTCACAAGATCGATTCTACTGTGCATCTTGGCTTCAGAATCGATTTTCACAAGATCAATTCTACTTTGATGCGCAGATAGAATGGAGCACGAGTAAAATGAGTGGTGCAAATAAAAAGCGTCTTGTTTTATGATTGTGCAAGGTATGCACATAATAAAATGGACAGAAGACCTAAATGGACACTTTTATACCTTATCTATACCTTTTTACAGTTTTTTTATGGTTGTCGAGAATCACAATATCAACTTAAAATTCCTGTTGGTCTAGGAGCATCAAATCGTACTTGTGGTTAGACCAACACAGGGACGGACCCATCATGGTGAGGGCGGGGGCCATTGCCCCCACTCAAATTTCGGTGCGAAATTACCAGTACACCTCTCTAATAATATTAACACTGTGTATATATTTATTTCGAACATTTTTAACCAAATCGTCATTGTAGTTCAGTTGGTAAAATGCCTAACTATTTACATTAAATTTATGAGTTAAAATCTTGGTTGCTACATCATTTTTCCCCCTTTTTTGTTTGTTTTACTCTTTCAAGATCTCGGCCTCCACTGAAATAAAATCTTAAGTCCGTCACTAGATCAAAATAAAATTTGTGAAATTATTATATATATATGTTTAATTAATTTTTGTCACATATCAAGTTCTTATTGGTTCTTATTGCATGTCGTGCGTTCGTCTTTTGCCTCCATAAGAATATATTACAACTCTTGGATGTTTAAGTTTATTATTGTTATTCGAGATCCATGTGTCGTGTGTCTCTTATATATCTTTTCATTTATTAAACGAGTGAGAAATGTCTTAGCACATATTTTATTTAGCTAGGACAATAAAGATTCTGATCAACTAAAAGAGTATCAAGAACCAAGAAGGCAATGGATCATAGCCTGGAAATAAACAGCAAGCCTGAAAATGTAGAAAATGAGCCTTCTGGGCATGGCATCATCACCTTGGAAGCACCCTTCAGCATGATGAAGGGTGCAAACAGGTTGTCTCTTTTTATCTTTACCCCTTGGTTATACTTTCTTGATGTTGGGATGCTGCAGCTCTTTGGACCTTCTTGTAGGCATCTAATGTGGATTCTGAGATGTACCAGTAGAATTGGGAAGATTGCTTGGTTGCTCTTGACTAGAGTTTATATGCTACTGATTGGGAGCAGTAGAGGATCAGATTGATCATTGGTAGCAGGCGTTATTTGAAGACTAGATAGGGCTTTGGGACAGCAGGTCAAGACAGTAGATAGCAGCAATAAGACTGAAGGCCAGTTTTCTCCCATGTTTTACATGTTTAGCTTGAGGCCAGATAGGGCTTTTAGGGATTTTCAGAAGATGTTTTCTATTTTTTTCCTTTTGGTTGGGTGTTTTTACCATTGTGTCAAGGCCCGTACCCTTCCCCTAGCATCCGATTTTTCCCACTCTGGGTTTTTCCGACTAGGGGTTTAAGGAGGCGGGGTTGCTCACTGATGACACTTTTGTAGTGAGGAGGCCATGGATGGCAACACTGTAATTTTCTCTAAAAAAAAAAAAAAAAAAAAAAACTAGGCATGACCTTGTCTTCTAATGTAATTTCTTAGGGCAACCAACCTCCGGACGATTTTCTTTCTACATGTTTGGCGGACTTGTCTTAATAGAATTCTTTTTCCTCAGAAAAAAAAACTTTACATGCGACACTTGAACTAAAATTGTGAAAAAAAATGAATACATGAAGGATAAAAGTGTAAAAGAAAAAGAGAAAAGAACATTATTGTAGGATCGTAAAAATCGTGAAAGAAAATGGACCAAAAGTATTTATATATCTTGAGCCAGTAAAATGATTTTATTAAACCTTTTAATTAAACTGTTTTTAAAATATATAATGATTGTAAAAATAAAGAGATTAATCGTTAATTTTCTGTCATATTCTACGATTTAATTTATTTTAATTTGGGGCTGTTAGGTGAAGTGTTATATAAGTTTATCTTCTCCTAATGGACTTTAATAACTATACGTTTGATTATATTTTATGGTACAACCGCTATAATAAGTATAATACATTGTATTTAATTTCTAGTCTTTTTCATATACTTACACTAGATATAATATGTGAAAGAGATTAGATTAGATATAATATATGATAGAGAGTAAGATATACACATGATGATTATATCTTCTTGTTGTAATATAGGTTTCGTTACCTGCAGTAGGTAATTGCATAAGTTATTTGTATTGAATATATATTATAAAAAAACAATTTTTGTCATTGAATTAATATTTTTTTTAAGATGAATTAATATTTTTTGAAAAAGCGATCTTTGTATTTGTTTCAATTGGAAAAACCCAAGCAGATTACAGCAAAGCCTATGCTATGAGAGATTGCGCGACGACTAAAAAAGTTTGGAGATGGGTAATTCATAATTCCTATTGTCATGAGTTCCTTTCGATTGTTGACATTCCGAATTGGCTTGATTTTTGTCTTGGAGTGAACATACTTAAACACGACTCAATTGAGTTTTGGAGATTTCTTTTTCGAGAGCTTGTCTCTAACATTTGGTATTGGCGTAACGAAGATTTCCACCAAAATGACACTCAACGTCCCCCTACGGCAGTTTTTATTGCAAATGCGATACGCAAAGCGCTTGAGCTTAGATTAGCCTGGCCCTGAGTTTTTACTATTCTAGTTTACTACTCTTGATGTAAATCTAATTTTGCCCATGTTTGTACAGTTTTTTGTACAGCTGCTTAATTTAATAAAATATCCGGCTTATACCAAAAAAAAAAGTATAGAACTTTACTAATGCCAATTAACATCTAGTCGGCTAGCCCCAAGCGAGCCGGGGATCTTTGTCATTGAATTAATAGGTGACTTTTTTTTTTTTTTTTGTAGATTGAACACCAATTGGTATCATAAAATGTAGCAATCTTTTACTATTAGGTCAGTTCCAACATTAAGCGGTAATTGGCGGATCTAAAAAATAGAACAACCGGAACGAAGAAAACTAAAGAAGTTACCGGGCTTATAATTTTTTTTTAATATTATTTAACAACGAAACTAAATTGTTTTAAAATGAAAAGAAAAAAAAAAAAAAAAAACCGATTTTGGTGGAGGCATGTGTTCGCCTCAATGCATTGGATCTGCACGTGGCAAATTTTATCAAGTAGAAGATATCAAATACAAATTACTAGTACTAGTATGAGATGAGAAAAGTGTTGGCTAATTTTTTTTTGAAAACAAGTGTTGGCTAATTATTAATTTATAATCAAGTAATGAGTCTACAAATATTTATTTATGATATTTGGTACGAATTCATAAAATGTAGATAAATAAAGGGGGGAATGAGGGAGAAGGACAGAAATATTTCATCAATTGAGTAGAAGGACAGTTTTTTGAAACTTTTGCATAAAGGACAAAACTATTTATTCACTGTCGAAATTCACTTGTGTTCGAAATTCACTATTTAAATTCACTGTCGAAATTCACTAATTTTCAAAATTCATTGTCGAAATTCACTGATTTTCGGAATTCACTGTCGAAATTCACTGATTTCGGGATTCACTGGAGAAATTCACTGATTTTCGGGATTCACTGTTTGTCCTTCTCGCTATAAAAATTATGCAGTTGTCCTTCTCCCTATAAAAAATATGTAGCTGTCCTGTTACTTAAAAATATTTCAGATTGTGTCCTTATCCCTAATTTTCCATAAATAAAGTGTAATTTGTGATTATACTAATACGCAATTAAAAAAAAATTATGGTTCCCAAGAACCACACGTTTGTCATGTTGGTTTGGAAGATCAAAATACAGTATAACCTCGATAAATTAATACCTTCAGAACCAGAAAAAAAAAAATTTGTTTAGCGAAGTTATCATTTATCGAATATTATTTTAAATCCCTTTTCCCAAATCGGTACAAGAGAAAATTATTCAATTTGCGAGATTATTCATTTATCGAGCTTATACTGTATATAATAATTACGGGACAGAACGTTCTTCCCAATGAATCACTGGCGGATCTATGTATACTCATGTGGTGTCATGTGACCTCACTGAGATCCGGAGATCTTTTTTAGTATTTAAACGATATAGTTTTGTTGTTAAAAAATGTCATTTTGTTGTTAAAAAAGGTAGTTTTAGGCTTCAATGACTTCACGGGAACAATTTTTTGGATAAAAATGTAGTGTTACGCTCCAGTGACCCCACTGGAAAAAAATCTGGATCCGCCACTGCAATGAATTCATGTACTAATTCGATATTTCCTTATCAGTAAATCATTAAACGAACTCCTGAGTAAGAGTCAGACTCTGCAAGCATGACCCGAGCCGAACTTCGAATTAGTCGAATCAGTTAGTTCCGGATACCGGGGTTTTAATCAAAAAAAAAATCATTAATTTTACATAAACGAGAATCTCGACATGATTATCTAATTACATAAATTTTATGGGAAATTAGGGATAATGACACAATCTGGAATATTTTTAAGTAACAGGACAACTACATATTTTTTTTATAGGGAGAAGGACAACTGCATAATTTTTATAGCGAGAAGGACAAACAGTGAATCCCGAAAATCAGTGAATCTCTCCAGTGAATCCCGAAATCAGTGAATTTCGACAGTGAATTCCGAAAATCAGTGAATTTCGACAATGAATTTTGAAAATTAGTGAATTTCGACAGTGAATTTAAATAGTGAATTTCGAACACAAGTGAATTTCGACAGTGAATAAATAGTTTTGTCCTTTATGCAAAAGTTTTTAAAGACTTCTAATCAATTGATGAAATATTTTTGTTATTCTCCCCCATTCCCCCGAAAAAAAAAAAAAAAAAAACAAAACTTTAAAGATTTCATCCTACTTAGTGTTTGTGGTCTCCCAAAGGCAAAGTGTACCCTTCACATGTGGGCATAACCTTTGAAATTATTATCAAAACGTGACCACAAGCTAGCTAGTAACATGCTTTCAACTATGGGCAGCAGTCCTAATCGCATTAACTTGGAAATTAAGTGTTTGATTATGTAGTTTATATTAAAGTGAGGATCGATCAATTAACGACATTTAATATTTTTTTATCGACAGTGAAGATACGTTTTGATTACTTCAATTTATTTTAATTGTTTTTACAAGTGAAAAATATATAGTGATATGATTATCGTATAAAAAATGTGTCGATTTTAGTAAGTCAGTCTATCATTGTAGATGTAATATAACTCAACGTGTAGAATTTTTGGGGTTCAACCGTCTAAAGTTATATTTTGTGTTGTACGTAGGGCCATACGCTACTCAAGCTACTATTAGTACGTTGGAGATCGATCGGCTTAAGTCAGAACTCGACTTAAAAACTTAATTCAATTTTTTTATTGTCTTTTCATTTTACAAGAAACTTAAACGTAGATCAATGGTTGGATGCATCCCATCAGCTCGGTGTCGTCTTACAATTTAATTGGCTCAGAGCAAAATTAAAAGATGGGTTAAATTACTAAATTTAATTTCCATACATAAATTTACAAGTCAAATCAAGCAACAAAATAAAAATAAAAATTAAATGAATAATGAAAAAACATCATAGTAACATTTAACAACATATTTTGTTCAGAAAAAAAAATGATGAAAATAACAAAATTCCTGAATAAGTAGCGAGAACAGACCAATAACAGAAAAAAAAAAAAACACAAACCTATGCGGTCGGCTATGTGGCATTTTCTAAACATAACATACAAAGACGAAGACATGATACTTTTATTCAGGTGTGCTAAAAATATTTATACCATTATCTTATTGTATAAATTGATTTGTAATTCTAGAATATCACTGACAAAAAAAAAAAAAAAAAATGTAGATGGCCAAAACGTTTGGGCCATGTGAAAATATGTTGTTGGGCTAGATTTGAACATAAGGCCTAACATAAAATTTCAGGCCTTTTTTACTTTAATTTTGATTGGTCCAAGAATATCATCATGGGAGATTTTATGGTGGTCAATGACCACCAAACTCAGGGCCGGCCCTCATTGAGGCTAGAGAGACGGCTGTCTTAAGCCAAACGTTGTCGGGTGGGCCCAACGGTACATGTGTCGCTAAAAGAAAAAAAAATTCCGTGTAGATTCAATCCGATCCAACCTAATATATTATGTTAATTTTTTTTTGATAAGGCCTAATTTTTTTTACTCCAATCGATAAAGTTCCCAATAAAAAAATTTACTTGACCAAAAAAAATTAGACATACAAACTAGTTTTATTAATTTTTTGTTTGGAAAACTATAGAAATTAAAAAGACTACTTTGTAGGCATGTTTTGAGGCTATCAATAAATTGAATTTAGTATTTACGGATGCTAAAAACGCGATAAATATGTTTAAAAAATAATTTCAACTAAAAGACCCAATTCGGGGGCCTTAAGCCCCAAAAAATGTCAGGGCCGGCCCTGACCAAACTCAATGGATATGTGTCATCACACAAGTGATTGTGTGTAGGTGGATCAATTCTCAACCATCCAAATCAAGATTTTATATAGGTGGAATTCAATGATGCCACCGATGCATCGGCCCAGCTGTAAGTGTTCTAGTTTCAGTGAAGATAAAAATTGTGTGTGCGATTGTATTTTGTATCTATCAGGAAAAGAATAGATGAATTTTATTGATATTATCGAATAGCGCCTTTTGATGAGAGATATGAACAAGAAGCTTCGAGAAAACTGGTCTTTTCCGAGTTATATCAAGCTAGTAAACAAACAGCGAATCCGTGGGTATTTGAACCCGAGTATCCAGGAAAAAGCAGAATATTTGATGGAAGGACGGGGAATCCTTTTGAACAGCCCGTTATAATAGGAAAGCCCTATATTTTAAAATTAATTCATCAAGTTGATGATAAAATCCATGGGCGCTCCAGCGGACAGTATGCACTTGTTACACAGCAACCCCTTAGAGGAAGGGCAAAGCAAGGAGGACAACGGGTAGGAGAGATGGAGGTTTGGGCTCTAGAAGGATTCGTTTCCGATTATCTAATAAATCACTTAATGAAAGTGGATTATATTTACATACATGTCACATAATTACATACTACATTTTTTAACATTAAAATGTGGTCTCCGAAGAAAATAGTTACGGGTTAGATTTTTATCCAAATTCGGGATCCATTGTTTATGCTTAAATTTGCTGATTATGGAACAACTCCTCATATGGTATGTATGGAACAATGAACTGGTATGTTTTCCTTCTGCATTATACGGTAGGCCTGTAAACGAGCCGAACCCTACCGAACCCTGGCATTGGTCTTATTAATTGCCCCCTGACCCCGTCCAGGTAAGTCATTTATAGAAATATATTACTTGACCATGCTTTGTATATTTCTGCGGAATATGTTTATTATTATATTTGAGAAGTTCCTCATGAAGTGTCTTAAATGCTTCTCACACATTTTTCTGTATGCTTCATTAGAAACTTGGACAATGAAAAAATACGAACAAACACCGACAAAGTATTCATTTCGCAAGACCTTATGAAGTTGTGGGATCTGATGAAGCTATAAACGGGTGCACAATGATAAGCACCTTGATCGAGCCACCATTCGCATTCGTTCATTCTAGTTCTAGAAACATGTTGTTGCTGACAGATCATACCAACACCTGGTTTCTCGTATCGTTTGTTGCTATTATTAAAAATGTTTTTTTTTTAAAGTTCATATCAACAGGTTTGAGTTCATGTAGCGTGTATTAATAACATTGTAAACAATTTCTAGCTAATTTTGGCAATAAAATATTGATAGTTTAACTTTCAACTGCATTTGTCTGACAGTGCATATTATGACGACAATTTTGAATTAAAAGGGTAGGCCTTACAAGGGGACCGTTAGTTCTTTACATATAAAGTAGTACTAAGATCAAATATAAATATTATCTAAAAATATTTTAAACATTGCAGCATGAATATTTGAAGAACTAAGATCAAATATGTAAAATAGGCTTAAAATATGAGTAATGATAGAGCCACAACGGATTTACACAACAATCATCTACACCCTTCATTGTTGTGGGACCTACATCAATCAATATAAGTCCCACAATAATGTAGGATGTAGATGATTGTTGTGTCAATCTGCTGTGGTAATCCGTCGTGCCTCTATCATTTCCCTTAAAGTATTATAAACATTCAAGAAGAAGTCAATAAATGTTTTTCTCATTAAAATTATTAACAAAAAGTGTCACTTTCTTCTATTAATTTAATTCACGATTGTCCATCTTTATGAGCCACAAAATAATGACATGATACAGCATAATCCCGATAAATAGGTATTCGATAAATGAATTGTTTCGCCAAATGAATAATTTTATCCGGTCTCTACTTGGACAAAGGGGCTAAATGAATAACCTCGCTAATTGCATTAACGAATAAAAAAAATTTAGTCCGTAAATTCCCCAGGTAAATATATATAAATAATCACTGAATTCCATCTTTGTATGAAATCTATGTGAGTTCAACTTGATAGCCCTTATTTAATGTTACATAAGAGTTTGAAAACTAAACCGTTATTTTTTATACTTGATCTCCTTAATTCTTTGCGATAATGTTACTTATTCTTTGAACACAACCCACCCACATCTTAATACCCATTCTATTATAACTTAATCACTTTAATTTTTTTTTTGAACGGTCAATTTAATATATTATCAGCAAGATGCTAAAAACATTTTACAAGATTTTCTAGAAATTTATCACAAACCTCACTACAATAGCTTTGGCAAACAACAACAGCACAACAGATCATGTGACTTAGAAAACTCAATAAGCAATATAAAATTAACTCATGTAAAGAAGCTGTCAAACTAGCCAAAAAATGAATTGTTGGACCTGCAAATCTGCTTCACATTCAGAGTAATTGATCAACTGCTAAAACACCCATTTCTGCTCCAAACTTCAACTCCCCATCGCATATTATCAGCTTCATACTTCCATTCTCAAGACGCCGCATTCATCGGATTCGTCTTCCATTCTTCCCAATCTAGTTTTTTGAGACAACTAGCATTTGAAAGCCAAGTAAAAGATAATCTCTACACATCTCTAAACAAACTCTCCGGGTTTAGAACTAGAGAATTAAAAACGATTTTGTTTCTTGTATTCCATATCACCCAAGAATTAAAAAATTTATTTAATGTGTCATTTAAATACAAATTCAAATGGTAAAACACTACACCGAGCAGAAAATTGTGGTCTATATAAAAAGTTGAAAACCCCCGTTTTGTGTTATGCAATAACCTAAAAACTCTATTCATTATCTACGCATTCAATGAACCCTATACATAGACATCATAATACGCATTTTAATGTTATGTATTCACGTGATAGCCTTATTTTAAGTTAAATAATAGTTTGAAAACGAAACCCTAGTTTTTTATACTTGATCAACTTAAGTCCTTGCATTAATGTTACGTATTCTTTGAACACAACGCGAATACTTATTCCACACCATAATATTTATTCTATTATGACTTAATCACTTGAAAAACTTTATTTAATGTTACATCTATACCCAAATTCAAAAGGTAAAACACTACACAATGCAGAATGTTATAGTCAAAATACAATTGTATTCAAAATGTTTAAAAAAAAAACCCCATTTTGTGTTACGTAAAAACATGAAAACTCTACTCTAATTCTACGCAATCAATGAACCCTACGCAGAGACACTATAATACCCTATTTTAATGTTAAATATTCACTTGATAGCCTTTATTTAATATTACATATGAGTTTAAAAACTAAACCGTAATTTTTTATACTTGATCTTCTTAATTTCTTACGTTAATGTTATTTTTTATTTATTTAATGTGACATCTAAATACAAATTCAAATGATAAAACACTACACCATTTGATGTGATAGAAATAAAAAACATGAAATTCAGCTGCAATATCAGAGGGAGAACAACTCCAATTCTGAGTTGAAGGGGTAAAAATACCCTCCATTCTATTTTTCCTCCTCCTTCCATTAACAACAGAATGAAAGAACTTAGTGTTCTTATCACCCTCCTTTAGCCATTTAATTCTGGATAAAGACTTCAAGTATTCTTCCTCCCCCAAGTAAGCATTCTTCAATTCAGCTTTCAAAATTTTAAGTTCAGAGGACTGTAAGTTACCTTCAATGCCATTGCTGCTCTGATCCTTCAAGCGTTTAATTTTGCAGGCAAAGTTAGGCATGCAAGCTCTTTTCTAGACATTAAGTCTCATCCTGACTTTCTTGGTCTTGCATATCACTTGTAGGAGTTGCTTTTGTGATTGCAGCAAATATCAAGTACACAATGTCAGAAGAGGCCATGTCCACATGATTCACCCTAGCATTGCATAAAAGAGAAGACCAGGCTATGGAAACAAGGGCTCTGTCAAGCCATTCAAAAATGGGCATCCTCCCAGTACCCGAACATCAGATTATCCACTGTACCTAGACGGTTTTCGTATCATTTCTCATCGGTATTCGGCTGCATGCGTGTATGTTGAACCCAAATAGATTTCATTGAATCTCACATCATAGAGGCATACACTCCGTTTACATTTTCCATTTGGATTTTACAATTCTAATTTTTTTTGGATGATGTTTTTTATTTTGAGGAGAAAAACCAATCTATTAAAAGTTGAGGCAGTCTCTAAGTTGCGGTCATCTTCCAGTTCCATCATGGATGACACAGGACCTCGATCAATCTCTTTTAGTCGTGGTGTCTTATGGTTATAAGGCCTCATACTTTAGTAGCATTCTCCAACTTGAGGCAAAAGAAAATAACCATGAATATGCAGCACACTTGACATCAGAAGGGCGCCCAAAGATCAAAAGGTCGTCGTCGCTTTCTTCTCTTGAGACACAACTGAATCAAAAGGAATATGTAGCACACTTAAGTCAACCACAGGGGTACCCACCGATTAGATGGGTGTTTTCTCTGGCAAGTTCTGCTGAGGACTTGTGTATGGTGCCAGATTGGGGTCCTAGAAATTATGAAATTGGTGTTCAATTGCACGGTTTTATATTCAATTTGAGGACCAAAAAGTGCAAATCAATCAAGCACCCCGGGGGCTCCAGATTTTATAAATATGTTGTAGCTCTGGGAGGGCATATTTATTTTATGGCACATCCTTGTTGTCACAATTATGCACCAGAACCCTTTTTTGCTCGCTATAATCCTCTCAAAGATTCGTGGGAAACTCTAGAACCTTTTCCAGATCATGCTATCGTCGGTCGATGCAATGGTCTCGTAGGAATTATTGTGGCTACTGCAGTTTGGGATGATACCATTCTGTTGAATTTGGATGGCTGCGAAATTTGGGCATATGATGTTGGCAGAAACAGATGGTATCACGTCTACGTTAAGCAAAATCTGTGCTATAGTATTGTAGGAGAGGCTGTCGTTCTAGAAAACACCATCTATGCCTTAACAGACTCTTATAAATTAGTTCTGGCATTATCTATTAAAAGGGAAGAAATTAATGGTGATCTTGTATTTAAATGTTCCCTACTTTGGGAGATTTTGGTGCCAGGTATGGAACAAAATAAATTTATGAATCAGAATTCATGGTGGAGAACCAGGCATTTGGTTCATTTGGGTAAAGACAACCTTTGTCTTGTCCAGAGTTGTTACTCCTATGATTCTATTGACTATCAACCTATACAACTCACCAATATAAAGCTTAAGGGAGAAAAGTCGATGACTGTGACGGACATATGCGTACATAAGTTGAAAATTCTTCAAAATGAGCAGTTTAAAGTTCAACTCTGCTTCTCTCTGCCTGAGTACAAGACCACTGCGTTAAAAGAAGGCAAAAGATTCGTCTTCGACTTCAACCCTTTTCCTGAGGATTGTGCGTCAAAACTGGTTTTCCTGTACAAAGGTCGCCCTCTCCTCAATGTTCATGCCACTTCCGAGCTGTTTCAAGACAATGATTCATCACAAACAAACATCATTGATGAACATGGTCACTCCATTTATGTAAGAAAGTTGCCGCCTGATGCCACTGTTAGACAACTTGAGAAGGGATTGAAGAAATTTGGGCCTATTAAGAGGGACAGGATCCAAGTTGGAAAAAATAAAAAGGGAAAGTGTTTTGCCTTTGTTGAATTTGAAAGTGCGATTTCAAAGCAACGTGCAATTCAGGCGTCAACTATCAGAATTGGGGGTTGTCCAGCAGAGATATTGGAAAAGAGATGAACCGGCCTCACCCTAGTTGACTGCAATAGGACAAGCGGTAGGTAGCAGTTCCTTTGGTAAGAATAAATTCAAGAACCATGGCGAGGTTTCTCGATCCAAGACGACTTCCGGTGGACACAATTAAATAAATTCAAGAACCATGGCGACGTTTCTCGATCCAAGACGACTTCCGGTGGACACACTTCCAGCACTACTACAGGGGCGTACCACCACTTCCTATTTCCCTAGGCATGGAGGAGAGGGTGTCTGGAAATAACTGCACTTTAATAATTTATACTTGAATGAATATTTTGTGAAGGAACTTTCTAAGATTATTGCTCAAATCAAACCTTCTTTCACTTGAAAAAAAAAAAAAAAGTATATAAAGAGATCTTTCACATTTCATTTCATTTTCAACTACTTTTCTGACCTCTTTGCATGCAAAACGTAAGGGCTAAGACAACCTAAATTCACCCAAAAACTAATTCATCTTTGGAAAATTAATGTTACTAGTAGAGTACAACAGCTTTATTTTAACGAGTGACGTTACAAAAGATTTCTTTAGTTTTAATTATGATGTGACCTGCTAAAATTAAAAATATCAAAATATATTGTATCGCTCGTTGCGTTGTAACCGTTGTAGCAATACTTTCACACATCCTCTATTTTTTCTTTTTCTTTTTCCTTTTTAATTTACAAGAAACTCAAACGAAGATCAAGTGTTGGATGCATATCATATGGTCCAATAGCATTGTATGGGAATGAAGGAATTCCTTTACTTTGATCATTAGTGAACAACCTTAGCTTCTCCGATGAGTACTCGAATTCGTTGAATGAGTTCAATGGGAAGAGTTGCAATGTCTCTTTCGTTTTCTCTGCATCTGGCACCTCGTTTATCTCTGTAAAAGTAATGAATGCAACGAGTCAATAATGATGAATGGACCGCGATGGAAGTTATGGGACATAAATATAGAATTCACCATGCCATAAAGAAGTAAAGGGTACATGCACAACCCATTGGCGGACCCAAAAAAGATTCTCACCGGGGCATCGGAGCATATTCAAACATCTAATGGACATTTGTATTGTTTTTATATTTTTTATCAGCAAAACTAAAACGTTTTTTCGGATCCCAGTGGAGTCACCGGTCCCCTCCTAGTCCTATCACAATGTCTATCCACCCCTGGCACAATCATTGTGTCTCAACGGGTGACACAAATCATTCACCCTAGATCAGGATAAAAGTATACATCATAAACAATGAGTATTACATCATGATCAAAGACAAGAAATGTAGTTGTGTCACCCGTTCTGACACAATGATCCTATGTGCGTACATCAATACTCCGCCATAAATACAAGATTTTTACGTTTCGAAACAACTATGTTGAATTACCATTTCTCTCAAACGTTAAAAGTAAACCCGGATACACAAAAGAAAATAGTTACTTTGGGCTTGGTAAAATTGGTTGATGGGATTGAACATCTAATCAGTGGCGGATTCAGGAAAATTTTCCAGTGGGGTTACCGGATCGTAAAATTATATTTACAATCCAAAAATTTGTTCCAGTAGGGTTACCAGAGCCTAAAACTATATTTTTTTTACCAACAAAACGACACTTTTTAACAACAAAACTATATTATTTTAATATTAAAAAATCTCGGATATCAGTGGAGTAACGTGACTCCCTAAGTATACATACCTCTGCCCCTGCATCTAGCATAACATTTCACAAAAGGCCGTTTGTTAATAAATATTTTTAAAAAAAAATGGTTGGTGGACGTAGCACGCCCTATATACACCTCCACCTTTAACAATATACTTTAACATGCTTTATCAAATGTAGCATGCATTATAATAAAGAGTCTAGATTAACATGAAAAAATTACATGTAAAGTAAATTGGAGACAATCTTGACGGAAATGTAATGAACATGTTAATTTTTACTCTGATACCATATTGAATTAGTATATCTTCTAATAGTTTAAGTTGTTAATTAGAGGACGTATGTAAATACATTTAACTATAACATATTTTAACACTTTGTGAGACAATATTTCTTTTCACTTTTATTGGCTTAAAAATCTAGAAAGATACTTAGACACTTAAACATACATTAACATAACTGCAAGATCCACAAAAACATCCACCCTCAAAAGCAACGACACTTAGAGGCACGAGCATTTAAGGGTTGTATAAAACAAAACAAAAACTTAAAAAAACAAAACCCAAAAAAGAAAAAGGAAAAAAAAAAGTTCTATGCATGGCACAACAAAATAATAATATACATAATTTCTAAAACAAAATAATGCTATTGGCACAACATAATGATCACGATTAGCACCGTTCTACGTTATTGATCATAGTATATCGATTGATTATTTGATATACGTGTCATGGTAAATTATTATATAAGTGTCTCGGTAATCATTGATTTAAATTTACGTTGTATAACTTGTTTTGACAATTTTGTTATAACACTAGCCTTTTGTTTATGAAATGCAAGAAACAGATTAAAACAAAAGTAATACAAGCGAAACAATCATTTAGTCACAATTCACAAAGAGTGACATATCCTGATTTTACACTATTAATCATCATATATGACTCATTGATATTTGTAGGTCCATGATAATCTTTGGTGTAAAATCAAGTTGTCTCACAAGTTATACGACTGTTTTTTTTTTTTTTTTTTTGAGGACCATATGACTGAATTATTATGTCAATAACATTACCTTTAAAATAAACTATAATGATATATTCACTCTAGACGTTCATTATGTTTCTATTACACATTTTATCAATATTGATTATGATGAATCTCATATTAATTAATGCGCCTGAAACTCTAATCTAATAAAAGTTATGATGCATCAGATATTTTCGAATTATATCAAATAGAGAAATATGATTAATATAATTAACAAATACACGCTCCTATTGTGCGAGAGAAATAAGAAATAATAATGAATACCCTCCACCTCCATAACTTGTGGGATATTCTCTATTGCACAAAAAGCATTTGATGACTTACGTGAACACAATAACGAAGATTCCTTCTTCTCTTCACACCGGTTCTCCTTTAGTTCATCATCAACCACCGTTACACGGCGGCGCTTCTGGCGTTCACGAGCTTTATGATTTTGAAACCAATAAAACACATTCTTGCTCTCGATTTTCCCATAAAAGCTTAACTGATTTGATATCTTCTGTATCTGATCGGTGTTTGGGGTTCGTAGACCGGACCTAAACAGATCACTTAGGACCTTCACTTGCTCCGTCGTCGGATTCCATCTCCCGCACTTAGTTCCGCCGCCTGAACCACCGTTTCCACCGCCTCCATAGCCACCGCGAGACTTAATAAAGTAGTTTGGAATCACCTCGTCCATTATTCTCTTTATTTTCTTTGTATGGGAGAGCTATCTATAAATTTAGAACGTCTGATTTATATACTATATATATAGTAAAAAATTTTTTTTTTTTTTTTTGAGGGGAATATAGTAAAATTTGATCCACTCAAAAAAAATTAATAATAATAAATAAATTTGAGCAATGCGTGTTTTTAAACTTGTTCATTTATTTGTAAGGGAAAGAGCTTTTATTTATCACGACGACTCTATTGGTGCATCATACTATTAGTTTTTTGGTGTATAATTTTTTCCTGAAGGGTGGGCTTAGCCCCCTCAGCCCTCCATTACCTCCGTATTTGGGCTGGTCATGTGACCCTATTGAGATCCATGTTTTTTTATTAAATATTAAAACGATGTAGTTTTGTTGTTTAAAAAAACGCCGTTTTGTGCACGCAGATTAAGAAAACAATTAATGTGTTGTATTTTAAACACTAATTGACATATACACCCCTATTTTGTAATAAATGATTGTTTTGGAATATAAAAAGTGTATACAAACATCAAAGGGTGATAGGGGTATATTTGAAAAAGATACATTAAATGATGCATTGATTTTTAAATGGACACTTTTATGGGACAGTTCATTCCAAAAAGTTGACACTTTTTGTGGGACGGATGTAGTTTAGTTTTAGGCTCCGGTGCCCTTACCGAAACAAATTTGTGGATAAAATACGTAGTTTTAGAATTCTGTTGTTGGGGGTGTACTAGCATCCTTCCTGCCCAAGCATAAGAGGATCCGACTGAGGCGCTGAAAAGTTGTACTGTGTTAAGAAATAAAGTAGCACATTTACTAACATCAATTGGTTTTAGTACAATAATAAGTGATTGATCCTAACAATGGTAAGCGCTTGACTCCACTGAAACGAATTCATGTATCCATCCCTGTACCACACTATATCCCGTGAAAGTCGAATATATAGCCAACATTTGACATTCTCAGGGTCGATGGGTGGATCCAGAAATTTGTTCAAGTGGTGACACCGTAGTCTGAAACTATATTTTTTATATCTAAAAAAATTCGAGTGGAATCACCGAAATCTAAAACAGCATTTTTTTAGCAAAACTATATTTTTTAAAATCAAAACTACATCGTTTTAATTCTAGAAAAATCTCGAATCTCGGTGGGGTAACCCCACCCTCGAAAACATAGAACTGCCAATGCCAGCGTCGATCCTGGTTCGACAGCGCGGGAAGTCGCACGTTGATAATAAATTCGACTTTCACATGATCGATTCTGTGAAAATGACATGGTACATCAATAGACGGGGACAACCAGTTATTCGTTAATGGTAGGTTGCTTGTAGAGGAGAATTCACAATGGTTAATCATTGGAAATAGTGTAATGCCTTAGGACTCGACCCCAGCGGTGCTATCTGAGTCATAATAATGAACCCGATAGTGAAATGTTATGATCACAACTAAATTGACACGACTTACTCTTTCATCCTTTATTTTGGTGTATGATATCTTCATTGATCTTGGTTCTACAATGATCAATGATGTAAAAAATTAATTGATCTAGATACATGTATTATCAATGATATAAAAGTAGGTTATGTGATTGGTTGTGTCAGTTTAATTGTGGTTATGTAGCGTTGCCACATCCAATAACTAATTAAAACCATCGTTTTTGAGTCGGGCCTTGCAGCACTACTTTATACAAACAACTACTTAGAGTTATCATCTTCGTTTGGCTTATAACACTTAACCAATTTACCATGTTCGTTATATCTAAACCTTGCATGATTATATCATAAGAACATTTCTCTCACCTTTTCAACGTGAGTTGTTATTTTTAAATCTTTTGTCATGTACCCCGAGACAATTTTTCGCAAAATTCAGATGTCGTCTTTTTCTTGACTGGTTGAATCTAAAGATTTGAAGACTATCACTTAGGAAGGAAATCAAACCCGCTGGCGAGTGCAATTCAATGAGAGGAAATATCTTTGATTTGTTTTGGTGATCATTTGTTGCGTTCGTTCGTACTCTTCTCGGTCTTATTCTCTATTTTGGTAGCTTTGCAGATGTTTTCTCTCATATATCTATAGTCAATGGCATTTTGAATTTTATGGTTGGTTTCATGTTTGTAATTCATCCGTAACTTTTTGTAACTCTCCTGAACATTTACAACTTCTCGTTGGCTTTGTTTTGATCTTAATATAAATCTATATTTTGGCTGTTGAAAAAAGTGAGATGATATTACATTTACATGAGGAACATTCTACATGTGGCCTCCATCGTTTCTCGCGGTGTGACATTTAGTTGCATCTTCTAATCAGTTCTGATACAGCGAGTAATGCCTCAGTACTCAGTACTCGGGCCTTACGACGCTACTTTGAGCCATAATGGATAACTTTTATCATTTCTTACGGTGATACATTTGTTAGTCGGCTCGGATACCATTTATAACACCTCAGTACTCGTGCCGGCGCACTACATGAGTAATATAATTGATTATTAAAACTATTTAAGTTCATCATTCACCCCACTGGATGAGGTTCCATCTCATATATAATTAAAATAATTTTATATAGCAATTTGTATACAACAAAATGCTCTACAACTACTACTTCCATCCTAAAATATAAGTTATCATACATTTTTTGATTTGTCTCACAATATAAGTCATTATACATTATCAATTCAACATTTACTGCCCATTTTACTATCTTACCCATAATTTATTATGAATCCAACAACGTTTCATTATTTGACAACTATTGCATTAATGATAATCAATGAGTATTTTAGACATTAACCTTCAAATTAATGACATTCAACTATTTTTTTAATCTGGGTGAAAACTCATAGAATTATTTATATTTTGGGACGTAAGTAATACCATATTTTTATATTTAATGAAGGGAAATGCTTGTGTGGTGTCTCTACACGTGTTGAGACACCTTGTGGCTCAATATAAACCACACAGTTTCATTCTGTAATTGGATAATGTGGTTATGATCGTTTCATCCGTCATTTCACCTCAAAATCCCTCTCCACTAAATAGGACGTGGTACAGGAGAACAAAACCATTTGTTTAGGTTTCCGATTTGCATTGGATTTAGGGAACGACAGATAGGACTTTGAGGACTTTTGATCACTTTTTTTTTATAGTTTTATTTATGTTTTTTTAAGCCCTTGTTTTTTTTGTGTTATTTATAGGAGAAGGATATAGACAATGCACAAAAGCAGCCATTATCCTAAGCTTTGGTCGGCGAGTGGACAAGAGGGCCACTCCTCAAACTTTGTCATTTCTCCTCAAAAGTGAAGAAATAAATTTATCTTACTCTTCATCCGTTTCAATTTATTTGGGACAGTTATCAAACATATATTAAGAAGGAAAGTTAATGAATTAACTTTTACAATCAAATGACTAGAATGTCCTTGAATATAATTAATGTGACCTTTATTCTTATCTCTCCTAGTGTAATAAATAATGGAAAATCAAGTAAAAACACAATAAATGTTGCATTGAAATTGTACTGCCTCACATTAAATGGAACAAAACATTTTGAAAACTGCCTTAATTATTATGGAACAGAGAGGGTATTTTATGAAGACAAAATATAATAATAAGTGAAGAAATAAATTTATCATACTAATTTATCATACTTTTTTTCTTTTCCTTTCACCTTTGGTAGATTTATAGATGTTTTTTCCTTATACCTATAATTAGGGACATTTTGAGTTTTGTGATTTGTTTCATGTTTGTTTGTAACAAATTTATCATACTAATTTATCAATCTATTGCTTAGGCTAATCTATTGGTCTTTGTCCTTCCTCTTTTCATCTTTCTTCCTATAACTCAAAACCCTTCTAAAGTTTGTGTAATTTTAACATGTCAAAATATTGTTGGCAATTAATGACAAATAAACAAATCGAGTTTCCACTAGTCGATCATGTCTGAGATTAGTAAGGACAAAGCCAGGATTTCATCTTCGAGTAGGCTAATCGATAATTTTCAAATTATCGGGTGGGCTGTGTTAAGATAATTTTGTGGATTTAACCGGACTACGTAAATTTTTGTGTGTAATGTTTGGGTTGGCTTAGCCCCCACCCAACTCCTATGTGCCTCCGTCCTTGGAGATGAGGAAAACCTCGTCAAGGAGAATGATAAGTTTACGCATAAAAGTCTAATAACTATACTTACATCATCTCACCACAAGAACGTAAGTATGTGTATGTATCTAACGGTCTAAGCCCACCCTAAACTTTTTGTATTTTTGGAACAAAAAAGCCTATATAGTTGTACTGACTCGGCTAACTCAGTCATTCAAACATAGTTCATCAGTCCATCCAAGTATAAAATCTTGCTCCGACTAGTCTCACCACACGTTTTTTATTTATGTAAACATTCGCAAAATATAAAGATATTCGGCATCACAACACAGTGTTGCGTGTAGACATTATATAGACTTTATCTTAAACTACAACAAATCCCACAAGAGACATGGAAGTAGATCCAAACGTTGGAGTAGGGATGCGGATCCCCTACGGTACAAGGTGAGCGGTATAAAGTGCTGTGTACCGTTTCCGTCCGAATTATGGACAGATTCGTTCAAATTTCGACGGATCCGTCCAAATTTCGACGGGAAGAGAGTGAATCAAATTTGGACGGAAAAAAAAGTGAAATGGTGCTTTCGTCCAAATTTGGCCGGATCCGTTTAGATCCGTCCAAATTTAGACGGATCCGTCCAAAATTCGAACGCTAACGGTGCATAGCAATTTATACCGCTTACATTATACCGTAGGGGATCCGGACTCGTTGGAGTAGTATATTGTTTTTACTACGCTGTGGGAAAAGAAGATTTGATGGTAATGAAAGTCAAAGTGGATGTTTGTCTGATCATTTTGGATGCTTGTAAAGCTGACTGTGGTCAAATATTGTTGCAATTAGATCTTCTTTTTAGACCTTGGTGGCATATAATGGTAATTAAATAAACCCTCCATTAATTGGGATTTGGGAGGTGCTACAAATTAAATGACCAACTATATATATATGGGGACCCAATTTGGTTAATATATATACTATTAAATAATACAAATGAGATGTAATTAAAATTAAAATACATCTCACAAATGCTACGGCAATACGTATAAAAGATACGTCATAAATACATAATTCATTGGTTAAATAGTACAAGTATATAAAGACGAACGAAAGGATTAATTTTAGGGGATTAAGCCCACCTTGATTTTCTTTAGTTACATTAAAAAATCTGCATAATTCAGTCCAATCTATCACTGTCAGTTTTGGTGACTTGACCTCTAAACTGATAAATTAATCTGGTGGAACTAATCTGAGAAACTGAAGACTGAGAATGATGATCAGTTTCAGTAAGTATATTCAGTTCTGTGAAAGTCACTTTGATGAAGTGCAACTGAGTTTCTTCTTAAGTCAGTAGTCAGTTTCTGGACTACTGAGTTATGCTGAGTATAGTTGAGTTCTACATTTGGGCAGTTGATTACAAGTCTGGGAAGTCAGTTTTGAGCTGAGTTTCGTCTGGTGGATAACAGCTGGAGCTGGGGTCCACATCTGGGGTATTTATGAGAATTCCGACAAAGATCTTTAGCAGTTAGGGTTTGGGATTTGTGTCTATAATACTGAATTTGTAATCAATGCAATGTGTGTCTTTCAAAGTGTTATTCACACACTTGTGAAAACCTTGTAATTATGTGCATAATAAATATCTCCTTTTCTGTCCGTGGAGTAGTCGGCATAACGCCGGAAACCACGTTAAATCATTGTGTTCTTCTTTTTCTGTGTTTTATCAATTCCGTCATTCTTTACGTTTGCACTGCTTCTGTGTTTGTTTCTTTCTTAAACTGCAAGCTTTCTGTTTGTGTTTATAACAAACTGATATCGGAGCGTCAGGTTCAAGATTCAGGAGTTGCAGGTGAACATAGTTGATCTTCACCAAGACCGGTGACCGGTGCTCGGATTGTTCAAAGGTTTGTTCTTTTATTAGAAGGATGTCAGCAATGAACGTGAAGATTGATAAATTTACATGGAGGAACAGTTTCAGTCCATGGAAAATCAAGATGCTGGCCTTGTTAAAGCAACAAGGATTGTGGACTCCTTTATCTGGTAGAGGGGATGCCAGTTCTGCAGATTATGCCAGTCTGGAGGAGAAAGCACATTCGAACATCATGTTGTGCTTGTCTGATGATGTTATCACAGAAGTTGCCGAGGAAGACACTACTGCCAAGTTATGGTTGAAGCTTGAAAGCCTGTATATGATTAAGTCATTGACCAACAAGTTGCTGCTGAAGCAGAGGCTGTTCAGCCTGAAGAATGCATGAGTGGGCTCAGTTGAGAGATCATCTTGATCAGCTGAACACAATATTACTTGATCTTAGGAATATTGATGTTAAGATTGAGGATGAAGATGCTGCTTTGATTTTGTTGGTTTCATTACCAGCTTCCTATGAGAACTTTGTGCAGTCCTTCATAGTTGGGAATGATACAGTTGCTTTAGAGGATGTAAGGTCAGCTTTACATGCTAGGTAGTTGAGACATAGCTGGCGCAGACAGTCAGGCTGCAGGACTGATAGTCAGTAGCAGTAGTGGAAAAGAGCTTGGTCAGTCTAGGAAGAAAAGTTCCAAAAGACAAAGTCCAAAGGCCCTAAGTCCACAGATGTCTGCAATTATTGTAAGGAGCAGGGACATTGGAAGTCCAATTGTCCAAAGAGGAAGAAACAGCATGAGAAAAGTTCTGGCACAGCTGCTGTAGCAGCTGAGCATGATTCAGATGAGGACATGTACCTAGTGGCAGGAGAGTTAGCACATCAAACTGATATGTGGATTCTGGACTCTGGGGCATCTTTTCATATTTGCCCTCACAGAGAGTGGTTCTCATGTTATCGGCAGATAGATGGTGGTCATATATCTATGGCAAACAGCAATGTCTGCAAGGTAGTTGGGATTGGCTCAGTTCAGTTGAGGACAGAGGATGAAAGATTCCGCAAACTGAGTGAAGTTAGACATGTTCCACAAATGACCAAAAACTTGGTATCTCTCAGTTCTTTGGACAGCAGGGGATTCAGTTTTAAGGGGAAAGTGGTGTGCTGAGTGCCTATAAAAACTCAGTTGAGGTTCTCAAGGGAATCAAGAAAGGGACTTTGTATATATTACAAGGGTCAGTTGTTGCTGGTTCTGCTGCTGTGGCATCAGCTGAGATTCATCAGTCACAGCTTACAAATCTGTGGCACATGAGACTGGGTCACATGGGTGAAAAGGGGATGCAGATTCTTTCTCAGAAAGATCTTCTTAGGGGATGTAAGGTCAAGAATCTGGACTTTTGTGAGCATTGTGTGTTTGGGAAGCTTCATAGGAGCAAGTTCTCGAAAGGGCTACACAACACAAAGTCATCACTTGATTACATTCATTCTGATTGTTGGGGGCCATCAAAGGTGGAGTCATTCTGTGGTCACTGATATTTTGTGTCCTTTATTGATGACTATTCAAGGATGACTTGGGTGGTGCTGATGAAACACAAAAGTGAGGCATTCAAGAGCTCTCTAGTTGAGAATCAGTTGGGGAAGATGTTCACGGATTTTATTAAAACAAACAAGTAATAATCCGTTTAACCTCAAGTATAAGGATCGTAGTAATAGTGGTTAATGCCGGGTCGATCTTACGGGGAACTGGCGATTGCTAACCCTAGTTTTTGTTTAACTAACTAACCTATGTCACGATTAACTAATCTAAACAGTGGATGAAACTAACCGAAACTGAAAATAAACTGAACGAAAACGTAAAACTGGACAGAAGATATGATCTAAAGCCAGGAAAGATACGGGTTGCGAACTATTAAACTAAACTAAACCTAGTATGCAATAAAGGAAATTGATTAACTAAACAATTCAAATTCTAAGGGATTTAATCAAATTTTAACGAGCAAACGAGCAATTGATCCACCTATCCTATCAACATTCAATTCCAATTCAGATTATTTCGCGATCTCTAACCAAGTTGTGATTCATCTTATCTAGAGTACAAACCCTAATTTCTTAGATAGTTCGTCTATTAATCTCTATCTTTCGACCTAAGATTAACGCTTCTTCTAACCAAAGATGTAAACTTTAACATTTTTAATCTAGAAATCTAACCTATTAACTCTCGTTATATAGATCAAATAACTATTCTTTTATCATGGTGATCTATTGTTCAGATGACTTTCATCAAACAAAACAAACAACAAGCAACGATCTTTCGATATAAAATTGCATAAATAATAATAAGCATGATAAAAGAAACAACTTATATTAGAAACTCACAAAATAATCAAGAACGGAACTGAATTGTTGAGTTGGACGGCTTCACAACGCTCGTTCAAGGCTTTTAGCCTCTAAGCATCCTCTTGGAACTTGGAATTGTTTGAATTAAAGTGCATAAAAGAATTTAAAGAAAAACTGTTTGTAAACTAAGGAAAATCGCAGCCTAGAGCCGCCCCTAGGATTAGGGTTTCGAGTATTGTGTATATGGTATATCCTAGGTGGAGAAAACAGCTGCTATATATAGAATTCGAAGTCGGTTCAGCAAAGTCGGCCAACGGACGCCCATCTGGAAAGGGTGAACGCCCGTCCACTCTTCAATAAAACTTCGAATCGGGCCGAGTCATGACCAGACGCCCGTCCATCCAGCGTCCACTCCAGCGTCCAAACTTTCTGAATCAAAGATGCCATCCTGGACACTCGTTCACTTCATCAGACGCCCGTCCACTGGATGGAGATTCTGGACGCCAGTCCAACATGATCGAATTCTGATCTCTTTGATCTTTATCTCTTTTCTTCTTGTCAATTCCTTCATTATCTCTTTTATCATCAATTAACTCGAACTTAGTCAACTTTTGATCATCTTTTGAGCCTCAACCATGTATCTATAACACATAAAAACATCGCAAAATGTAATATCGTCCAAATAATCATGAAAATCACAATTGAAATACCTAAATTAACCAATTTTATGATTAACTCATTAAAAACCTCATTCGCTTAATAAATCTATTAAACACCCGTTTCTCATGCAAATTATGCAAATACGAGGGAAAAATATCATAGAATATAGCGTTATAAATCGTATAAATTCACCCTTAACAGAAGAAGATCAAGAGGCTTCGTACAGATAATGGTCTGGAATTTTACTAGACTGAGTTTGATGAGTTGTGCAGAAATGAGGGTATTGCCAGACATCATACAGTCAGAAATACTCCTCAGCAAAATGGTGTAGCTGAGAGAATGAATCAAACTCTTCTGGAGAGAGCAATATGTATGCTTTATCATGCTGGTTTATCAAAGAGATTTTGGGCAGGGGCTGTAACCACAGCTTGCTACTTAATCAACAGGAGTCCTCACGCAGGGATCAATCTCAAAACACTAGTTGAGATACGGTCAGGAAAGCCTACAGATTATTCAATTCTATGGGTATTTGGAAGTACAGCTTACTATCATGTCGTGGAAGGGAAACTGGACCCAAGGGCCAAGTAAGGAGTGTTTGTGGGGTATGGTGATGGAGTAACGGGGTACAGAATTTGGTCATCAGCAGAAAACAAAGTTATTCTCAGCAGAGATACAATTTTCGATGAAAATTCTATACTCAGTTCATCAGTGGGGAGGATAACTGAAACTGAAAACAGTGCTGAAATTGAGAAAACTGACAGTAAGGTGGAGCTTCAGGTGGAGTCAGTTGGAATACAACAATAAATTGATCCAAGTCAGTTTTCATCTGATTTGGTTGCTGAACCAGAGCTGAATCCAAGCCAGTCAGCTGAGCAAATGTCAGATGAACGTCAAACTGAGAACGTGGGTCAGCAAAGTATAGCTAGCAGAGCTAGAAGATCCAATGTTGGGATACCTCACAGGAGGTATGGGTTTGATGATATGGTTGGGTACGCACTTCAAGTTGCAAAAGAAGTGGATGGTTTTGAACCTTCTACTTACAGGGAAGCAGTGACATGTTCTGAAGCATCTCAATGGCATGCTACCATGAGAGATGAGATGGAGTCATTACTGAAGAATTAGACTTGGGATCTTGTTAAACATCCAGCTGAGAGGAGAGTTGTTACTTGCAAATGGATTTTCAAGAAGAAGGAAGGATAACTGAGGCAGAAGGAGTTAAGTATAAGGCACGTTTGGTTGCAAGAGGGTTCATTCAGAAAGAAGGGGTGGACTTTGATGAGATTTTCTCATCAGTGGTCAGACATACTTCAATCAGAGTGTTATTAGCAATGGTGGCACAACAGGACTTGAACTTGAACAGTTAGATGTGAAGACAGCTTTTCTACATGGTGAGGTAGACAAAGAGATATACATGACTCAACGAGAGGGTTTCCAAGTTCCTGGTAAGGAAGATCTTGTGTGTAAGTTGAAGAAGTCCTTGTATGGACTGAAGCAGGCTCCTAGACAGTGGTATAAAAGGTTTGACAGTTATATGATCCAGTTGGGTTACAGCAGAAGTCCTTATGATTGCCGTGTTGACAACAGTCAGTTGAAAGATGGATCATACATCTATCTTGTGTTATATATGGATGACATGCTGATAGCTGCAAAGAAGAAATCTGATGTTCAGTATCTGAAAGACCTTCTCAGTGCTGAGTTTGAAATGAAAGATTTGGGTGCAGCCAAGAAAGTTTTAGGGATGGAGATCTGGAGAGATAGAAATCAGAAGAAATTGTTTTTATCTCAGCATGGCTATATACAGAAGATTTTGTCAAAGTTTGGCATGTCAGCTGCTAAGCCAATTGATGCTCTTATGGCATCAAATGTTCATTTGTCTGTTTTTGCTTCACAATCAGCAGAGGAAAAGGAGTATATGCCAAGAGTTCCCTATGCTAGTGCAGTTTGCAGCCTGATGTATGCCATGGTGTGTACTAGGCCTGATCTGGCTTATGCAGCCAGTGTTGTCAGTAGGTTTATGGCTCAACCTGGAAAGGAACACTGGAAAGTTGTGAAAAGAATGTTCAGGTACCTTAGAGGTACAGCTGATGTTGGTCTCATTTATGAAGGTGATACTCATAAACTGATCACAAGATAATGTGATGCTAATTATGCAGGTGATGTGGACAATAGAAAATCTATGACTGGTTATGTTTTCACATTGGGGAATTCAGTTGTCAGCTGGAAAGCAACTCTTCAGGCAACAGTGGCTTTATCAACTACTGAAGCTGAGTATATGGCTCTTACTGAAGCAGCCAAGGAGAGTGTCTGGTTGAAGGGGCTAGTAAGTTATTTGGGGCTACATCAGGATCAAGCTGAGATTTACTATGACAGTTTAAGTGAAATTTGTTTAGCTAAGGATCAGGTTCATCATGAGAGAACCAAGCATATTGATGTGAGGTATCATTTTCTGAGAAATGAGAAGAGGGTTGTAGTGAAGAAGATCAGCACCAAAGAAAATCCTGTTGATATGTTCACTAAACCAGTTCAGCGGAGCAAGTTTCAGTTGTGTCTGGGCTTGCTGAATATTCAAAGCTTGTAAACTGAAATCTGGATACTCAGTTGAGGACAGATCAACTATTTTGGATTCTGAGGAGAAGTCTGGTATTGCACATCCTGGCATTGATGAATGCATCTGGTACAAGTACGTCTGATTATGCAATCTGGTGACGTTGAATGAGAGTTCAAGTCAAGGTGGAGATTTGTCAGTTTTGGTGACTTGACCTCTAAAGTGATAAATTAATCTGGTGGAACTAATATGAGAAACTGAAGACTGAGAATGATGATCAGTTTCAGTTAAGTATATTCAGTTCTGTGAAAGTCAGTTTGATGAAGTGCAACTGAGTTTCTTCTAAAGTCAGCAGTCAGTTATTGGACTACTGAGTTATGCTGAGTATAGCTGAGTTCTATATTTGGGCAGTTGATTACAAGTCTGGGAAGCCAGTTTTGAGCTGAGTTTCATCTGGTGGATAACAGTTGGAGCTGGGGTCCACATCTGGGGTATTTATGAGAATTCCGACAAAGATCTTTGGCGGTTAGGGTTTGGGATTTGTGTCTATAAATACCGAAGTTGTAATCAATGCAATGTGTGTCTTTCAAAGTGTTATTCACACACTTGTGAAAACCTTGTAATTCTGTGCATCATAAATATCTCATTTTATGTCCGTGGAGTAGTCGGCACAATGCCGGAAAGCACGTTAAATCACTGTGTTCTTCTTGTTCTGTGTTTCATCAATTCCGTCATTCTTTACGTTTGCATTGCTTCTGTATTTGTTTCTTTCTTAAACTGCAAGCTTTCTATTTGTGTTTATAACAAACATGCCATTTCTTTTTTATCTTTTACTTTTAGAAACGATCAGTTTTATTCATTCAATGAAAATGCCAAGCATTTACAAGAGTTCAAACAGTCATGAAACTAATAACATAGAATTATTGTTCTTCTAGCCCCCAAGCTAATCTAATATTTCGAGCCCTATCTACAATTTGAGAAACAAAGACATTCGGCAGAGGGCAACAACAATTCTCCTCAAAAATGCGTTTATTACGCCAGAACCAAATACCATAGATAAGATCCCTCCAGATGTAGCTGCATTTCGGTGAGCCTACTACAACCCGAACATAATGTAACGACAAAACAACCCATTCTTTGGTCGTCTCGGCAACGAAGAAAGCAATCTTGCTTGCAGGATCAAGAAATTTCTCCCAATTTGGGCCAGCAACAATCACGGAGTGCATGAAGGGAGGTCTCTTCAGCTACGCCGCCAAAACCACATATATAGGAGTCCACAGTTTGGCAGCGATATAATTGTGTATTAACAGGTAAATCGCTTTCCAAATGGAATCTAGGCTCTGTTGAACTCTCGCATATATTTGAGAACGGTAACCCGAGTTAACCATGTTCTGCCCCTTTGAATCATCCCGCCATACGAGAACACCATCTATTATCCCAACTCCACAATCAGTAATCGCGATCCCACTTTTAATACTCCTCCATACTACTGAGCTACCTTGTTTTAACGGTTGGTGAATGTCCCCGTATTTTGCTCTTATTACATTGACCCACGGGGACTTCTTACCCTTTATATATTGCCACGCAAGTTTTGCCAGGAGGCCTGATTCATGCCTGCAAGATTTTTAAAGCCTAGTCGGTGCGCTTCCTTAGGCAGGCATAATTTATCCCACGAAATATGATGCATCGTTCTCTTTTCCATTGTATCTCCCCAATAAAAACTTCTGCAAATGCGTTCAAGTTGAGATATAATACATGTTGGCAGTTTAATCATTTGCATGGCATAAAAAGGTTGTGAGGCCAAAGAGGTTTGCATTAGAATAGCCCGGCCTGCTCGAGATAGAGTATGTGCTTTCCACGATGCTAGTTTTCACCGTATTTTATCCATAAGATAAGAGAAAGTAGATATTTTCAATCTTCCCTGAACCAGAGGCATCCCTAAATATTTTCCCAAGTCCGATGTGTGTTGCATTTCCAGGGCTCGACTAATGAGTTCCCGCCGCATAGGACTGATATTTGGAGCAGTTTGGAACTGAGATTTAGAGACACTTATTTCCTAAAAAAGAAGCAGATCATCCGCAAAGAACATATGGGAAATTTTAAGGCCATTCGTAGAGAATTTGACCGGTTTCTAGGGCTAAACTTGGGTTGGGTTGGGTTGATTTGGGTTGGGTTTTTACATAGTATAAGTCGGGTTGGTTCAAGAAAAAACAAAATCAAACCAAACTAAATGACTATAAAACCCAATGGGTTGGTTCGGGTTGGTTTCGGGTTGGTCTGGGTTGGGTTCGGGTTTTCAACCATAAACATGCATCTATAATAAAACATTTATGCTATAAAATCAACACACGTGTATATATCAAAATTCGAGCACCATACCATATGTTTATAACGATAATCGTTAAAGAAACATATTTTTAGGAAAGAGTCCAACAACATATAACAAACCAACAACATATATAAATATTAATTAAAATCCAATAGTTATACATAAAAACATCATACACTGATTTTTTTTCCCGAAAAAATGTCAAAAAATCGTAGAAAGAAACCGAAAATGAAGTTATAGCCGTAATATGATAACAGCCTTTTACTTTGGATGGAATATATATATATATATATATATATATATATATATATATATATATATATATATACATATACATATATTGGAGGTCGGGTTGGGTTGGGTCAACCCGAATAAAAAATTTAAAAAACCAAACCAAACCAAAATGTTTTCGGTTCGGGTCAAAACCCAACCCAAAAAAATTGGGTTTCAATTGGTTCGGGTTTTCGGGTTGGTTCGGTTTGGGTTTTGGGTTGGATTGGGTTCATTGGGTTTTCTGCTCAGCCCTACCGGTTTCCACAGACCTCCTGCTACTGCTGCCTCAATTTCTGACTCATTACTTGTTACAGTATATAGGCTCAAAGGAATGCTGAGTGCACAAGCTGCTGATGATATGAAGACACCAGTAGCCTGCTGATAGTACAGAAGCCTGCTGACTGTATGGAAGCCTCAGCCGCCTGCTGATCACTTTCAGCATGATGTAAACTAGAAAGATGTTATTCTGTTATAGTTTATTATAACCGATTGTAACTTACTTCTGACTGATCCATGAGGTGTATGAAGCTATAGATACCCCATGATCAGCTGCATTGTAATCAACTTGTAACTTTTACTTGATCAATAATAATTCCGCATTTTATTTTGTGTTTGTAATTCTACAAATTTCATCATGGTATCGGAGCAGAATTTTGAGAATTTCTAAATGCTTTCCTGCGTTTTCTCTCCAGTTTTTTGAAGAATCTTGAGAGTGTTCTTCATTTTTTCCTGAGTTTTCAGTTTCTTGGAAGTAAACTGTCATCTCTTTCCCTGTTTTTTTTTATCAGTTCTTGATCGGTTTTTCATTGTCAGTGTTGATTGGTGATCAATTCTGAAGTTCTTGATAGCCATGGCAGCTAAGGAATAAGAAATAAGTCCTTCCAGTCCATTCTATGTTCATCCAAATGAGAACCCTTCTCTTGTTCTTGTTCTTGTTCAGCCATTGATGAATGGCAACAACTATAATCCATGAAAAATGTCCATGAAGATGGTGTTAATCACCAAGAATAAGATTGGCTTCGTAGACGGCACAATTAGAAGGCCAGAAGCAGATCAGCAGACTTCCATGCATGGAGGCAATGTGATACAATGATGAGATCATGGATCTTAAATTATTTGGAGAACATCATCGCTCAAAGTTTAATGTACTTCAAGAATGCACATGCTGTTTGGAAGAATCTTGCAGCAAGATTTTCAAATGTTGATGCATTAAGACTTTCAGATCTTCTTGAAGAGATGCATCTACTAAAACAAGCACATATTCTGTCAATTAGTATTTCACAAAATTGATGATTCTTTGGGAAGAAATCAAGACCATCAGGCCTGTAACAATCTGTTAATGTGATCCTGAATGTCACTGCAATGCAATCAGTATTCTGATGGATCATATGGAAGTTGAACATGTCATGTAATTCCTTAAAGCTTTAAGGGATGGATTTGAACCAATGGTCTCACAGGCAATGTTGATGGTGCCCTTTCCAGAAATTCATGATGCCTTTGCAATGGCAATAAAATTTGAAAGACAGAAGTTGTATATGGCTAACAAGGCCAAGAATCAAGATTCCATGATTCTAATATCACAGGAAAATGGACAGGGACAAAAACATGCAATGTAGTTTTTGTGGATTCAATGGTCATACTGAGGAGACTTGTAACAAGAAGCATGGTTTTCCTCTTGGCTTCAAGTCAAAAAGGGCAAATATGGTAGAAGATGAGCAATCAGCAGAAGAAGATCAGGCACCAAGCAGGTCTGCTGGACCAGGGTTTCATAATCTTATTGCACAACAACTTGACAAGTTGATGACTCTGCTGAATGATCCTCCTAGACATGCAGGGTTTGCTTTTGGCCAACCTGTTGATGTTGTCACACACTACTCACCTGCTACAGGAACAAGTGACCTAAATTTAGTAAGATCAATACAATGGATCTTGGACTCTGGTGCCACAGATCACATTGTAGTATCAGTAGATCTGTTAAGCAATCTCAAACCTTCCTCTGGTGTAAAAATGGGATTACCTAATGGAAATAATGTCTCTATCACACATATAGTACAAGTGAGGATTAACACTCAACTGGTCCTACATGATGTGTTTTGCATTCCTGGTTTTAAGTATAACCTTTTATCTTTACCTTCTTATATTAATCATACAAAAGGTACAACTGTCTTTTCTGCTAACAAGTGTGTTTTGCATACAAGAACAAGAAAATGATTGGTTCAGCTGGGTTACAGAGAGGACTCTATGTCATGGATCAACCAATAAGACTTTATGTTGCCAATGTTGTAGAAAATCACACTTTATCTGATAGATTAGATGATGCACTTTTATGGCACTACAGACTTGGGCACTTGCCAGATAAGAGACTGCAAGTCATCAGTTCACAGTCTGTTGATGTCAAATTTTGTAATCATGATCTTTGTTATGTCTATCCTATGGCTAAACTGAAGAAAAATCTTTTTCCTTTAAGTACTACTTCTGTAAATGCTAATTTTGACCTTATTCATATGGATATTTGGGGTCCTCTGAGACAGCATACTGTGAATGGACAACAATATTTTCTTACTGTTGTAGATGATTTTTCTAGATTTACTTGGGTTTTTCTTATGAGGCATAAATCTGAATCCTCTGACCTTGTTAAATCTTTTGTTAATTTCTACTCAATTTCATAAAATTATTAAAGTCATTAAATCTGACAATGGTGCAGAATTTCAGCTTACTGACTTTTATGCTCAGCAAGGTATCATACATCAGACATCATGTGTAAGCACACCTGAGCAAAATGGTATCATTGAAAGAAAACATCAGCATCTGCTAAATGTTGCAAGAGGTTTGAGGCTCCAGAGTAATCTACCCATTGAATATTGGGGTTTTTGTCTTTTGCATGCTGTAAAGTTGATTAATGCCACACCTACACCACTGCTGAAGGAAAACACTCCACATGAAGTGCTTTATGGCACCAAACCAAACTATTCTAAGTTTAAAGTTTTTGGTTGCTTAGTTTTTTCATGCACACTTCAGCAGTATATGACCAAATTTGACTCAAGATGTAGAACTTGTGTCTATCTTGGGAATTCAACCACCTCCAAGGGTGCTATTCTCTTAGATATTACCAACAAAGATATCTTTGTTGCTAGAAATACTCAATTCCATGAAACTTATTTTTCTCTTTTTCAGCAGGTGTTAGGAAAACATAGATATCTTGCTGACATGCATGTTCCTTTGCACATGGACAGTTTTGATGACATTCCGAATGTGTCAGCAGACCAACCAGCAATGGGATCAACAGCAGCTGATACATCCAATGCAAGGCATGAACCAGTAAATCAGGCACCTGAACCCACACAACTAAAAAGGTCCACAAGAACAAGGAAATCGCCAACCTTTTATCAAGGGGTGCTCATAATGTTCAGCAGACTCCACATCTGCTGAGTGCAGTAATGAGTCTGGACAACCTCTGAGCAGACTATGCCAGATTCATTAATGCTATTGATGTTGTTAAAGAGCCTATGACCTACAATCAAGCTATCAAGCATGATGAATGGAATGAGGAAACGAACAAAGAAATCGAAGCCTTAAAAAAGACTCACACATGGGAAATAGTTGATCTGCCCCGGCAAGAAACCAATAGGGTGCAAATGGGTGTATAGATCAAACACAATCCTGATGGATCAGTAGAGAGATACAAAGCTAGACTGGTAGCAAAAGGCTACACTCAGACATATGAGATTGATTATCAAGAAACTTTTTCCCCTGTTGTCAAAATCACCAGAGTCGGAACCTTACTTGCAGCAGCAGCAGCAGTTGGCTTCTACATCAAATGGATGTCAACACCACCTTTCTACATGGAGATCTACATGAAGAAGTCTATATGCAGTTACCCTCAGGTTGTGCAGCAACTAAACCAAACCAAGTTTGCAAACTTACCAAATCATTGTTTGGTCTCAAACAAGCCAGCAGACAATGGAATTGCAAGTTGACTAAATCATTGGAGGCTCATTGATTCATTCAATCCAAACATGACCACAGTCTATTCACAAAGGGTCAGGACAGTCATTCATTGCCTTATTGGTATATGTGGATGACATCATAGTTGCTAGCCCCAGTGAAGAGTTAATTCAGCAAGCTAAGGATGCTTTACACCAGCAGTTCACCATCAAAGATCTTGGAAATTTGAGATATTTCCTAGGCATTGAGGCTGCTAGATGTCCAAAAGGCGTATCCATTTCACAAAGAAAATACACACTTAACCTCCTAAAAGAATATGAATTTTTGGGAGCCAAACCTGCTAAGACACCTATGAAGTCCAACCAGACTTTACAACATGGTGATTCACCACTTTTAGAAGATAACACTGCATACAGATCCCTAGTGGGTAAATTGATTTACCTCACTTTTACCAGACCTGATATTGCCTTTGCAGTACAACAACTAAGTCAATTTATGCACACTCCTACTGAAAATCACATGAAGGCATCATATAGACTGTTGAGGTACCTGAAGACCAATCCTGGCCAAGGAATCTTCTTCCCAGCAGACAATGATCTTGTACTTAAGGGTTTTACAGATAGTGATTGGGCTGGTTGTCCTGAAACAAGAAGATCAGTATCAAGGTATAAGATTTTTTTAGGAGATGCTCTAGTCTCCTAGAAGGCAATGACACAAACTAAAATTGCTAGAAGCTCATCAGAGGTTGAGTACAGGGCCATGGAAAAGGCAATTTGTGAAGTCCAGTGGCTTATCCATAAACTACAGGATTTACAAATTCCAATTCAGTTGCCTACTGTGTTAGTTTGTGACAATGCTAGTGCAATGCACACTGCTCACAATCCTATCTTTCATGAAAGAACCAAACATATTGAAATTGACTGCCATGTTGTGAGAGACAAAGTCAAATCAAGGCTCATCAAACTTCTTCCAGTCAATACAAAAGTACAAATAGCTTATATCCTCACCAAGGCCTTGGATGCACCTATTTTCTCTTATCTAATAGATAAATTGGGAGTTTCAAAGATCATCTAGAATTCAAGTAGCTGAAAGGAATGCTGAGTGCAAGCTGTTCATGCACCACTCTCAGCTTGAGGGGGGTATTACATATATAGGCTGAAAGGAATGCTGATTGCACAAGCTACTGATGATATGAAGACACCAGCAGCCAGCTGATAGTACAGAAGCCTGCTGACAGTATGAAAGCCTCAGTAGCCTGCTGATCACTTTCAGCATGATGTAAGCTAGAAAGCGGTTATTCTGTTATAGTTTGTTATAACCGTTTGTAACTTACTTCTGACTGGTCCATGAGGTGTATGAAGCTATAAATACCTCATGATCAGCTGCATTGTAATCAACTTGTAACTTTTACTTGATCAATAATAATTCAGCATTTTATTTTGTGTTTGTAATTCTACAAACTTCATCAGTACTTCCATCACCAAGACAAATAAATAAGGGGCTATCGGATCTTCTTGTCTAAGGCCACGTTTCGGTTTAAATGATGGCAATCGTTCTCCATTCCAGAACTGACAGAGAAGCTGATGTCATGCAAAACATAATAAGGTCACCTAGCTTTTGACTGAACCTAGTAGCTTTCAAAATCTTATGGAGAAAATCCCAATCAACATGGCCATAAGTCTTTTCAAGATCAACTTTCACCATCATTACCCCTTGTTTCCCTTTCTTCTGATGCATATAGTGGACGATTTCCTAAGCAAGAATAATATTTTATGTTGTCCCTCGATCCGGAATAAAAGCTGATTGGGTCTTAGCAACTAATTTGCCGATAACTGTGCTTAAGCGATTGCCTATCACCTTGGCGATAGTCTTAATGATAACGTTAACCAAGGCAATTGGCCGGAAATGTGAGCTCACTTCTGGACGGTCTTTATTAGGGATGAGAGAGATCACAATATCATTCATATGTTCCAGAAAGGTCCCATACTGAAAGGTGCGAGTAATGAAGCGAACAACCGATTTCCCCTCAATGTCCCAACAACGTGTAAAGAACAGAGGCGGTAACCCATCCGGACCAGCAACTTTATATGAACCCATATTGAAAATGGCAGTTTTTATCTCATTTTCACAAACATCACGGTTCAAAAATTGCAAATCGGTTTGATCCAATGTGGGCAAATTCCAGCTTTAACTTGAATTCCAATCTATGTCATTTCAATCTAGCTCATCTAATCATTTATACAGTTCGTTAGTCCAACTCTTACTCAAATTCCTGATTTCATTAATAGGAGTGTTGATGGCCAAAATAGTGACGGTCCAACTTTAATCGGCAGGGTACCGAGTCGGATGCACTATAGTAGCGAGCAATGTCGTATCCCACGAGGAATTTATCGAATACCAAAGTCGTTTTCAGATTTAGTTTAGGTTAACCAAGATGTTTCAAGTTCAATTACACTAAAACGATATGTAGATTAAGGATAGTAAGAGATATAAAGAGAAACATAGCCAAATCATGATCCAATTGATTACTTTCGCCCCTCTAATCGATTAACTCGGGAATGGAGTTAACCTGCCTACCAACCTATACTCATATCGACTCATTCATAGGTGCAAACTCCTAAGCTAGTGTAAGACGCCATGCAACAATCAAACACCCTTTGTCCGGTTCAACAGTCCGCCGTTAAGGATTTAACTGACCGAAACAAGATTAACGCACTAGAGTTGCTCGATTTCACAACCGATTGAACCTCACTCCCTAATCAATCTAAACAACTCAGTTGATTATAAGAAATGATCTTAAAACCCTTTTTCCCGCACCCCTTCGGAACATACATTTATAAAAGTGGTGTGTGAGTTCATGAACTAGGTGTACAAGCTAATTCAAGCATTAAGAACAAGTTTTAAGACATGAATTCATCGATACAACATCAATTAAACACTACCCATTCCCAATTTCATCAATTAGAGGGTGATTTCATCAATCTTCACATAATTTGGCTATGAGATATTTAGCTACACATAATAAAACTAAAAACATCAATCAGAGATAAAATTAAAGCCATGAGTAAAGGGAAATTGAAATTAATTACCAAATTCGTAGCAAAAATCTAGATTACATCAAGCTTCATCAACACCCAATGTCAATTGATGATGAAGAAGACCCAAAATGATAAAATCCAAGAGTAGAGAAGAAACTTTAGCTAGAATCTAAGCTAGATTGTGCTTAATTTAAGTAAATATGATGTAAGAGTGAATCTGGGGAAGAAGAAGGGAAAGGATTCGACCTAAAGGGGAAAAAGTGTAAGTATGAAAGTGTAAAAATGTCTAGAACTGACTTAAAAATCTGTGCAAGTGATATTTATATGCTCCAAAAATGTGCTGGAAAAATCATTTTGGCGCGCCCCAAAACTGGTTCTGTGATTCTGGGAGCTCTCTGTTCCAACTTGGCGGGCCCCAGACCTTTTGGCGCCCCCTGACTTGTTCAATGACTTGCTGGGCATTCTGCTTCAACTTTGGCGTGCCCCAAAGGCTTTGGCGCGCGCTGAACACCTGCAAGCTCCAATTTCTTCACTTTTCTCTCTTTTCTTCTACCTTCAACCATTGGTTTCACCTTCATACGCTCCATGCCTTGTCTCCCGGGCTCATGAGCACCTACACCCTGCGTCACAACAACTAACACAAACCGAGCATAACTTCGCAAGATAACTAGGGCTCGAAAAGGACCAAAAACATCGTAAAATGCCGAGGTTTTCCATCTAGATGACGGTTTACCTCATGTTGGACGTGCAATGTGATTTTGCCCTAAATACGGTCTAAAACTACCCGGAATGAACCAAAAATGCCGTAAACGGGGGTTTAAACATGCATCGGACCATAGTAAAGTTGACTATCATCAAGTATTGAAGTAGCAGTCTTATTTAGAGCTAAATTGTAGTGCTCGGTTCTATAAAAGTCGATTCATTTTAACCAAAAAAGAAGGGAAAGAAAAACATGTACGGAGCTCTCACACTGTATACTGAACCCCCTGAGTCACGCTATTCGATTTATATTCTCCACGAAGGCTTAGAAGCAAATGAACAGGACCTTTAGGTTAGGATACATTGATAAAGGAAAATCTTTGAATTACTTTTATAAGGGTAGCAAAATTAGATATACAAATTCCAACATGGTCAATAATTTTAGGTTTTATCCAAATTGGTAATGGTTCCATGGTAATCGGGAAAGTACACAAAGCACAGTCAATTGGCCGTGCGTGCCACAATTTTCAAGAATGTTTGAAACTCCAACTCCCCCGCTTAATCCCATATACTACCAGTACTTAATTTGTCACTTAGCTATTGGGTACTACCTCCGTCCCATAATAAGTATTTATATTTTTAAAAAATATTGTCTTATAAAAAGTGTCATTTTATATTACCAATGCTTCATTTCATGTTTATTTTTCAAACATACCCTTAGTCAAACATTTATTTAGTGTACTCATTTCACATCCCAAAACAAACATTTATTATTTGTTAGAGGTAAGTATGTCGATTAATATAAAAATACAACACATTAATTATATTTCTTAATATATGTGAAAACTAAAAAAAAGACATTTAATTTGGGACCGAGGTAGTACCATTTTGCTTCTAACTCCTAGGCCTAATTGTGTTTGCTATTAGGGTTATAAGTGATATGTAATGCCCTATAATTACGGGTCTTGTGAACTGAGGCTTAAGTCGTACTCCCTCCGTTTTTTTATATATGTCGTATATAGAAGATTTACACAAATTAAGAAAGTAATTAATATGTTCCAAATATAGTGTTTGAAATGTATTTTTTTATTGGAAATGTAAATACTTTGTTGGTAAATGTGTTTTTAGTATTGGAAATATATATTGTTATTGGAGATGTAAATATTTTATTGATAAAGGAGGAAAAAGTAATAAATGGTGGATTGAAAATATACAATGACAAATAAATAAAAAAGGAGTAAATTGTGAAATGTGACAGATAAAAAAAAACTGAGGGAGTATTTGTTTAATCTAAAACGTTAACTCTGATGATCAAATCCAGTATGTTTCAACATTTTTTCATAATAATGTACTACCTCCGTCTCAAAATGTAATTTCATTTACCTTTTTGTTTCGTCCCACAATATAAAACCATTTAGATAATCAATGAAACATTTATTAATTTTTTTCTCTTTTTACCCCTCATATATTATTTACCACCCACTTTTCACTACTTTGTACTAATAACATTCAAATGTCATTTTAGACTTTTTCATCAAAATTAGTGACACATAACCATTTCAACCAACTTTCTTAATAAGTATAAAAAACCCCAAACGGACTTATATTTGCGACGGAAGTAGTAGTATGTTTCTTCCACTTTTTCAATATTTGATATTAATTGTTATGCGTCGTGTCTCACTCTTGTATTAGACTTATTGGATCAAGTAGTATTCGGATTTGACAAATTTAAGTCTGAAAACGCATTTGACATTGGTATTGAACTCAAACTCAATAAAGAGCATGTTCAAACCGAGTAAAATTCAAAGACTAATGCATGTTTGTTACATAAGAATGAAATGAAATAGAATATGATAATAGAAATGGAATGGAATAAATTTATTATATTACTGCGTTTGAAATGTTAAAACATGGAATTAAACAAATTATATAAAATATGACATATTGAGTAATGAGTAGGGCATAGTAATGGATTAAGGTAGGATGTGATAGGGTATGGTATGGTTCATAAAGTAGGATATGGTGGAAGGATGGGTTAGGTGGCGTGTGGGTGGGGTAGCCCTACCCCACACCCCTACCGCATCCTACCTCTCTAACCATTGTGCCCTACCCACCACTACCCTACCATATCCTACCAACCACCCACCATACCCTACCTTACCCACCACCTTACCATACCCTACCATATCTCACCATATCCTACCTTACGCATCCTACTTACCTTACCCCACCGACCTTCTCTACTCCACCATCACCACCCCCACGCTACCCTACCCACCACCCCACCCCACCCCACCTTACCTACCACACCGCCTTGACATACCACCACCCTATCCTACCCACGACCACACTCTACCCTACCTACCCACCACCCCACTCTACCCTACCCATTCATGACCCTACCCTACACTACCTTACCCTACCTTACCCTACCCATCACTCACCCCACCATACCCTATCGTACACCTCACCCTACCTACCCTACCCACCAACCCCCTCCTACCCTACCTTATCCGCCACCCACTTACCCTATCTTACCCTACCCTACCTTACCTTACCTACCACCCCCACCCAACCCTACCCTACCTTAACCACCACCCCACCCTATCCTACCTTAACCACCTCCCTACCCTACCCTACGCACCAACCCACCTACCCTACCATACCCACCCTTACCCTACCCTACCTTATCCACCATCCCACCTTATCCCACTCTATCCTACCCTACCCTATCTCACACTACCATACCCTACGCAACCTACTTACCTTACCCCACCACCTACTCTACTCCACCATCACCTACCCTACCCTACCTTACCCCACCATACCTACCCTACTTAATCACCTACCCTACCCTACCACCCATCCACTCTTATCCCATCACACACGTGTTTTACCGATTTTCATTTTATTCCATCGCATTCTGTCCATTTTTTGAAAGAATGAAAATGGACATTTTTTCATTCCAATGGAATAAAATTACATTCCATTACATTACTTCATAATAATAAACAAACATTGGAATGGAATGAAAAATCCATTCCATTCCCACCTAACAAACATACCATAAAAGATTTCTATTATACCATGAATTCATAGGTAAACAATTAGAGAGACAAAGAACAGATTATTAAGACCCTTTAAGAAATTATCAAATAAACTTAAGATCTTACTATTGTTTATTCATTATGTTATCAAAAAGAGAAAATAATGAACCAGATATTCAGGTTATAAACGACAACAATTAGTGTCTATGCTATAGTGGTTGGACACACAAAACCTGGGTTAGGGAAAAAACGACTACAATGTTGAGGGCTCAAAAATAGTGGAAGATTTTCTGCAAAAACAAAAAGAATGTGAAGGGAGGAGAGATAATTTACAAAAAGGCCAAACACAATGCTCTTAAAATTGAGACAGTCCGTATAGAAATTAGAAAGGATCGATAGGTGAGAATTGGAAAAGGCAACCACTCGTCCCATTGCCTTGTCTTCTCCCTGTCTTCGACTATAGGGTTTGTATTCTTAGTAGACGGGCACTGTTATTGCCACCACAGTCAATCTATTTTTAAAATACTATAGTGAAATTCGTCGTTTATAGAGTCGGATTTATATACATAAAACTCGACTATATGTTGGTGGAAAACAAATTTCAACTTCAAAGTTAATTTAATTTTTTTTTAAAACTGATAAACCTGATAAAACTATTTATCGTTGTAGATCTTCTATGTCATTTGATACTTCGAGCAAGGTTTTCCCTTGGGCGTTTTTGATGGCTAAAATCTAATATGAGTTGGGAATAGCCGGATTCTCGACGGTATTCGAGATCCGAAGATCCATTGGGATGTTCCGTCAACGCTTGATCAGAAATTTGATTCGTCTGTTTCAAGACTGAATCGAGGTTCTATTGGGTTGAGGCACTATTCAAACTATGACACCCACCAAGTTGGCTAAGATTTCCCTCATAAAAAAATGGTTAAACCCTAACCGAAAGGGTCCCCTCGCCTCCGATCCCACAGGAGTGCGAGGAGAGGTAAATCGGGGACCTAGCAGCTCGGGGTAGAGGCTTGCTGTTATAAACCGCTTACCGAAAGGGGCCGGCCTTTTACGGGACTCGAACCCCCACCCTCCGGCTTTCGGTCCAGCTTGGCATTACACCACCCCAACCGCTTACCACTAGGCCATATCCAGGGGATGCTAAGATTTCCCTCATAAAATCTATGGCTTGGGGTCAGTGAAGAAAATTAGCAATCGGGGCTCGATTTTGGAGAAGAGGACAAACGTTTTTTTCAAATCGATTTTACCCACTTACACTGGCTCTCTAATCATTCACTGAAGATATTGGGATTGGATTAATAAAATTGAGAATTACATTAACGGTAGATGAAGCTATACACAATCACCGGAAAGGCACAAATACAAAATAGCAACCTATACACTTGTAGATGAAGCTAAGTCTTGGTGGCGTCAATTAGATAACCATAGGTTTTGTGGTGGAGAATGAAGCATTTAATGGCTGAAAGGTTACTACACACTAGGTGTTCGACGTAATGCCCATCTCAAGTTTACAACAGTCGGCGAGCAACTGAAGTTCATGGGAAGAAATGATGGGTGAGAGCTTCATACCCGCCAACTGTTTGATAAAAGCCCCTCCTCAATTCAACAGCAACGGACAGGAGGAATTAAGAGGCTAGAGTTCCACAAATGAAATTGTTTGGAAAATTAACAATATAGCATGATGTTTAAGACGTAATTCAAGCAAAAAACGAAAACAAAAAAAGGACAGAAAACTTATTGACCGAGGCGCGTAGAACGCTGTCCTTAAAACGTTTTTGTCCCGATTATGTGCACACGGTAATGGCAATCGTCTCCCAAGATACAACAGTTATACCTTCTTCGGATTGTTACACTTCAATGAGTAGAAGACGGCGAACCGATCATGTACTGCAAATCTCTTCTTGACTCGAAAATGTATGCAAGGTTTATTTTTGGATGCCATTAAAAACATAAGAAGCCGGCCTTTTAAAAAAGGAATGAATTTCTTAATAAAAATTGCAGCCCCATTTTCACTTGTGTGCTAGGATTTTATAGGAGAAAATGAAGGTTATTTACTACCGGTTGCGTCATTTCAAAAAGTGATTCAACCGAACAGATACAACCCTTATATGGTAGCAACCTTTCACTGAACCGATGTAACTCAATTGTCACATGTCCATTCGAATTTTCCCTCCATTGTTAATTTTTATTCAAAATTCTCCAACAGAATTTCATTAACAGGGAAGACATGATGATGCCTGTAAGACTACCAAGTGTGAAGATATTCCATATGTACACACTGAGCATGGATTAGTTGTTGATAGAATTTCAAGGTAACAACATATGGAGCAATTGTAATAACACTTAACTTAATCATGATGAACTTTTCTTCTGTATTAGAGTCGTTTACATAATTTGATATAGCATATCTACAGCATATGGAGCAATTGTAATAACACTTAACTTAACCATGATGAACTTTTCTTCTGTATTAGAGTCGTTTACATCATTTGATATAGCATATCTACAGCGATAAATGATAAAACGATAAACAAGAGATAATCCAAGTTCATAAGATCATTCATGAACCCATTTAGAAACATGCTACACTTAAAGGCCCACATGGTTATTCACTAATTCAAAATGTAAATAAACTATATATATAATGTCCTACATAATCTCCATCTCCTACCGCTCGTCCACATACGAGTCCAATGATGGTGGCAATTCCGGCACATTGAAACTTTCTAAGCTCATCATAAGTCATTCGGTAAATAAAATCCGTTCACCATCTTATGAAACAATTTTAAGGTAACAACATGAAGCAAACGATTAGGGTATGCTACCATGATAATTAATTAGAATATGTTTCTCAAAATAATAAAAATAAAAAAATAAAAGAAAGAAAGAAAGAGGGTCGTCTCTTAATATTAACACAATTATTTCCACCCAAAAGAGGTCTATTCCAACCTTAGAACATGGACCAATAAAAATAAACTTATTCACTTCACCTGGCCCACAACCAACAGCCTCCTTTTCTTTTTCCAGCCCATAAAAACAAGGGAGAATTGGCTATATAGCCTTTTTTCAACAAATTCTTGGTTGTGTTTTTTTCCGTTTTTTTTACCGTGATTTTCTCCATTTTTTTCACAAATGTGCACGATCTTAAGATCCTCAAATCCCCTATAGGGTTCCCCCTTCCCAATTAGGGTTTAGTTTGGTTCAAAAAACACCTAAAACGCGAAGATTTAGAGGCTTCAAAAAGACTGTTTACACCATTTCTGAACAAAAAAGACTATATCCCCAAGATTTGTGGTCAAACACCCTTTTTAACCTTAAGCCCCTAAAAACAACGTACGTCCTGTGGTCAAGGCCATGCGGTTCTCTTTAGCAAAAGGAGAGACTTTATATCGTTGTTAAAATAAAAAATAAAAAAATAGTAATGTAAAATAATTTATATTTTTTCGAAAATAAAAACATAGTGTTAGTTATATTTTGTGACGGAAGGAGTACCTTTAACATTTATCCGTCAACAGAACAAAACCAAAAGAAACTATGTATTCTCAGTATTTCAAGCTAATATGAGCCTTCTAGTTTTCCATTTCATCCTTGAGATAAACAAGTCAATAGACGGACGAACAACTTGTGGATCGTGACTCGTCTGATTTCCCCATTACCAAATGCTATATGATACTTCCCTGAAGATATAGGGGCAAATAATCCTCTTTTACGATTGAGGACTGAATTCTTCAAATTACTTACTCCTTCCGGTTTTTTTTTTTCTATCTGTCGCAGAGAGAAGAATCGCACAGATTAAGAAAGTAATTAATATGTCTAAAATATAGTATTGGAAATGTATTCTTTATTGAAGATGTAAATATTTTGTCGGTAAGAAGTTTTTAGTATTGAAAATGTATTTTTTAATTAGAAATGTAAATACTTTATTGATATAAAATGACAGATAAATAAAACAGAACAAATTCTGAAATATGACAGATAACGGAATGAGTATTAAACAATCTTTTGCCTCATTTATTATAAACTCTCCCAACTATCAAATGGTAAAAAAAAAGACGTTTCCAGACTTTCTAGGGCCAAATGCAATCATAGATTGCATATAGATTCTCTCCCTCACAAGGTCATTTTTGACCGACAAGATAAGATAAAATATGAGGCTTAAAAGTGACTACATTGTTTCCTATTCAGTTACATTAATTTCGATGTATTTATTCTTGCGAAACAAACAAGGTGTAAGAATACGGGATACCTTACTCCCACGAATGCACCATAAGCTCCATTAATAGTCTAATCGATATGGTAACTTTCGTCGGGTGTGACGAATATATAAAATGCTTTTACTTTTTAACTATGGAAAATACGGTAAATCAATCAATTTGCTCGAATATGCATCACGAAAAGAGTTAAGGTGCAGTAGGTTTACCAATTGCATGATTGTAATACATCAAACTCACACCCACACATCTGTATTAGGTAAAAATAGATGAGCTGGATGCATCACTGATCACACACATCCACTTGATACAACTCTCATAATCTCTGATGTACAATAATTTCTCTCGTGCATCGCACGCCCGTTGAAGAAGTGTCAAAAAGACTGTATATTGAAAAATATTGAAACCTTTGAAACTCAATTTCATATTCATTATTTGCTCCAACAATTAAAAAAAATCAGACATACTCTACAGAAATGACGAACTGCCAAATCAAAATATTTACCATAATTTTCTCTAAGTAAGCAAAATAGAGGTAACAAAGGGGAAATTTTTACGATAGTCTTCCAACACAATGAAACCGTGGGGTCTAAATGTTCCATATGTGTTGTCTTCGATATAGACGCACTGTTAATGATATCATAGTCAATATATTGTTGGGGAGACAAATTTTCCCCTCAAGAGGGGTTCGAACCAGAGACTTCAGGGTCTCAAGACATCAGCTCTAGTCAGTTGAGCTAGGCTTCATCGATAACGTCATCTATTTAAAATTAGAAATGTTTGATGTTTCTCATTCATACGTCCAAATCAAAAAAAGGAAGGTTCCTCATGCAGCCGCGTAAATTGATAATTCGGATTATATATTGATTTTATATAATATGTACATATTTTTATAATTATAATGATTATTTAGCATGATACATGTAATATTATTTCATAACTTGTTGTTTTTGTATTTGTACTTTATGTATTATACCTTAACGAAGCGAACTCGAGCCAAACTCGAGTTGGAAGACAACAATATGTTTAACGAGCCGAGCATGAACACGAGCTCGATCATTTCATCTTTTAAACAGTCCGAGTTCGAACAATAATTTTATTCAATTCATTTAACAAACGAACGAGCTCGAACGAGCTTGTGAGCTAAACGAGCTCGAGCTCAAACCACCAATACTTGATTCGGCTCGACTCGTTAATAGCTCTACATCCAACTCACACCTATATAATTTTATTATGTAAAAGTAGATAAATTGGATGCATCACACGCATCCATTTGATACAACTGTAATAATCTCTGATGTAAAATAATTTCTCTCATTACTCACAAGCTCTATGAGGAAGTGTCAAAAAGACTATTGAAAACATTGAAAACTTTGAAACTCAATTTCATATTTTCATTATTTACTCCGACAATTAAAAAAATTCAGACATACACTAGAGAAATTACCAACTGCCAAATCAAAATATGTACTTTTAATTTTCTCTAAGTAACCAAAATAGAGGTAACAAAGGGGAAATTTTTACGATAGTATTCCAACACAATGAAGCCGTGAGATCTAAATGTTTCATATGTGTTGTCTTCGTTATAGACGACTGTTAATTATATTATTATAGTCAATATATTGTTTGGGTATACAGCGAAATTTGACATGTGTAAAGTTGGGGACAAAACAGATTCAAACTTCCATAAATTTGAAATTTACACGAAATATAATATTCGAATAGATCGACTAGGTACCATTAACAATGTTTATCTCTTTAAAATTAGAAATGTTTGATGTTTCTCATTCATACGTCCAAATCAAAAAAGGATGGTTCCTCATGCAGCCGCGTAGGTTGTTATCTTCATATCAGAACAAATACTACAGGTAACATATTAAAGCAAATTGGACACGAAAATACAAATGCTTATCTTACGTTGACCAGAAAAAGAATATTCTACTTGGCCTAGCTCCAACACCACAATTACCATATCAAACAATATATATTTTGCCGGCTCATTAGACCATGAATTTTTGTTGTGAGATGAGATCACCACTTGACCAACAACAACATACCACTACTTCCGTAGAATAATCTAATTATAAACACCTCATGCTACCTGATGTAGAATAAGGTGTGAGCTAGTAATGAATTCATAAATTTGTTTCAGTAAAGTTATAGTGACAATTTTGAAGATTCATAAACGTGTAAAATCATATTTTTAACGGCAAAATTAAATGTTTTGATACCTGAAAAAAAAAAGTGATCTCTAATAAAGTCATATGAAGAAATTATTGTATGGTGAAGGAATTTGGAGTGAAGTGACAGGTGAAACGGTCAAAATCACACAATTTAAATACAGAATGAAAATGTGTGGTTGTGGTGTCTCCACACGTGTGTGGAGACACCACACAAGTATCTCCCAGTCATATGACCCCACCTTGATTACTTTGGATCCGTCATTAAGCTAATCTAAGATTAGCCCTATCTTCACCAAATTAACAATTATTTGAGCTTCAAGGACGCCTTGTTGAATTCACCTAAACCGATAACATCATCTCATTTAGATTACTTTAGTATGTCAGTAGAATCCCTTAAGAGCGCCTAGATAATAGAGTAGTCAAACGAACAGATTAGTTCGCAAGCAAACTTGTGTTCAACTCATTAATGTTTATACAGTTTAAGGAATTGATTTCGAATTTGATTGTAATCTTCTTATGCATATGAATATGAGCTTGACTCGTGAAAATTCGATTTTGTTTGCTAATTCAACGTACCATATAATATTTTGCTTCAGAAAATAAAATACGAGCTCATAAACATTCACTAAGTATATATATATTTTATAAACCGAACAAGGGAAATTTTATGTCGGTCAATAACCACCAAAGTCAATATTGAATTCAATAGTTATTAATTAATACACATTATCACAATCACTAATATGAAGACATGTATTTATTAAGTTTGATTATCATTGACCACCATAAAATTTTCCAACGAACAAAAACTCGAGCTTAAATTATTTGTCATTTCAATCGATTGTTATTCCTTCAAGAATGTTCATGTACTTAAAAACTTTGGTTTGTATGTGAAGGTGTTTTGTATGATATTTTTTTTCTTGATAAAATAGTCCGTACAACCATTCAAACAAAGTAGAACTATTTGGATCAATCCAAATATAAGTTTGAGGAAAAAATCAAACCAAAAATATTAGAAATCACATAATAATTTCATATAAGGAAAAAAAAAATCTACAAAGTTAAAGACAGTTAAATTCTATAAGAATCATATACTAATAGGTAAAAAAAATATATATATAATATATAACTCATATTTTCTAAATTATAGATTCTTCAAAGGTAAATAAATTATAATCTTTTGATTCATATCATTTCATTTCATTTCACTTCATTTCCTATCGGGACTCCTCCGGCTACGTTCATGTCCCCAATGTTCTCCCAGAAAAGTCTTGGCACCATCCAAACTTGGAAAATAAGTCGGCTCCAAAAATATTTGCGCCAATGCATCGCCGCCGTTCTCCGCCGTCCTACCACCGTATCCTCTGTTCGCTTTAGCCTCCACACTTCCCATCATCACCACCAACAACTGCTTATACGAAAAGTAGAATTCCTTCACCGCCATCTCCACTGCTTGCAGAGCTTGAAGAAGGTGAATCCGTTCGTAACCGTTTTTGATTCTATATAACTCCATCGCCGCTTCCTGCATTCTCGGTCCGCCTTTCGGATCAACCTCCACGGATAAAATGTAAGGTACTTTGTGTTTGAGGTTTTTTGAGTTTTTGGTGATATCGACGAGTGAGTATGATCGGAAACAGAATGATTCTGATTCGGATGGTAATTTGATGGATAATTGATTTTTCAGATGAAGGAAATCATCCGGATCCATTAGTAGATGAAGCTTTTCAATTTGGTTGAGTAATTTCCAGATGTTTTCGAGTAGCCAGCAGTTGGTTGAAGCTTTTTCGTAATCTTTTTCTTCAATTTGATCTAGAATCTTCTTTAGGAGTTCCTGAGAAACGAAGATCCATGATTCCAGAACCTGGTGGATGGTGTATAGAGTTTGATTTTCCATGTTTTTTATATGATCGGAAGGATTGTTTTTCAGGCGGTGTAGTAAAGCTGGTTTGCAGATTTCATCGTAGTTGATGCTCGGTTTTCCGGCGAGATTTGGCTCGCCGAGCCCAAGTGTATACCGGCACCGCCGCATTTCGGATTCGATTGAGTACATAATCTTCTCCGCTATATCTTCCGATTTACGCCAAGCCGCGAGCCTCGGTAGCAGGCTTGACTCGCTCGTTCTACTCACAAACGTCGTCTCGCCGGAGATTTTCCAAACCTCCGAGCTGTACTCACGAACCAACTCACCGGAAGACGAAGTCAGATCAATGATCGGCGGCGTTCCACCATCCTCTTCACCCCCTTCACATAACATAGCAATTATCTCCACCTGACCCGCCACTAACGATTCCAGCCGGCGTTTCCATTCTCTCCGGTTAGCATACGGCCTCGGATCCGACAAAACAGCTGATACAAACCGGAACGTAATCTCTAAGCCTTGTAAAGCTGGTTTTAGAATAGACTCGTCTTTCCAACCAGGAAACTGTTTACTACTCCATAACTGCCGGAGCTCCGGCAAACGTAGATAATGCTCATATGCTGAACAAGCGGTTTCAGAAGCCGGCGACAGATCGGAAACACGCAGTGTTGGACTTGGAATCGAAATCTGCAGCTTATTTGATTGCCTTGGAGATTTAATCGACATATCAGGTGAAATAATTCTTTGTTTGCAATCAAAATTCACCATTTTTTTTCACATAAATCACAAGAAATGGATAAAAGATAGTAAATTGATTTTTGAGATAATTCTGATATAATTTAATATGTTTGAGCTTTTCGGTTTGAAGAAAAGAATAAATGGGAGGAGGGTATTTATAGGAGGGAGTATGAGGAGAGAAAGACGTGTGGAAAGCTGTTGAAGAATGAAGAAATTGAATGGAAAAAAAGGCTGGTGGGAACAGTTATTATTTAATATTTTTTTAAATTTTAATAATGAAAAAACCGGCACATGATACTTATCCATATAGGGGATATATGGATAATAATGTTGGTCCAACCAGAAAGTTGACTGATCGGACGAGTTTACCCTTCATAAAATTTGGGGACTTGTTCTATGAATGGTGTAGGTTTTTTTGGTTTTTTTTTTTTTTTTTTTTTTTTTTTTTTTTTAAGGGACGATCCAACTTTATTTATCAGAGTGGAAAGTCCACAGCCAAAATACAAATTTTTTCATGAAGCTAAGTAAAGAAAAATAGTAAATATATAGACTCTAAATTAAACATTCTCATTCCAAGCTAATCGGAGATTACGAGCTCTCCTCTCAACTTTGGAAGCTAGAATATGGGCTGGTGGACGATCAAGGCCGGGATCATGATGCAGGCGATTCCGTCAAAACCAATTAGTTTAAACCGCTTCTCAAAAAAGGGAAGGCCAATGCTTTCCATAAGACTGATTTTGAATGTTCTCTTGTATCCAGTGTGCAGTCGGGCATGTATTGAAAAATTCGCACCATTTGTTTCGGGGGAGGAGGTGCTTCCATAGTGATTTTGCTCCACAACAATCTCGGAGTGCATGAAGGGCAGTTTCCTCGTGTTGATCGCATAGTGCATATGGTGTAGGTTTTTTATGGTACAATAGTTTAAGAATGGTTTTATGAAAAATGATGTATACTACATCCGCATCAAAATTTAAGTCACTTTATTTTTATTTTATTGTCTTAAAACATAAGTCATTCTACAATTTCAGTGAAGCATTTGTTAATATTTTCTCTATCTTACTCTTAATTTTTTAACAATCTAATTACTTTATAACTATGTCATTAATGATAGTCAAAGGATATTTCAGTCATTTTAGCTTGAAATTTATGTCTTTCAACAATTTTCTTATAAAATAAATTTTGAACCAATTGTATATTGGTTTTTAAACTTTCATTCAATTTTTTTTAGAAAAATATTTTAACGCTAGGCGTCACGCATCGCGTCGCCCTCAACACCGTGCACGAAACATTTCCTGTCGACAGAGGGGCAGATATTTGCTTCATGTGCTTCGGTGTGGCTGGCCTAAATGCTTGCATTCTCAAACAACCCGACTCGTCGATAGCGCCTCGTGATGTGACAAGGTCCGGGCACGATAGGACTGTCACCCTCTTCGGCGTCCTGTTCCAAGGGACTTGGGGCTGTTCCGCCGCTGAGGACGCTTCTCTAGGCTACAATTCTGTCAACCGAAAGCGGGCTACACCCCTCCTTTTAGACCCAAGGTCTGCCTCGACAGACCGATTCGGGCGGAAGACATTGTCAAGTGGGGAGTCTTACTGTATATATATATAAAAAAATCCATTTAAAATGATTGATTTGATTGTAAATGACATATAATTTCAAACCATTAAAATTGCTTTTAGATGTACCAAGTCCATTAATATACTGAGAATCATATATGTTCCTGTAATACATGCCCTTACTATTTCTGATTAGAGCTAGAGTTTGATTGTCATCACCGCCACAATATAATAAAAATTTTGTTCCACATTTCTCATTTAAAAAAAACTATTCAACCAGAATGTAGCAAGTAATAAAATGAAAATCAAGCTCACACACTTTTTTTATTTTTTATTTTTACCAGAAACGAAAGGATTTTATTAAAACTAAGAAACAGATTACAACGCCGGACCAACAGCCGGAACATAACCCGGATTACTACCAGCCAAGAGCTGGACTACACCCACAAACGAAAGAAAAGAAAAAAAGGATATGAGAAACCCATGTCAACCAAATTCTACCTCAGAGAGGATTTAATTTGGTACCATAAGACAATATTTAACCTTTTTCATAGCATAAAAGGACATAGGCAAATCTAAAAATCTAAAAGACAATCCGGGAAGAACGACTGTAACCGACCCAATCCAAAACACAAACAACAAATAAATATAAGAAACAACTACAAACACATAAAGACAGTTGCCGCCAAGACCCACCATCCATCGTCTCCACAAGCCGCCAAGCTTCCAAGGGAAAAACACCTCCCGAATACAACATGCTGGACAAAAAGTTAAAAGTAGTAGAGAAGATGTGCATGCAACCACTTTCAACCAAGAAAGCATTGACCAGCAACCGGGTGGACAAAGAAAGAAATCCGGCGATGACCATGTCAAAACTGGCAACCAAAAGCCCAGATCCACCGCCGTAAAAATCGCTACACTTCAACCGCCATCCAGAAGACTTGAAACGAAAGCAACAAGGATGCAGAGAGAGCCACCAGTGACGCCACCGCCAATCAAACCGGAAACGGGAGGAGAAGAAAAATTCAGATCTAAATTCAGCTCACATACATTACCTTGTCATTAAATGCAAATATATAAATTATACTACTTTCGTCCCAAAATATAAATCATTTCCGTAGAATAAAATTTTCACAAGTTAATAGCCTGTTTTGCAATTGAACCAAAATATGTTTATTTTTCGTTAATAGTTTTTATTTTATTTTTATTTATTTATAACAAGAGCTAATATAGTACTTAACGTAAATACATAAATTTTACTATGGTTCAAGTCCAAATTCTACTTGGTGTCCAATCAAGAGGGATTAAGAGATTTTTGGTACACCACTGTTTTTAAAATTCAGCAGCAAATTATGTTTTTACAAATTGATGGAATAGTGGTCAAGAGTGCCCCTTGGGGTGGGCCAACGGGGGCCATGACCCACAACCTCCCAAAATTGACGAATTTAAGAGCTCGTTAATTTTTTACCCAATAGTATATATATTTTGTATTTTTACATTGGACTTAAAAATTCACCAACCAACAAGTTATAGAGCATTAAGATATAACTTGGCAATCGACCGGGGTTCGAGCCATGTTAGAAGCAGAAAATATTTTTTTCGTTACTGTATTTTTAGAAAGGCTAAAAAAAATTACTCCTGAGCGTAAATTTGAACAGGAACGCCCCTTATGGTGGCTTAAACATCTGGTCCAGGACCGCCATAAATAAGCCTATTCATCTCATCTATTTTTGTGAAGAGAGGTAATATATCCATCACACATAGTGTATAGTGAACAATCACTACATATTATGTATGTATTCGTGGATTTCCTTTGTGAGGTTCATGACTAAATAGACTCAAACAAACAAGATGTCTGAGTAACTAATCTTAACTATAGCTAAATAACAACTTTCCCGCCTTTTAACAAACTTGCAACACGGAATTAAAAAAAAAAACAATCAAACTAACTTGCAACATGGCATCGATCCAGCGATAAGTGTTGTAGTTATTAATCTGTAAGTTCAGGTTCGATTCCTTTTAGAGACAAAAATGTCTGTGTGTGCATCTTTCGTATTCGTAAAATTAAAAATTAAAAATTAAAAAAAAAAAATCAAACAAACAAGCAACAGAATCTAAGTAACTTTTTGAACAAATGTTTGACCGATCTCTTTGGACAAGTTTTTTTCCTCTCTAATCACTCCACTTAAAATAAACAATACAATTTCAACTAAAATTCATTTCTTGAGTAAATGTTTCTAAGGAGTAGTGTAATTTGTGATCTGTGCAATACATGTATGTAGAATTTTGAATAGAATGCTTATTCGATCATGTGAGTTGTCTCAAAATTAGTTTTGAAAAACGTCATATATGGTTCTTCATGAATGTTATTAAAGTGTATATATATATATATATATATATATATATATATATATATATATATATATATGATCTCATTTATAATTTTAACGACTAAATTACTTATATACTTATATTTTTTTTAAAGAGATTGAGGGAAAAAGGACAAAACAAATTACAAAATGGATAAATAACTCCTTTTTTTTTTTGGAATAATAACTCTTTTTTTTAGTTGCAAAAAGGACAAAAAATTACAGACGGACAAAAATACCCCTTTATAGAAGGGACGCGTGCATATGCATAAGTACCCCTGTTTGAAGCACCTTCAGGATTGTTTTTTTATTTTTTTATTTTTTTATTTTTTTTATTTTTTTTACAAACATTCGGAACTTTTGATTTACAACTCCGATCATCGAAATTTTTTCACCAAAATTCATTTTTTTTTGCTCTTTAATTTGAGCCCAAATATGATACCCTTCCGACGTATTTTTGAAAGACGGAAAAATATTTGTATTAACCGGAACTCTTTTTCTTATAAACGACCGTAACTTTTGATTTAGAACACCGAACATCAAAATTGTTTCACCAAAGTTCATATTTTTTTTATCTTCATTTTGAGACCGCGTTTGATACCCTTTCATCGTAGTATTTGAAAGCCGAATTTTATCGAAGCATTTACACTAACACATCGATACAAGTATCAGTATCAGTATCAGTAAACAGTATCATGCTCATTTAAGGCTTAATTCAAGTGAATACTTCAAGGAACACATATCTGGCTCATTTAAGGCTTAATTCAATGGACACAATATCATATATGGCTCATATAAGGCACACAATATCACTAACAGTATAATATAAGGCACACAGTAACAGTAACAGTATCAGTATCAGTAAACAGTATCAGGCTCATTTAAGGCTTAATTCAAGTGACTACTTCAAGGCACACATATCTGGCACATATAAGGCTCATTCAAGAGGATCAGGATATATTCAAAACTTCAACCATCCAGATGATAAAAGGCTCTTACAGCAGCACTTAAAAGGTAAAAGTCTCAGCCAAGGGTTCAACAAGAATGGAGGTAGTAGATATACAGCAGCAGGTGTTCAAATGCAGATTAGGTGAAGTAATTCAGCTAGAGATCAAATGCAAAGCAGTAGGTTTTATGTTCAGATTTAAAAATTCCACTTCTTGTTCTAGCAACTATTCTAAAAAAATGTAATCTTCAAGAACAACTAATCCTCTCATCTCAATTCAGAAATTAACATCTGGAGGTGATGATTAATGAGATCACATGTCTGCCTAGTAGTAGTACGGTCCCAAGTTTCTCATCGGCATTTGGCGAACCAATCCAAGTGCTTGATCCAACATCTTGGCCTCGGTATAACCTGACAAAAGTGCATTACGCACACGGTGTTCTTCAAAGGAATTTCATCAAACACCATTCAAGCATCACGGTTATCCAAAGATTTCACATACAAATGGCTTGTTGAATCGTAGCAGTTAGCAAAAGAAGAATCATTGAAACTTGAAAATGCGATAGTTCAATCAAGAGAAAATGTTGTTATTCAGATAGATAGCATTATTGCTTCCCTCGTGGCTGAAGCAGAGGAAAAGATCTACTTGCAACAAGAATTGGAAGATCTACTTGCAGTAAACAGTATCAGTATCAGTCTCATTTAAGGCTTAATTCAAGTGACTACTTCAAGGCACACATATATGGCTCATGTAAGGCTTAATTCTTGGACACGATATCATACTCGCTCATATAAGGCTCATATAAGGCACACAATATGAGTAACAATCAGTGGCGGACCCAAAAAATATTTTCAGTGGGGGCCAAATTTAGAAAAAAAGGTGGGTAAAAAAATCAATAGACATGTTTTGAACCCATGACCTTAAGATAAGTAACAAAGGTTCTAACCAACTGAACTAAGTGAACAAATATACTAAAAATTATTTGAAATAATATACATACACAGTTTTAATATTATAAGAGGGGTATATTAGTAATTTCGCCCGAAATTTTGAGTGGGGTCAGAGGGGTATATTAGTAATTTCCTCCATAGCATCTTCCATCACTGAATCGAGATAATTCTCGGTCTGTTCCAATTCATTTTCTGATTGCTTTACTTCTTCGTCCAGCTCCAATTCCATGGCCGCCAATGGCTTGTAAGACTCCAGCTCGAAGAGCTTCATGAGATCCTTATTACCCTTATTTGAGTCATGGAAGATCAATTGACGATCAATCTGAGAGCAAATCGAAGAAGAAGAAATGTTTGAAGAAGCAGCAGAGAAGGGAGGACCCGGGTTGAATGAGTAGCTTCAGCGTGTTATTAAATAAGGGTAATTTAGTCTTAGCCAAATTATTTGTCCTTATTGCAACTAAAAAATTGAAGCTGTATTATCACTTAATTAAGGGGGAAAAAGTGGATTATAAACTAATTTTTCCTATTTTTTATTCAAATATGAAAATGGATCCTATAAGTAGAAATAGATATCATTTATAGCATTACGGTCAATCTACTATTGAAGCAGCAATATGAATTCGACCTACAGAGTCAAATTTATCTATAAAAGATCCCGAACTATAGTGTGTGGATATATCGAATGTCTCACGATACACCTTCGAAAAGTCGGTTTTTAACTCTAAATCCGGTTTAATTTATGTATAAATTAAAGATCCCAAATTATATTGTCTGGATATATCTGATAGCTTACAATACATTTACGAAAATTCGGCTTTTTTTAACTCTAGATCTAATTATAACAAAGATTATTTGTTTTTATAATGATATATAAATAATGTGATGCACCGATAAAATTATTACGGTGCAAATAACATCCCTTAAAACACCATTATCCTGTTTTGGTACAATAGTAACAACATTATGCTCATCCACTAAATGTTGACCAATTAAATATTTTGGATGGATCAGGTTCGGCGGTCGAGGAGACATGGTAAATGTAGTGGAAGTTTGTGGGCATTTCTGAGAATTTATACTCACGACTTGTGTCTGAATGAATATTAGTTAGGCACATGGAGTAACCTAGGATACTTCCTCAACAATTCAAAATTTGTCCAATTATTCGTTGAATGTGGAAAATTTAAAAAATTAAAAATACTAGGTAGTAGTTGGAGTGGATATTATTTCCCATCCATTAAGTAAAGGTATGGTGTATATTCTTGATTCAATCAAGTAATGGCACGTACTATATATTATCTAGATTTAAAAACAAATCTTATGTCACATAATTGATCAATGTATATCATTATCATGAATATAATTTATAATAAAATAAAATAAAAAACGTTAAAGTTCGTAAAAGAAATATACGCATGATTAAACATGCACTTGATGTTTGGCAAAAGAAAAAAAAAAAACAACATGCACTTGATGCAATTGCTGGCCACGTAATATACCTAAAAAAAAAAAAGAAGATTAGGGAAATGTCGCCGTGTTTTAAGGGAAAACGATGACGGCCAACGGTAAACACCGGCCTGGGAACTTGCTCGGTGGTGGCTCTTTTAATACGTGGAAAGTAGTGTTTTTATTTTTTATTTTTTATGAAATGATCTGTTTTATTCAATAGCTAAAAATGCTAGGCATTTACAAAAAGTTCGAAAAACAAAATCAATACAAGTCACTGTTCCTCTAGGCCCCAAGCTAGTCTAATATTTCGAGCCCGTTCCACCATCTGAGCGATGAAGATATGAGGCGGAGGGCGATTACACTCCTCCCCAAAGATCCGTTTGTTGCGCCAGTCCCAAATGCCATAGACAATCTCCCTCCAAACATACTTACATCTCTGTGACTCATGCGAAGTACGTGCAGAGTGTAACGAAAAAGTAACCCAATCCTTAGTTGATTCCGCGGCAAAGAAATCTCTAGTACAAGTAGGGTCCAAAAAAAATTCCCAAATTGCTTTAGGCCAGCTACAGTCGTGAAGTGCATGAAGGGATGTCTCCTCAGCATTACCACAAAGCCCACTGATGATACGAGAATACACACCTCCACGTGGAATTATCCGATTGGTCCATCTGGCATTTGAAAGAGTCTGGGCCAGCTATCCGCATCGGGTCGATACGATACGTACCAGCGAAGACCACAGCTCAAGTAGGATTCGCCAAGGGTCTGGACTCGAACTACCTTGTCGATCTCCTTCGAGTCGATGTCATACAAATTAGCCTGGCCTCCTGGGCCCACATCCCACAGGTAACTTGGGCAAGGAGGCAAAGCCCATTTAAGGGTATTTATGACAATAACTCCAGCCGCCCTTAGTTCTAGGGCAGAAGAAGGACATGTGCCTATAAATACATAGCTCCGGGAACTACGTAAGGCTTGATTCCTGGAATTTCACACAGGATACGTAGGCAATCCAAGATACCTTCTTGGACTCAGCCATAATACACCAAAAACACCGTCTTTTACTCATATTTAGCCATCTCGATCTCTTACAGCTCATCCTTAGATTACACGTGGCCTCAATTCACTGGAGGTGCGTTATTTAGCATCGTCACCCACAAATATCCGAATCCACCACTTGGCATCGGTATAGTCGAGTGGTGACCGGTAATGCATCGGAAAGTAGTGTTTTAATCTTAAACTAAAAAATAAAAATTTAAAGAATGTTGACGAAGTCCATAGCTCGAGTAGTGATGACTTAAGAATGTTTACTAGAAATAACCGGATTGACATTTTTCTGAATCGTCATGCTGAAAAATATAAAACTGAAATCATCTGGTAATAATCAAATTTTTGTTGATACTTAAATGACTGACTCCATATTAGTCGGGTTAGTAGTCCGGATAATGCAGGCTTAATAATAATAATAATAATAATCCAACCCAAAAGTTGAGTAAGTCATTTAAAATGATTATCATTTTTAATCCATAGTTTGCATTTTTAGACCAACATTTATTGTTTTTTTTCCCTATTCTAACCCTTTAAAGGTGACATGTAATTTTTTTTTAACAGATACGAAATAAACATACGCACACACGCTTTTATCTTTATGAGACTTGAATCAAACCTTCCGGATAAATGTCCAAAGCACTTATCGTTAGGCCGATACCATGTTGTCCACGACCATCTAAGTAAGTTATGTCGTACAAAGAATTATTTGGTCAAAAACTTTGTCATACCTTTTATCAGACAAACTTTACATCTTTACAAAATAAAAACTACTTGAACAAACTCAACTACCTACTGAACAACATTTACTTATTAATTCCAAAACTAGTAAAAACTATAATAGCAAAACAATCTTTAATTAAAAAGTCAACCTTCTTAATTATAAGCAACAAAAAAAAAACTTGTAATATATAGTAGTATGATGGTATATAATAAAGGTTTAAATTATTAATTCTTTACAATCATAAAAATATTATTAATTCCTTTCTTTAAGATAAAGTTTTTAGTAGATAATCATGATTCACATTTGTAAATGATAAAAGTTGTGCCAACACGGTGGCCATTACGGCGGGCGCACGACACATTACAGCCGCAGTAAAACAAAAATTTCAGGCTAAAACAATTTGAGTTGGCAACTTTTGCTGATTCAAAGTAAAAATAAAGTATTTTTAATTTGCTTTTAAGTAAAGATAGTTATACAAAATCTTTGTATTTACTCCTGCAATATATTTTTGCATACTCATATAATAACTGCAGAAAGAATGTAGCCTTTGTTTTCAATAATACTTTAATTTTTTTCTAATATCCATGGTTGGAAGTATGATTTTTCTTTACGGGTTTTAGCGGTGGTGGATCTATAAAATTTAGATTGCAGGGTCTAAAATTGTTTTTAAGAGTAAAAAGGTTTTTTTAATGGAGTCCATAAATTTATTTTATAGATAAAATGGGGTCCGTGCATCTTGATACAACACACGATGAATAAACATTGGCATTGGCGGTTTAAGTCACAGAATATTCCCTAGAATATTCCATCCTTGACCAGAATATTCCAGGGAATATTCCCTATTGACCAGAATATTCCACCAGATATTCCAAAATGACTGAATATTCTCCAGAATATTCTGATGTATTGACTTAGGGAATAAATGACAGGAAAATGTATAAATAGGAAGCTATGTACATTCAATACTCAGTTTTTGAGCAATAACAAAATGACAATTATTTCTTGATCTTCTTTTCTTCATGGTATCAGAGAATTAGTCTTTATTTCTCATTCTCCAGTTTTTTTCTGCACCTATTGCAAATCCAAACCAGCAGCAAATCGTCCCTCTCAGCCCATATTACCTACACCCCAATGAAAATCCATCATTAGTTTTGGTTCAGCCACCACTCAATGGAAGTAACTATCATGCCTGGGCTCGCTCAATGCGTATGGCACTCATGTCAAAGAACAAATTAGATTTTATCAATGGAACCTGGAAGCTCCACCAGTTGATGATGCTGATCACCGTGCTTGGGAACAGTGCAACAGTATGGTCTTGTCCTGGATTCTGAATTCAGTATCTGCTTCGATTGCTCAGAGTGTGATGTGGTTGAATTCTGCTGAAGAAGTATGGAATGACTTGAAAGAAAGATTCTCTCATGGAGACCATTTCAGACTTTCAGACCTGCTTGAATAGGTAAATTCTGTCAAACAAAATGATCTCAGTGTCACTGATTATTATACCAAGCTGAAAATTATGTGGGAAGAACTACTAATAATAAGGCCATATCCTAATTGTACTTGTGTACCTGTGTGCAATTGTGGAGCTGTGAGAATTTACAGAGATTACTTTGAATATGAGTGTGCAATTCGTTTTTTAAAAGGACTTACTGACAGTTTTGCACCTGTCAAAGCACAAGTAATGCTTATGCATCCTTTGCCTCCTATAAATCAAGTTTTTGGAATGGCTGTTAAACATGAAAGGCAGCTGAGCTATTGTCTAGGTCATCCTGACAGAATTGAAAGTTCTATAATGGCTGCACAAATAACTACTGGTTATGGACAACCAAAGACTCAGTATGGGCAGAATGCAGGTCCTAGTGGAAGTGTTCAATATCCTAAAAGGCCCTTATCTGGCAACAGAAACTTTCAGTGTACTTATTGTGGTATCCAAGGTCATACTGAAGACAGGTGCTATAGAAAGCATGGCTTTCCACCAGCGGGTAGGGGCAGAGCCAGAAATAGTGCTGGAAGAGGTTCAGGTAGAATCACAGCAAATCAAGTTGATACAGCTGAATGAACAATGGAAGAATCAGTAACTCAATCAGTCACCTCCTTTTTCACTCAAGAACAGTTAGAAGAGTTAAGGAGTTTGCTCAATGTGCCAAACACTGAAGCACAGAATGAACTTGAACACCAGGTCAATCAGGCCACTGTTTTGAGTACTAACTTTGGTGCACTAACAGGTAAGTTTGTGCATTCTAATTCTGGTAAGTGGATTATAGATTCAGGTGCATCTGATCATATAATATGTACTCTTGCTCTTTTCCTATCCTATACACCTATTCCCCACACCATTGTATCACTTCCTAATGGAAATCAAACAGCTGCAACACACAAAGGCATAGTTAAACTCTCACCTGATTTGATACTTTCTGATGTCCTGTACATTCCATCCTTCAAACACAACTTGCTTTCACTAAGCAAACTATTACATCATACACAATTGACTGTTACTTTCACACCTGATTTATGCTTGATACAGGAACCTATAACCAAGAAGATGATTGGATCAGCTAGGCATCACCATGGCCTCTACTACCTAAATCTGCATGACCATCAGCATTATCTCACTCCTCAGCATCATCTCAATCCTGTAGTTGCCCTCAACACATCCAAGTCTGCAAGGCTTTCTAATAATCCAGATGCATTTACTTGGCATCTTAGACTAGGTCATATGTCTAACAAAGTGATCAATGATGTAAAGCTCCTAGAGCAGTCTGTTTGCCCATTTGAAATAAATAAATGTACTGTGTGCCATCTTGCTAAACAAAAGAAACTCTCTTTTTCCTTAAGTAATTCCATGGCCAATTCTGCTTTTGATCTTCTCCATATGGACATCTGGGGTCCATATAAAAAGGCCACTGTCTACAATGAGCATTATTTCTTAACTGTTGTGGATGACTACACTAGATTCACATGGCTGTTCTTACTTAAAGCCAAATCACAAGTTAGAGACCTCATTAAACAATTTTGTTTTTTTTGTAACAACTCAGTTTGATAGGCAAATCAAAGCCATCAGGTATGATAATGGCCTAGAATTCAGATTAACAGATTTTTATGGAATGAATAGGATCACACATCAAACTTCCTGTGTCCATACTCCAGAGCAAAATGGAATAGTTGAAAGAAAACATCAACACATACTTAACGTGGCTAGGGCACAAAAGATTCAGTCCAAGATTCCTTTAGCATATTGGGGGTTTTGTGTACAGCATGATGTCACCCTTATAAATCTTACACCTTCTCCTAAGATTCAGCATCAAACTCCTTTTCAAAGGCTGTTTCTTAAACCACCAGTTTATTCTAACCTTAGAGTCTTTGGTTGCCTAGCATTTGCTCACAATACTGATGTCCATAGGACAAAATTTGATAATAGAAGTATACTTTGTGCTTTCTTAGGCTACCCTCCAAATGTCAAAGGATATATACTTCTAAATTTACAAACCAAGAACATCTTGTTTTCCAGACATGTCATATTCCATGAACATATCTTTCCTTTTTCCCTCCACACAGTTACACAACCTCATTCCATGTCTTACTCCGATCCTCTACCTACCAGCCACAACCATATTCCTTTTGACCTTCATTCACAAACAACACAACAGTTCACCTCAGTACCTACATCTACACCTGATTCTGATCATACACAGACACCACAACAATCAGATTCAGAAACTACATTATCACCTACTTCACATATTGCTACACCCTCCACTTCACTTACACCATCTATGGAATCTAACACACCTTCATCCTCCTCTCCTAGTCCTCAAACATCAGCTACACCTAAAACACAACCCATGATGCAACCTGCACCACAACCTAGACAATCCACCAGGATTAAACAAACCCCACACTATTTGCTGGATTATGTTTGCCACAATGCCCCCACTCAACCTAAATAAACCATTCAAGAGTATGTATCATATAATTTACTTGCACCTCACTATAAATCATTTGCCTTGAGTGTGAATGTTGCAGATGAACATGTCACCTACCAACAAGCAGTCAAGGATCACAGGTGGAGAGATGCTATGAGCACTGAAATTGAAGCATTGCAACGTAACAATACTTGGGAGATTGTCTCTCTACCCAAAGGGAAAATTCCTATCGGATGCAGGTGGGTGTACAGAGTGAAATACCTACCAGATGGTCAGGTTGAGCGTTTTAAGGCTCGGTTAGTGGCAAAGGGGTATACTCAGCAACCAGGGATTGATTACCATGACACTTTTGTACCAGTTGCAAAGCTTACCACAGTCAGAGTTGTCATGGCTGTAGCAGCTGCTGCTAATTGGCACTTAGAACAACTAGACATAAACAATGCATACCTACATGGTGACTTATTTGAAGAGGTTATATGAAAGTACCACCTGGGTATGACACTTCCATTCCTAATGCTGTTTGCAAGCTAAAAAAGTCACTCTATGGGCTTAAACAAGCAGGACGCCAGTGGAATGCTAAACTCACCTCTTACCTTCTTGGATTAGGGTTTCACCAATCCAAGAGTGATTATAGCCTGTTCACTAAGGGAGTGCAAGACAACTTTATTGGGCTTCTGGTTTATGTGGACGACATCCTACTTACAGGTCCAAATTTGCAAATTATTCAAGATATTAAAAGGGATCTAGACAAGGAATTCAAAATTAAAGACCTGGGCAGAGTACATTACTTTCTGGGGGTTGAAATAGCACGCAACAGTAAAAGGATTACCTTGTCACAGAGAAAGTACACCATGGATCTTCTGTCTGAGTATGGTCTCCTTGCATGTAAGCCAGCATCCACCCCGATGGTCACCAGCTCCAAGCTTGCCAAAAACGATTCCCCATCATTACCAGATAACAGCAGCTACCGGAGCTTGATCGGAAAACTGATTTATTTAACCTTCACTCGCCCAGACATCAGCTTCGCCGTTCAACAATTATCCCAATTCCTCGATTGCCATACTGTTAACCATCAACAGGCGGCACTTCGCATCCTTCGATTTCTAAAAGCATCTCCCGGTCAGGGTTTGTTATATCCAGCCGGATCTGGTATAAATCTTCGAGCTTCAGATGATAAACACTCTCAGATCATATCTTCTCTGGATCTACACGCATACTCCGATTCTGACTGGGCAGGGTGCGTTGACACAAGACGATCGATTATGGGTTGGTTTATCTTCCTGGGACAATCCTTGATCTCATGGAAGGCGAAAAAGCAGAGTACGGTGTCGAAGTTCGGCAGAGGCGGAGTATAGAGCCCTCGCTGCCACTTCTTGCGAATTGCAGTGGCTTGTTTTTTTGTTGAAAGATCTGGGACTTAATCCTCAATTGCCCATACCACTGTTTTGTGACAATACGAGTGCGTGTTACATTGTGGAAAATCCCGTATTTCACGAACGTACCAAACATATCGAACTCGATTGCCACTTCATAAGAGAAAAGTTCCAAGCTGGTCTTCTCGTTCCAACAGCTATATCCACAACAAATCAGCTAGCCGATATTTTTACAAAGCCTCTCGACGGACCACGATTCGAACAACTCACTACTCAACTTGGTCTCCACTCGATTTACTCCAAGTCCAGCTTTGGGGGTGATACAACACACGATGAATAAACATTGGCATTGGCGGTTTAAGTCACAGAATACTCCCTAGAATATTCCATCCTTGACCAGAATATTCCAGGGAATATTCTCTATTGACCAGAATATTCCACCAGATATTCCAAAATGACAAAATGCCGAGCCATTTTTTATTAACATAATGACACCGAGCCCGTATTGCAGCAAACAAAAAATAAATAAGTAATAAAATTGCAATTGTCTGAATGCATTCAAAAATTGACTCATTTATTCTTTAATTGACTCGAGGTGCCAAACCTTCCCGTCGATGTGAACTCTTGGGGAAGATCAGCCTGTTATCCCTAGAGTAACTTTTATCCGTTGAGCGACGGCCCTTCCACTCGGCACCGTCGGATCACTAAGGCCGACTTTCGTCTCCAGAATATTCTGATGTATTGACTTAGGGAATAAATGGCAGGAAAATGTATAAATAGGAAGCTATGTACATTCAATACTCAGTTTTTGAGCAATAACAAAATGACAAATTATTTCTTGATCTTCTTTTCTTCACATCTCGTTCAAGGACGTAGCCAATATATAAGTCTAGGGGGCTAAGCTCACCCGAATAAATAATATTACAATAAAAAATCTATATAGTCCGATTCAATCTACGAAATTATGTTAATATAATTCACCCGATAATTTAAATATTTTCCATTAGCCATCCGAAATTAAAATCCTGGCCCCGTCCTTGATTTCGTTTGAATGCAATCCAATCCGGCCTAAGGTGCAAGACTGCATGTCATTGTACTTCTTGGAGAGAACCAGAGTTGGATTCCTATTAAGAATATAATACAATTCTCATTTATATTTCAAATAAAAATCGTCTTCGGCTTCCTTTAGAAAAAAAACACATTGTATGCATGCATGCTAATAAATTTATTTTGACCTTGTAGGCAGGGCGGGACAGTAGCTGTCGGGACGTGCGGCCGACCTTATAAAAAACACAAAAGAGTTTGGTATAATTAGTGGTATTTTGTTATAAACACATACAAAATTTATATATTGACTTACTGTTTTTCTTTTCTTTCTTTCTTTTTATAATTTTGGGAGGAAAGTGTTTTTATCTTTGACTCAAAAATAGCGGTATAAAATTAAATTTACAAGTTAAAAATTGATAAATTTCTAATCCTATAGTCAATCTTTTCTCTTATATATGTTTAGGAGGGAAATTGAAAAATCAGGCTTGTCCACAACCTCAATTGTAAGAAAAATTTACTTTTTCAAAAATTCTTTTTTTGGTATTATGACGATAATATCGTAGTATAAAGGATTTTTGCGGCAATGATATTGGTGTAAAACCACCCCAAATGCAACATTGCATTAGTAGTCTTTGTTGGCGTAACGTGCAACGTATGTGTTTTACGCCAATATTTCATAAATTGGTTTGATTTTTGTTATTACTTTTTTGAATTTCATGAAGAACGGTATGAATTTATTGGGTTATATTACCACAACTCTTAATAATGCTGCTCTGAAACTTTAAAAAAAAAAGTGTGTACATTTAAATCAAATAGAACATATACCCTTACAAACTCTAAAATGGTTTCAGTGGCTGAGAAAATGGGAAGCAGGGTCACCGGAAATAGCCTAGCTGCCATCTGCCGGTCGCAATTAGCTAAAAAATATAGTCACAAATTGCCAAAGAAAGTTTAGTCCATGGTTACTTTTAGTATCATACAAAACAATTCTGGTAAATGCATTAAAATTCCCAACATGCATATCATCGGTACTGAGACATGTAAAGCACATTAAAATCTCTAATTTGATATTAAGTAACCAAGTTGAATGAGACTGAACTAAAAAAAAATATTTTAATTAGAAAAGACCAATCAATGAACCCCACAGTCTAGCCCCAAACAATTAATGTCTGCAGATTCATATAAAGAGAGTATCCCTATTGAAACTGAAAGTCACATAGAAAATTTGTTGTTGTTTAGTAAGAATTTGATAGATTGGTTTGATTTTCGTCATTCTTGTTTTGAATTTCATGAAGAACATGATGAATTTACGTCAATATTAGGAAAGATTCGTTGTTAATGGCGTAAAACACATTTTACTCCAATAATATTGGAGTAAAACATATTTTACGATAATAATATTGGAGTAAAACATTGCTCGTTACGTCAATAACGACTACTAATGCAATGTGATGTTTGAGATGGTTTTACGACAATATTATTATCGTAAACATTCTTTATATATACTACGATAGTATCGTTATAATACCTAAAAACGAAAATTTTAAGAATAAACATTTTTTTACAAATGGGGTGGTGGGGACAAGCCTGATTTGCCGATCTGTTTAGGAGGATGTATTAGAATGATTCATTACATTACCTAGCTCTTTCCAGAAGAGGTTAGTTGCAGTGTACGTAAATATACCACTTTCAGGATATCAATCATTTTCTCAGGAAAAAAAAATCAATTATCATCACTCGAATGTAAACTATAATTAGTTTCATTATTATGGGCGGCACCATCCCTCGTTAGAATTTTTATAATATATATCATTCATAAAGTAGTTGTAAAATGATAATATGAAATCTATAATAAATTTAAGAATAAAATGAAAATAAATGTAATAAATGTTTAATCGTTATTCTTTTTCTTTGCCTCACTTAATCGTTAAAATGACTCGTGTCAAGCGACAAAAAAAAAAAAAAAAAAAAAGAAAAAGAGAGAGTAAAAATTAAATTATATTATGGGACAGTGTTGGCTTCATAATTTTCATTCCACGGGATCTATAAATATTTTTAAAAGTAAATTTCGCGGGATCATCCTATTCTATAAGTAAAACGTGTAGTTATTTTTTTTTTTTTGAAACGGTAGTTATTTTTAAGAAGGATCCAAGGACTCTCATACGTACAGTCATACGGTATATGTGCGTCTGCCCTCTTTTTTCCGGGATCAAGAGAGTACATTTATAACAAGTTTGTATCGATACTAAGACATTACAGTGAAATGGATTATATGTAATAGAATACAATGAATGATAAATTATTGCATTTGACATAATAGGAAGTGTTGGTGATAAATGTAGGGTGTTCATAAAACAGGTAGGGGTAGAGTGGAGAGTGGAGGGTGGAGCGAGAGGTGATGGTGGTGATAAAGGAGGTCGGATCCTCTGCCGTAATGTTTGTTGTGATAAGGCAAGCGGTACAAAACTACATCATTTAGGATCAAATGTAAAATAAATAAAAAAGCTAATAATACACTAAAACGACGTTGCTTTGACGTATTACATGTGCACCGCATGATGTTTTATTAAGGATGACAACAAACGATCCCAATCAGGGGCGGCGCCAAAGAGGAAGCACATGGGTCACTTGACCCCCTAAAATATAAAAATAGTTTATATTTATTTTTTTACACTATTAAAAACTTTTGCACACTAATGTCTACTAACTAATCCCTTAATTTTTTAAAATATTTACCCTTGACATATAACCATACTTAGATTTTTAAAATTAATGGTTATAGACTTGTAATACAATGTGCTCTCGATCCCCGACCCGTGTCGTAGAATTCTTGGAGCCGCCATTGATCCCAATTCATTGATAAAGGTAGGGTGTTCGTAAAAAAGTAGGGTAGTGATTTTATCGAAAACTAAGAAAAGGTTACAGCGTTCGATGTGGCCTTACTTAAGAGACAGCCCAAAAGAAAGGATACGGACCCTTCAAATCATCAGTTTCACACAAAACCACGAGGCCTCTAATCGGCACTCAGAGGCATTGAATGGCGAAGAGACGTTTTGGTTTGGATTCTATTTATCCCACATTGTTTCCATTACATATTTTATTAGATTTTTATTAATACTTATTATTAGGCTTTTACTTTCAAAAAATTTAATTATTAGGCTTTTGTTATGAAATAATATCATTGATGGATTATCTATTATTCTGATTGATTTAAGTAGATTTGTGATTAATTCAGATTATTGTGTTCACATTGTAATCTCTACTATAAATACCCCCTTATATCATTGGAATAAGACATAAGCAATTTTCCCTTCTTCTATACTTGCATTTCCTCTTGTTCTTCCTCCATTATCTTCTTAGTTTTATAACACGTTATCAGCACGAGTCTCTACAATTTCTTTTAAGATTGATTTTGTTTTTGATCTCATTAGCCTATCAATCATACGGAGTATATTGAAGATTGGACAAATTGCCCCAATTGCAAGCACTCCAATTGCAATATTCCATGCTTGAGGATGATCACGATGACTGCTTCTTTAGTTTTATACATATATGCAGATTTTCGTATTATTTAATATTTAAGTTATATTGTAACCTTTTTTTTTTTCTTATCATGTGATTATCGTTAAAATTTGTTATTGTTCATAAGAGGGAATGATAATATAATTTTATTGACTATTATAATTTATGTTTGAACGAGGAATCAATGGCCGTGAATTTCTCAAGAAAACATTTGGATGTTAAGCCCGTATCTTTTAAAGGTGGTACGCACCTCTTGAGGGAAACCAACCACCAAACCTGGAGGCCTGCTTCATTGCTGGAGGATTCGACATAGCCCGAGAGATAGCAAAGGTTTGATTTTTTTTGTTTTGTTGTTTATGATCTATTAGATGATAATCAATTGTATATAGTAATTGTCTGATCTTGATAACATCAAATCGAGTCAAGATCACGGTAAACCAATATTTGATATTCTATATGAGATGGATACAATTTAATTTTACCTAACGCAATAGCGTCTTGTCCTTTTGACAATTTTGAAAAAAACTTGATTATTTGGAGATGATCAATACATTGAACGAGCATATAATGGACACGAAGTTCATTTAAATATGTAAAGCTCGTAAAAGTGAATATAAAATTCACAAAAGTTGACATGTCGAGAATTGACGAAAGTGGACATGAAATTCACATAAATGAGTGAATTTGAAAAATAATGCCGACATGTCATTACATTAATAAATAAGGCCATTAAGTCCATTCAAAAGGACATGCTCCAGAGAATGATTGATCAAACGTTAATATTGCCATGTATGAATTATGGAACCGTTTGAAAAAAAATGTTCGACTATGATTATTTAACGGTGAAAGATCCGTATGAAGTATGGAACCGTTTGAAAAAAAAGGTTCGACTTGTACAACCATTTGAAATAATGGTTCAACCACTTGAGATTGGTCGTTTTAACGAAAGCCATACATGATTGGTTCAACTGCGAATGCAGGATTTTAAATCGGTTAATTCAGGCATTTTTATTGCACCATGATTGAAATAATATGGTGTAAGTGACAGTGCTACGGCAGCAGCAATATCCCGAGAAATGTCTCAAGAGATATTCTGATCTCATTGTACTCATATTGTTGGGTGATGAGTTGATCTCACTGCATGTCCATTGTTCGCTGAGAAAAAAAAAAGATTTGTTATTGAAAATCAATATTGGTGCCAGTCCATTCTCTGGAGTGAATATAATCAAATTTTGGCCACGGCATAATATTCCAATTTTGGTCATGGCCGTGGTCGCCCTGGAGGTCTTGGTAGAGGCAGTGGTCGTGGATGCGGTCGTGGAAAATATGTTTCCTTTCACAACGACAATCATGACATAGTTGAGAAAAGGCATATAATGCCATATATTAATTGAGACAAGGCCATATATTAATTAAGAGAAGGCCAATATTTTGGTATATTAATTAAGAGAAGGCCAATATTTTAGTTGATTTTGATATGCCACTGATATCACAATTTGAAGTTAGTAGGCTTCACAACATGAAGTTAGTTGGCGTATGTTGATTGTATCCTTTTGCTCGATGGTTGGTAATTCTTTTATGTTGTGGTATGTAATTCCTCTGAGTTGACGCAGTTTTGAGGTAATTTCTATTTTAGTAATAAAATGGTGATTTTTATATATGATGGGTTGATTTATGGGCATTAAGATGAATTCTTCTTTGACTCATATAAAATACTCTCCTAGCTACATTGATAATGATATGGGTTAATAATGTAAAATGGTAGCTGCATTGAAAATGATATGATATGGGTTAGTGTGTTATAATAATAATTATAGATCCAAAACTCTTTGTTTAGGATGCTCTACACTTAGTCTATTGATAAGACTTTATTCTATTTTCAATGATCGTTTTGATTTTCGCTTATGGCTAAATAAAATGATTAAATGTGTTGAACTTAAAATGTATCTTTCGATGCCAATTTTCGTGAGCATCTTAGTTGATACACCTTTTGCTTAAGAATAGATTTACACAGTTTCAATTGATATTCTCAATTTGTAGAAAATCGATTTATACTAATACAATTTTCTAACCAACGGTGAAGATTTCTTCAATATACAATTCATTTCAACATATTAATTCACTAAAATATTAGAATTTGATAGACTATGACTTAATTCTTAAAAAATATTTTGAATTCTCATTATTTTTGAGAAGTTGAACGCATTATTAGATCAAATCATCTTTAATACTATGTTCTATGTAATGCATGATTTATCTATTCATAATATACGATAGAAACATGCATTTAGTCGAGAAAAGTTGCTGCCATTTATTATGTAAGTGATCACATTTTGGTAATATAGTGTCTATTGACATATAATTTTTACCGACTTTTCAGTTATCAAGGATTCCTTGAGTTGTTCTAGTAATAAATCCCATATGAATTGCTTGTCTTAGGAATCATGATACATTGTGTTGTTTAATTGTGAATATTATTATTAATTTCAAAATCTGCTTGACTTAATCATCCTAATAAGCATTGTGAGAATTGATAAAATATCTCTAAAGGAGATAATGCTTCTCCCCAAATCGGAAAATATTAAAGAAATTTGTTGATACCCGCATAAGAGGATCTCTAACATGTTGAATCCGTCACGGGTAATTGCAAATTTTCTAGATACCGATAGTGAAAAAGTGTTGTCCGAGCATGAGAGGAGGAAAATCCATTATATCTCGTGACAAATATGGACATATATGAACCATGAGTTCATATATTATTCATTTACATGAAACCCACGAAGGGTAGATTATGCACATTTTGCATATATCAAATATTTTCCGAGAAAGAGGGAGAAACGAACCAAAAGTTTGTTGTCTCATTCTAGTGATTTCTCTAAATATAACGTGAATTTTTTCGAACGATTCTTGAAGAATCTAAAATCACATAGTGATATATTAAACGCATGAAGCGCAAGAGAGATATTGCTTTCAAAAATCTCATAGAATGAGATATTTAATTGAAACCACTATGTTTTATATGTGTAAATCGCATGAAGCGAATAAAAAAAAAAAAAAAAAAGCATCAATGTATAGCTCGGTGCTACATGTTCGATGAAGATCGATTCTCGGCATTAGGGGGAGATAAAGAAAATCTCATGTTAGAATAAAAGAATGCCGAGAAATTTTAACAAGATAAACGATCTTCCACGCATCAGTTTAACTGAACTGCGAAAATAATCTTACTTGTAGTATTTAACAAGTAATATGCCAGATGCCTATATTGAAATTAAATGAGTGATTATTTATAAATGCACCAACAGTATGATTAAAGATATTTCTCTACGCCAGAAGCGTAGAAGACCGATCGGTGTTAAAGATAAAAATCCGCGGAAGAATGATCAATTTATTATTGATATTCAGTCACTCATGAAATCTCTTAAAAGATTCGTCTTGTAGACGAAAACCCCAAAACAAAAATTGCACGTGCATCAAATGATTAAATATTGGGGTTGCGGAACAACCAATCCATACATTGATAAGGAATTGGTTTATGCTAATATCGAATTAGCAATGAATTTTATGGAAGAAATTATAATAAAATATAATAGTCGTCGACGACATATTTGCCTCTTTAATTGCTATTATTATATCTGGATCCAGTACTTAAGTCATTCGCAGAGTGCCATAAACACTCAGACTAGGTAAAAATGAAATAAGCAATTGAGGTTGAGTTTGAATTGGAAATATTTGTTTGTTAATGATCAAATATATTCTCCCATTATAGATAATATAATGTTCCGCTAACTAATATATCTGGCAGTAACTTTATGTCATGACGGTATATTTACGGGTCGTTAGACATTAATATTGATATGAAAATCCTTGGTGGATTTGAAATGAATTAATATGACAATCGCAACATGCATATGGTTAAGGTCGTTATCATTCATGTTGAATGTAGTATGACCAGTTGAGTAGATTCCTATTGAGAAAGGAATATGTAAGTAATGCATGGTTAATGTCATAAATTTTAAGGAATTACGATGCATGATAGTGGAAATATATGCATGCAAATTTCGATTATATTACTTCCCCATTATTTAGGCGATTACGGTGTTGATTGTGTTGCATGTGTTGCACAAGTTAGTAGTGGGAATGACGCTTATTAGCCCCTACATTCGACTATCCAATAAACTCTAAAAAGAGTGATATGCAAAAGTACGCTCAAGTGACAATCTCATAGATTTGTTCACTAAGATTATTCTACATCGGTTTTGGATAATAAGTGTTTATAATAATGGAATGTGTACATTTGAAAGATTGTTGTCGTCGGGAAGAGCGACAACTTCAAAACTTTTGTGTGGATTTGGTCTTAAAACCAATGATTGTACTCTTTTTCCCTTTAACCAAGTTTTTCCCAAAGGGTTTTCTTAGTTAAAGGTTTTTAATGAGACAGTCAGTGCAACACATAGAAACGCATATGACATGAACTATTTACCTTGTCTAGTTTTTTCCCACTGGGTTTTTCTAGCAAAGTTAATAGTACATGACATATACGTTATGCAACTACGATCGAGACAATTAATTGAGACATTGTCTAGATGAGAATGGAAATTATTTAATTGCATGAAGACAATGCATCTTGCATATCTCAATTGAAGTGAGGCTATATTAATGGAGATTAACAAAACATATTTCACCCAAGTTATTCTTTACTCATGATTTGCAAAAGAATGAGGAGATTGATGTGCAACAGATCCGGTCAACCGATAATTATTTATCAAGACAGTGTCGACTGCAACATTTGAAAGACCATTGAAGAGCATTGGGATGCAGCAATTGAAATATCGAAATTGACGCTTGGTTCAGGGGGAGTAAATCAACCAGATAAATATGTACTCTTTTTCCTTAACTAAGATTTTTTTCCCACTGGGTTTTCTCTTAGTAAGGTTTTAATGAGGCATATCATATCTGTTGTATGTTTAAATAATAGATATCCAAGGGGGAGTGTTATGAAATAATATCATTGATGGATTATCTATTATTCTGATTGATTTAAGTAGATTTGTGATTAATTGATTATTGTGTTCACATTGTAATCTCTACTATAAATACCCCCTTATATCATTGGAATAAGACATAAGCAATTTTCCCTTCTTCTATACTTGCATTTCCTCTTGTTCTTCCTCCATTATCTTCTTAGTTTTATAACAGCTTTTTATTTTTATAATTTATTTTTGGCCCACGTCAGTTAAGAATTGTTTTATTTATTTAATTATATCTTATAAAAAAACTTTAGTCGTACTCCTTTTTAGATTGAAGCTTTTAAGTTTTGATGAGTGTTCTCACGTGGTTGGATTCCCAACCGGACTTATAAATGTTGTAAGCGAACCTTGTGAAAGTCCATTATAACAAAAAAAAAATTGTTACGAATTAGTCAAAAATCGAGGTTGCTCGTTTTATTGATGCAAAGAGTCGAGGTGTTCGCTTTATTGGTATTGGAATTCGCATACTCCGATTAGACTAGAGTGTCGCTACAACAGACTATGTATTGTGAGCTATGCCTCTTGGGATAGAGATAATACGCGTTCTTAAAAACAGTGGATATGTCGGCCCTTTAATTATTTTTGTTTGCCAGCAAAACAAACAAAGAAAGTGGACTAATGAGTTTTTCAAACGTTAGCAGCAGCTGCCTGATGACCCACCACCAGTCCAAAGCATTTCAACCAATCCGCCGCTCGAGTGGGACTCCTTTTTTTTTTTTAGTTTAACGTTAATTAAATTCTCTTCCGATTACGGAGGAGCCGGCCGGATAGCCATCTCCGATTTGTCCACGTGTATACTTTGCTTCCTAATTTTCAACGGCTTTTTTTTTCTTTCTTTCAAAAACTATGCAATCACCATATTTTATCCCGTTGGTTCCGACATGGTGAGTATGACATCATGTGATTACAACTCCCCCTCTTTGTCTCTAAGCCAACCTGTCTTTTGCGTGGGAAACATTTTTTCTTACATCACCTTCTCGAATGTGTCTTTGAATTCTTCTTTTTTTCCTTTATGTATTTATTTATGACTAAATGGATAAATGCTATCCTTGTTGGACATTTTTATCCTTTATGATGGACAGTGCGGAGCCAGGATATTTTTTCAACAGGGTTCGTAAATATTTAACACACAATAAATAATTTTTTTTATAGGGTCCGAAATATTTTCTATAGAAAAAATATAGAGTATTTTTATTTTTAGCGGAGTCCATAGACCCCCTTTAGTAACACGTAGATCCGCACCTGATGATGGATAATTTCGTAATCTTGGCAATTTTTTTAAAGCCCGTTATCCGTGATCAACTGACCCAACCAGTTCGGAACATATTCGATTCGAATCGTGTCTGTAGATACTGGCTCTTACTCGAAAGTAAGACCTGATTAAGAGCTCGTTACTATAATCATTCGAACATAACATAACATGCATGTCTCACATCATTATATGTAAATTTGGTAATTTGTGATGTGAAAATGAGATCATACTTGAAATAAATGTGATATCATAAGAGATCTTACAAGTTTTTTTTTTTTTTTTTGTGCGTAAACTCTCTTTTTTTCATTCTAGTAGTTTTATGGTGATCCAATACCACCATGTCATAGTTGGTCGTCCAATAGGAATTTTTAAAAGAGGGACAAATGTGTAAAAACATGACATTTTTATGTTACACGGTTGGACTGCATGTGTTTTTTCTGAATTTCTATTGATTCTGGATCACCAAGTCATACTTGGTCCAGGACCACCATAAAATTTGCCTTTTCATGAAGTCTCTTGTATATCATGCAAAAGTTCTAGAAATTGGTCATTATGGACCTTTTCAAGATGAACATCGTAGGCGGATCCACCTTATCTTAAACGAGGTCCGCGGACCTCGTTAAAAATAAGAAGACTTTATATTTTACCTATAAAAAATATTTCAAACCCCGTTAAAAAGTATTTACTTTGAAAAAAAAAATTATTTACCTCAATAAATAAAATTTCTGGATTCGCCACATATGACCATTCAAATGGATGATGATGATGCAGGCAAGCATGGACTTGGTCCACATAAACATACACAAAAGCATTTTTTTTTTATCACAAATTGAACCTTAAAAAATAAAATAAAGGGAGAGTTGTTGAAAATGACAAAAAAAATTATTAAAATTATCAAAAAAGACAATAAACATTTGAAGTACAAAATACCCTTTTAAATACAAGTGGGGTGTTGTTGTTTGTTGTTTTTTTAATAGAGGGGCAAAATTGTCTTAATAGAAGATATTTTGTCCTTTTTACTAAAATACAAATGTTATTATCCTTTTTTATAATTTCATAAAGTTTTTTTTTTTTTTCTTCATAATTTTTCCTAAAATAAAATCAATTCATTTTCGGGGGATGCGGTGGCGTGTGGGATATAGCAGTATATGTCGGTGAGTTTATCATTTTTATATTCGAATTCTTTACTAATAAAATTGGTCATTATGGAACTTCTTTTTAAGATTATACATGTCCTCTTCTTAATTTAAAAGCCACATAAAATTGAAAGGAAAAAAAAAAAAAAAAAAAAACATTATTTTGTGTTCGTGAAAAAAGACAACTTATCATGCACTCTACCCCTCATGATCGACTGATTTCATGGTCTGATTATTCAAGATTGATAAATATTTATGCTACAATAAATTATGTATAATAAAATGCCACAACATAATTTTATATTATTGATTTGTATAGGTCTCATATAAATAAACAGATTTCACTTTATAATCAGTGGTTTATAAGTGTGTTATGCAGTACTGTATTTTTGTTGTGTCACCATCCTTACTCATCAAGACTACAAAGGAAACAATTTATTAAGAATAAAAAGATTAAAAAATAAAAAGAATGGAGAGGTTTAATTTTAAAAAGTAAGATTTTAGTATTCCTTGTCGATAAATATCCAAATTTTTATCCCCAACACACCATAGATAGTTCGAGCACCTAGAAACCGATCACTGATCCAATTTGAATCTCTCTACAGGATAGACCTCAACAGAAAACTGAAGAGTAATGGCAGCAAGTGATTGAGTTCATTAGTTCCTCATATATGGGATCAAGTCTAATCTTAAGGGGTTTAAGGGTCGTATTACTTCCCAATCCAATTTTTTTTTCCTGCTTTTTCGTTGGGGTTGGTTCTGGTTTGTATATCCTTAGTTCTTACTTTGTAGCTGCGAGATTGCCTTCCTCGCGTATGTATAAGACCGAATCCAGTCGATTTCTAAAACGGATTACTGATCCTTAACTTTTCAAGGAATCCTTCATCAATGGTTTGAATGAATGATTTTTCAATCTTTTCGACCTTGGTGTCCCAACCATTCTTTGAATCCCAAGCACAACAGGGGAAGGAGGTAATTACTAACAAAGTTTTTTACCCAATTAACATGCATTTTTTTTGCATTAGGCTCTTTCGTTAACTGATCAAATATGCCAAGAACGGAAACAATAGATTCTAAACCGACCAACTGACACGATCTGGCATTATCGTTATATATTACTATAATTATTCTTTTAATAGTTTTAAAAAGGAAACGTCTTTATATATATATTATAAATGAACAACTTATTCCAGAATTTAACTAGCAATTAGCCCAAACAAAGATTCCTATGTCACCAGGTAATCTTTGTTTTGTTTTCCTTAAAGTTACAAATTAGTACAAAAATGCCACATAGGATACTCGAATAAATTATGGTTGGAACTTTCCATTTTAATTCTCTTAAACTTTCACTGAGGACATTGAATACACGCAAGCATCACTATATAGTCCCATAATTATGGAATCGTTTGATAATTAATTAAGGGGTTAATTAGGACTTAATAGAGCATATTTGCCGGGTTTTATATTTATATTTATATCTATATTTATTTTATGTATTTGTTTTGTGGGGAGTGATAGGTTTACTCCCTTAAGTCTACACCATTTATACACCATCATCATCTCATCACATATTTTTCACTTGTAAAAAAAATTGAAAAAACTTGAATAAATCACAACCACAAGATTATCTTGGATGTAAACATGGTATAGAATTTAGGAAGTAACTCTATCATTACCCTTTGTTTTGGCATTTGGTCAGGAGGACATGATATGGGAATATCACTCTCCACGTAAGTGATGTTTATTGCCAACAAAGTATGCCACGTTAGTTATTTCACTAGTTAGCCATATGCTTCATGGTCCGAGTCAGCAAATTTCACGTTTGTCCCATGCTTTCATTCTTTCTATAGTTTCTAGCACTAGCATATGAAATACAAAAAGGAATGTGCCCATTATTTTTTACCTTATGAAAACATACGTACCGTAACAGCATATCGTAAAAGAAGATAAATCTTTAGATTAAAAACAGTGACGAAATCATGAATTTTTGGTCGGATGTGCTAATGGACTATATATATATGATCGGGTGACTGTATTAAAACAAATTAATCGTGTTAGACTGAATTATATAATGTTTTTCATGTACCGAAAATGAAAACTGGATGGGCTAGACCTAGTTCCGTCCCTACATTCAGGTTAATTTGTCAACATCGATCTGAATCAGGGTCTTTAGCTTGTATCTTCCACTCTCTTGTCCCCCTACGGTAGCTTCCCAGTTAATCCCCTCTTCTCCGGCGAAATGCTGGAGAAAAACCCCGTCGAGTCTCTTATTTTCTTTTTGAGACGTCTCTTATCTTTTAACTTTTGTTTTAAGGCTAACTGAGGTTTTGGCTCCAACCCATAAGGAGCATTAGCCCCCTTCTAACATTTTCTCTGCAAGTATTCGGGCTTGTATGTGGTGGTGGCGGTGGCGGTGGCGGTGGCGGTGGCTAGATATATGGTCGTCCAGTTTGGATTTGGGGTGGGTTCGTCGTTTTTGGCTCGGTATCGCAGCGGTTTGGTTGCTATGTCCGATTGCCTTCGCCTCCTTCCGTTTGTTGTCTTTCCGGTTAGAAAGGTATCCTTATCTTACAAGCACTTTCTGATTTGGTGGTGGTTTGCGGCGGCACGTGGGTGGATAATCAATCTTCCGGTGGTGGTTCCTTGGAAGAAGAGGGGAAATGAAAACAAAAATGTATGGTTTGCCACCGCATCACCCTTTTGTCAAAACACACACTTGAGACACTTCAGAGTTATTTGTTATTAACAAGTTTTTCTGTTTTGTGTCGTAGTACAGGTTGCCTTTAATGTTGTGATTTTCGTTTCTTTTGTTTTAGTCCAGCTTTGTTTTGTTAAGGTTTGAATCGCCCGAGTTCGGCTCATTAGAAAATTCAGAACAACAATATTTTTTTATATATAAATAATGATGTTGGATAAAACTCGTAAATATTTCAAGTTAAGTTTTCAAGTGTTTGAGTTCCATCATTAAATTTAATGAAAAGCTCGAGTTCGGTTGAATCAAATTTAGAAAATCATTTCGTGAGCTTAGTATCGAGTTGTTCGTGAACGGCTTGACCTGTTTTACACGACATTATCTGTTGCCACCGGGTAACTAAACTCTGCTCGAAATGGCCGGATTAGTAGCAATCGGAGCAGCACCACCGTCGACGACTCTTTCTGTCCGTCGTTCTCTATCTCTCGCCGCCGCTCCTTCACTTTCAACTTCTCTATCTATCCCATTTTTACAGCTATCCTCTTCTTCCACCCTACCATCCAGTAAGTTCACTCCATTACATAATCTTCTCCAATCGCTTTTCATATGTCTAATTAATTCGTTTGATTGTTTTATTGATTTATTGCTTCAGTATATTGTGGAAGAGGTGATCGGAAGACCGCCAAAGGAAAACGGTTCAATCACTCTTTTGGAAATGTGAGTTCTACATTTAGCTTCTGTATCAATTCAATGTATTTTTTCGTGATTATTTGATGAAAATAATGCTAATTTATGTATGGATAATTGTGGCTGTGGTGATGGAAGGCGAGGCCGAAGGATAAGAAGAAAGGGAGAGGACCACCTAGGGTTCCAGCACCGCCGGGACCGCCCAGAAAAGATCGATTCGACGACGGCCAGATTGTTAAAATCGAGATTGATGAATCTATAAGCTAAGTTTTTGCTTGTGTGAGATTGATTTAGCTGTTTCAATATAATTTCTGGATTTGCAAAAGCTTAGAAACTCTAATCTAATGTTACTGTTTGCTTTAATTGCCTGATTGTTATCGTTTCGCCCTCCATATTCGCGATGCTTTACTTCATAATTCTGTCTAGTAAATTGTACTTGTAACATCCTTACCCCGTAGTTAGTGCCCTAGCTTAGCTAAAGTAGTTAGTGGCCGTTAGTGGTTTTTCTGTAGCTTAGCTCAAGCTGTTAGTCGCCATTAGTGGTTTGAGAATATCTAGGTAAGTCACAAGTTCGATGATCTTGTGATTAGGCGCCATGATAAAGAGCTCTGGGCCAGGACTTTATCTCCGAGGAAGAGCTCGGAAGAGTCAAACTCTTGTAGACACTACTACTACCCGAGCCAAACACTAGATTAGTCGGGGCAGTTGTTACCGTATTACGGGAAACATACTTTTGTAATATCCATAGTTAGAACCCTTCATTTCAAGATTTAATCAGCTCATAATATCCATATTTAGAACCTTTCATTTCAAGATTTCTTCAGCTTTAACTCTAATCATGGCTAGGAACATGGGTGGTGGGAGGATAAGAGGGTATATATGAAGGGGTAGCCAAGTAGTTTGTGATGAATAACGCGCAACACCTTGGTTCTCCGCCCCGGTTTGTCTGCTATTGGGGTGCTGAATTTCTATTAGAAAATGGCCTTAGACATGCGTTTCATCTTTGCCAAGAAATACGTCAGGGAGGACAGTAGTTGACCCGAAGGTGACCCTCAACAGCTCCAAAGCCTCTTCAGAACCACACTTAAGTTGCCTCTTCTTGAAGCAAATCAAGCTGGGAAACCTGAAACTTATTCATCATCATAGAAATGCTCGATAACATTGACATCGGTGTTACAGATAAATCATCGGTTATCATATAAGAAATAACCCCTTTTAGATAGCCTTTTGCTTTTAAACTTACTAGTATTAAGACTCTCGATGTATGAAATTTTCCTTGTCCATAAGATTGCTTCAATTTGGGCATGCTATTGAATCGGTTGTCTGTCATGCTATCAACTGTTCTTGACAAAAATGATAAAGTACAGAGTATATGACAAAAATACTCGTATAGATCATTTTTCGTTTTGATACGTTTATACATTGTTCGGATTAACAATATCCCAGAAAAAAACTGAGAAATCGTAGAGAAATACATGTAAGTACAATGTTGCAGAAGCTACTGAAGAATTCACGATCCACAGAGAAACGTGACAGAAATTGGTTGCACAGAGAAATCTCCGTCTAAAGTTAAAAGTGACTGATAAATATGTTTTGTCCTGCATACGGGGCCTTGATCATACTTCTGCCAAATGTTGTTAATGTAAACATCTTGTCATTAAACTCTTAATTATTCATAAGACAGTTCCGTACATATCGATGCTGTAAATTCGAGAATATAGTATTTGGTACTCTGAAATACGTTAAGAGTATCTGATGCTGTGACTTGGCAGCTAGCAAGTTTTGGAATACATACATAGGTTTATATTTTTATTAACTTGGATTTTGTACAATTTCTATTATTTAAAAAATTTAAATGGTGGGCTATGAGACTATAAGAACAAGAGTAAAGTGATCAATCTTAACCATCACAAAACATTAAAAGATAAACAAGTGGAGAAAGTGAAGATAAGAAGAAGAAGAAGAAGAAGAAGAAGAAGAAGAAGAAGAAGGGGGTAAAAAAGGAAGAACAATGATCCCAACATTCATGGTCATGATTTTTATGAGCATTGCAGTATTTGCAGATGCCCAAACGGCTGGATTGGGTGGTTGGACTCTTGATACCATCTGTAAGTGTATTCTCTCCGTTTTTTTTTTCTTTTTTCTTTTATTAATTGACGTGGTTGTTAAACTAGTCAAGAATCGACTCTGAAAAAGGTCGTTTTGACAATGGATTGCGTGTATATATGCAGCACAAACTTGCTATGTGGATGGTGATTACGAGCTTGTGTTTGTAACAAGGGACATATATAACAATGGTCAGGCATGTGGGAATTTAGTGGTATTTACATGCACCGATACCCAATATTGCCTTTCTACTACTCAGACATATACAGTCCGAATTGCTACTCTTTGCGATGAGTGTCCTGGTGACATTGTTATGTCTCCACAATTTTATAACACCATTGCACCTAATGCTCAGACTCCCTTTTCCCTCGCTTATACCGTAACCACCGAGTCGGCTGCGGCTGCAACCACTACCACCACGGCTGCAGCAAAAGCATTAACCGGCCCGAGAATCTAATTAACCATGCCGCTGCCGGCGCACTTTGATTTCCAGGTGATTGATCGATTACAGCTTTACTTTACAAGAATGAAACACCCGGTTCGGTTTTCGTTTCAGATTTTCCCGACTTTGGTGTGGTTTTTTAGATTAATTGTTGTTGTTATGTTTCCTTTTTTAAATAAAGTAATGATTTTACTGTTGTAAACTGGAAAGGTGTTTGTATAATTCATATGCAGCCCTTAACTTATACGTACAACACCTTCACAGTTACTGGTAACATTTATCATCTCTGTTTCTCTTACATTTACACAAAGATATTACTATTCTCGATCACACCGACACACGAGCTAGAGTTACTGCTTGTTAGATTCGGACATGTTTATTGCCTTGCTTCTTCTGGGCCCTGTTCTTACACTGTACATAGATGATGCCGGAATATTTGACATCAATGGCTGCAGGTTACCGGCAATGCTTCGTTTAATATCCTGTTTTGCAGTATATGCCATTAAAGAACCATTAGAAAAACAAGAGGGGGGGGGGGTGAGTGTACATACCATATGAGTTAAGAGTGTACATACCATATGCCTCATAGCCATGTCCAGAGATTTCTTAGACAGTGTTCTGCCAAAACCGGAGCTCTCGGGTGAAGATTTCCCAGCTGGCGAATTCTTATCCTCCTGCTTAGGTGGCGCGAGTTTCCGCATATTTACCAACCTTTCCACCATTTTGGTTCCCACCATTACTGGACTAACATTATCATTTGCTTTAGCATGTAGTCTATTTAAAGCAGGAACCGAGCTGCCATAGCTGCGTATGGCGGTTCCTCTGTCTGGAGAGCATGATTGTCTTCTAACCTTTCCATTCGGTAAGGGTTCAACAGACGAAGACCGGATAGTTGGAACTCCGGGCCTACCTCTGTTTGCTGATTTAAGTCTTTCAGGTAATGATGTGCGTAGATTCGGGGGTACATCAGAAGAGAATCCAGGCATATCTGTAGGCTTCAAAGGCCTCGGTTTCACAATGGGAGAAGTAGAACGAATAGGAGCTGGATTTTTCGCGGTAGTAGTAGTAAGTACGGGCCCACGAGTTGGGGTACGTGGCCTTGATGACGGTGTAGTCTGTGTTGTGGACAGTGTTAATGACCTTGAAGTGGTTTTCGAGATAGGGGAGGATGATCTTGGAGGGACAGTGGCCTTAGAGATAGGGGAAAATGATCTTGGAGGGACAGTGGCCTTAGAGATAGGGGAAGATGATCTCGGGGGAGGGACAGTGGCTTTAGACGAGGGTATAGTGGTGGAACGAGATTTAGTTGTAGTTGCAGATGCTGGCTTTGTTGGTGTTCTTGTTGATTTTGGATCAGAGTGCTGTGATGATCTAGATGATGTCGTGCTTAAAGATGGACGTCTGATCGGTGTTATAGGCCTCAATCCAACGGATGAAGATAATTTGTGAGATTCCGTAATGGAGGTATTTACACCGTTAGATGAAGCTGGTTTTCTAGTGGCAGGTAAGTTGGATTTGGCTGCATGCTTCTCTTGGGGCTTCACCATCTTTAACCAATGTCAAGAAACACTAGGCAATGTTAGTACACACCGAACAACGTTTCAACCAAAATTCATTCATCGAACAAGAATTAATCTAAATAAATTCATGTCCAAATGGGCCTATAATATCCCTCTTACCCTCGATTTCTGCTCCGGTGGCTGGTCTTTTGTGGACCGCAGTAGACTTATAAGCGTTGTCTGAGATTCCGGTTCTCGGGATGGGAAAATAGGAGTTTCTGGAGGTGTCATTAGCCTGAAAATGGAAAAAAGAAAAAGAAAACACTTTCAGGATGGTTTGATTATAATGAACCTAAAACTGTAATAACTCAACTCAAACTCAATCGAGTTGTAAAACGCAAGATTCAACTAGACCCATTAGCTACTCGAAATCACTCGGCTCAACCCGTGAGCTCGATTATCTTTAAAGAGTCCATTTACTTTCTATTAAATATATCATGTTCCAACTCAACTCGTTTCACTACACCACTCAAACTTATATTTAATGATTTATATTATAATATTAAATCTTGCATACATAATAAATTAAATAATCATCACATAGTCGATCATTAGATTATGAAGCTTGAGACCGGCTCGATTAGAGTATTCAAGCAACTCATCGTGTCGAAAACTTAGCTGAATTGTGTAATGAGCAGCTCACGAATAATCCGATTCACCTCGTTAGACTATGGCAATCATATAAATAAATAAAAATATTAGAACAAAGAAAAATAGTGATTGAAGAATATTACCAGTCATAATCATTTCTGCTATTCTGAGAATTGAGGAATCCATTAGTATCATTTTTGGGCAATGTTGTATGGGCATTATTATACATTGGCAAATGACACTGACTTGTCTTTGATCCTGCATGTGTAAATATAACAATATACAGACAAATATTTATTTATCAAGCTAGCAAAAGACAAATTGGTACGATATCTTATTTGGCCAATTACCAATTATTACTAATGGGACCAAATTATTAAAGAATTCAAATGTGACCCCAAAAAAATCAATGTTAATGACGTGGGTCAACAACATGAATTAGTCTCAAAGATAGAACTTGACTCGACTCAACTATTGAACTCCATTAACTCACAACTTAATCGATTACAGGATTCTAGAACTCGATATGGCCATATGGGCTTCATTTTCTTTATAACATTCGAGCTGCTCAACTCGAGTTCAAACTCAAACCAGAGAATACCAAATCAAATCAAAACACTTTTACGAGTCTAAGTAGAAGTAGCTCGACTCAACTACAAAGCCAATCACTCAATTCGACAGAAACTGATCGATACAATTGAAACAATATCTATTCGCTGAATTATTTGAATGAAGGAAATGAATTCTATGTCGAAACTGAGCCAGAAGAGTCTTACCGAGTGGGGCATCAAACTCGTTCGAGTTTTGAAGGATATTCAGATTATTCCGCATCCGCTCGCGTTTTCGCATCTCCAAAAAAAATGTCATTTGCTCTTCTTTATTCATTGATGAAGATCTTAAGCTCCCCATTAATTGATTAACAATGGCTGCTGCCTCTAGCTTCGAAGCCACGTCATCATCTCGAAAAATTATTCAAATTCCCAATATTCTACCTCAATTTCAGCAGAATTGTTCAAATTGCCAACATTTCTACCTCAATTTCGATATCGATACACTAGAATCTCAACTCACCCAACCCAACCGAAATTCTCCAGAAATATAGCTCAAATAACTTGCGAATGGTCGGCCGGTAGCTCTATTTCGAATTCGAGCCTCATATGTCAAATATCAAAATAAAACTGACCTCAATATTGCTCACGCTTGTTGAATTTATTATCATCCAAAATCAAAGAAACCGCCTTCTTGAAAGGAATTGAATTAGCTTAAGCAATCGAAATTCTCCTTGAAGTAATAAAGGAGGGAGGTACCCTAAAGATATTGGAAGATGATAGGATTAGCAATTGAGAGGGAAAGGTTTGAATAAGTTAAGGCAGAGACGCAGGGTAAATGCCATTACACAGAAGAAGGAATAAAATGGTTGGATATGTTTTGTTTCTTTTTGCTTTTTTCTTGATAAGATGTATTATTCCAAACTCATCCATATTTTGTCCAACAATAAAGTTTGTTATGTACCAACACATAGGTGCTTGGGGGGTCTTTTTGATATCGTTTAATCGTACCAAAAAAAAAAAAAAAAAAACCTTAATTTTTTTTAAAATCAAAGAGTTTTAAAATTTTATTGATGCAAAGATTGATGTATTACGTTGATAATTTTATGCTTTATATGTATTAGAATTATAGGAATTTGTAGCATATACTCTATGTGCTCACCGCTACTATGCAGGGGCAGATTTGGAAGGCTCGTTGTTCGTGTATTTTATATAATGTCTTTGATGATATTTGTCGAATTATCTCCGTTTCGAAGATCTGAGTTGAGGAGTTCATTTTGCTCATGGGGGCAGCTTTTCTTTCTCTTTTTGTTTTTGTAATAAACAAAACCTTTTATTAATAAGATGATATAATTAAGGTCCAAATCTCCCTTATACTAAAATACGTTGATGAAGCGCAGTTCTGCATCCTTAAAACCTATAACAAATAAACTCGATGTGAGAAAATTCAGTTTATAAGAAAGAATACAACACCATACGCTAACCCCAAAGCAAAGGAGATACATTATATTTAAATTAAGGTTTTTTTAGTATAAAACGACAAATCGTGTGAAATCAAACTAAAAAATGAAAATCAAACTCAATCAAATCGAATTTAATATAATTAGCTTTCTGTTTTACAAAACAAAATGTTTTGTTTGGTTGTCAAACTACTTAAAACCCGAACAAAGCCAATAATGAACACCCCAACCCCAAAGCTAATATTTTTAGGAATATAAAGTGAATGTCTTTCCGTACAGATATTTATATTAGTTCTTCTTTATTTTTATTTGATGAATACGCTAAGATATTTAGCTTAGATCCAATATTGTGTCAAACAAAATAAATGTGACCGATAAGGTATCAGTTTGGTGGTTAACATTAAGTCATAACCCGACAGTGATCAGTTTTTTAGTCATTTTGGAATGAAAAAAATGTGCATGTGTATCTTTCGTTTCAGCAAAAAATAAAATGTTATGTATTATAAGAATAACAGTGAAATAAGGAAATTACTTTCAAGTTTCAACACATCTTGTTATCATAAAAATTGATGTGACCAATTGGGAGAATCTGTTCGACTGTTCCATATCATAATAATTAGAAGTGTGACAAAAATATTTATCAGAGAGAAATATTAAGACCAAAATATTATGTCACAAAAATCAAAACAATAAATTTTTAGACCATTAACTATATTATGACACCTCTAAAAAAAATTAGGGGGAATGAGGGAGAAGGACATAAATATTTCATCAATTGAGTAGAAGGACAGTTTTTTAAAACTTTTGCATAAAGGACAAAACTATTTATTCACTGTCGAAATTCACTTGTGTTTGAAATTCACTGTTTAAATTCACTGACGAAATTCACTGTCGAAATCCACTAATTTTCAAAATTCATCGTCGAAATTCACTAATTTTCGGGATTCACTGTCGAAATTCACTGTCGAAATTCACTGATTTCGGGATTCACTGGGGAGATTCACTGATTTTTGGGATTCACTGTTTGTCCTTCTCGCTATAAAAATTATGCAGTTGTCCTTCTCCCTATAAAAAATATGTAGCTGTCCTGTTACTTAAAAATATTTCAGATTGTGTCCTTATCCCTAATTTCCCAAAAAAATTATACCAAGACATTATCAATCACTTAATCACACATCTAATCATCAAGGTGTATAGATCACTTCAGTGGTGGCTGGTGCGAGTGCATTTTACTCCCTTTGTATCAAATAAATATAATTTTTATATTATAGTTTTCACACAGTTTTAAAAAACGGTTAAATATCACAAATTTTAAAGACCAAAGTTAAAATATTTTTTGACTACCAATAACATAATTATTATAAAGTAATGAATATTGATGAATAGATACTAACAAATTATGTAGATGACGAAAAAATAATAAATAATGTATTGATATTTTAAAAGACTTTATATTATTAGTCGGAACCAAATAACCTTATATTTTAATACTAATGGAGTACTTAAATTAGTTTCTATATATATATATTTTTTTTTTCTGGTCACAGTTGCCGTACTTTAAAGGCAAAGTTTGTTGGTAAGTACTCGTTGTCTTGAAGTAGTGATTCCAAAGGATAGAAATTTTAAAAAAATATAAAAAAAATGCTGGTACTAAGTTTTTGGTTGCTGATAATAGAATGAATTTACATCTAACATCTTTTATTACTATTTTATTTTTAGAACCTTTTATAATGAATTTTATGATGCTGTAATAATATATGTAATACATTTTGATACTCTTTTTTTAACATTATATGTCATTATTATGTGAAAGATAACAAGAATGAACAAGATATAATACATGTCACTTGATATAACATACTTATAACAGTTGTTGGATAAATTTTTTTCCGATCTATCACTACTCACTCTATCATTATTGATTAATGTTTATAATAATGAGATTTATATGAATTTACGAGCAATTTGTTCTTCCATTAAATTCATACATTACAAATTTAAGTGTTAAATCTCCTCCAATAAAAATCATATCCCATCAAAATTGTAAAATTAGTCCCGTAATTTTGGATGTCGGTGGTATCAATTTTGATCTCACATGATTCTAATTTATCAATTTAACTGTACTTTGTCGATCAATTAGACAACAATGTCACGTTGGACATAATTTAATCCTTCAAACCCATCAAACCTTTTTCTTGAAATCACTATGCATTCTTTCCCTAAATGAGAAGACTTAGACGAACCTTTTCCCCCGAAAAAATAAAAATAAAAATTTCATGGACGACACAGAACGTTTTTGACGTGGAACGCAAGGGGATGAGATCACCCGTCCGATTTGTGTGTTTAATTTCGGTGTCTAAGTAAAAACGACGTCGTTTCATATATGTTTTAATTTTTGGTTTTAGTTTTTTTATTTTCTTCATGAAATAAAACACACATGAAACAATGTCGTTTTTACTTAAACACCAAAATTAGACACACAAATTGGACATGTGATCTCATCCCGAACACAAGTGGGTAGGAACTTTTTTTTAAACAACCTTGTGGATCCTTCCAAATTCAATATTCCCGTCCCGAAAATGGTTCGTTTAAGTCGTCTGATATAGGGAAAGAATACGTAATGAAGAAATTAAAGAATATCTTGAAAATGACCGGAAATGGTTCGTTTAAGTCGTCAAATGACCAGAAAATCTTAAAATAATTGAAGAAATTTTGCCTAAAATGAAATTTGTCCCTAAATTGAAATTTTGTTTTTTAAGTTATAAAAACAATATCGCTAAATTAGAACAATATTTGTCGATAAGGCCTAACTCAACTGGTTAGTGCTGAGGCCCTAAGACCTGAAGATTTCAAGTGGAGGCAATAATTTAAGAGTCATTGAGCGTAATTTCCTCTTTAGGAAAGTTGTACGCCACAATATGTGGTGTGTTATCCCACTATTATGGTGATTGGTTGTAAATAGTTGTAGTATTCGTTCATTCAATTGTAATAAAAAAATTAGAACAGTATGTTACCAAAATTGAAACATGCTCATAGTTTTGAAACCAATTTTAAAATTTTCCTCGTTTAGTGGCTGGTTTTGTTACTCATTTATTTATTTATTTATTTATTTCTGGTAAAATTTGAAACGACAGTCATTATCCACAAAATATATCCAATTTCTCAAAAAAAATATTGTCACATAAAAAAAATGTTCAAAACATATAATTACCCTATCATTTAACGTTTGTATTTTTATTTCATATTCTATAAAAAACATTTATCATATTACAGGGTATATATGTCCATTAGTACTTAAAATACTACATATAAATTGATTTATTAATCTATGCGTTAAAAAAAGAAAATTAATTTTTTATTGGAATGTTGGTAGAACACTAATTAAAAGAAGGAAAATGATATGTGCACTACACAATATGTGGTAGTACACACTCACCACAATTTTCTAGCCATCGATGAGAGTGTAGGGTAATTGATTAAAGAGAAAATGACATGTGCACTACATAATATTGTATAGTGCACATTCACTACATGTTTTCTAGCCATTCATGAAAAGTGAAGGGTGATTGATTAAAGTAATTTTCTTCATAATCTATTAATAAAATTGTACGGTGAATGTGTGGTACACATATTGTGTAGTGATCAGATGTATCAGTATCACCACCCTTGATTAAAGTGTGTTTTATCAAAATAAATGAATAATAAATGTGTTATGAATATGTAGTCCATGTATTGTGTATCTGACGTATCACCGCTCCTTAAAAAAAATTGTTATGAAAGAGGTTAGCAGTAGATAACATTCACATCGATCGATACAAACCAATGAAACCATTAAAGTGACAAAACACTACCCTCACATACTTTCATCACAAATTTTACTATGGTCCAGGACTAAATCCTATTTGATGTGTCCAACCAATAGAAATTCAACTTCCACCAATGGAATGCTACCTGCAAAACTTTCCACCAATGTATTCTTTTGAAAGTGCTAACTTGTTGGTTCAAAAACTTGTACCTGGACCACCATAAAATTACTGTACTTTCATTGAGTTTTTCTTTGTCATTCAAAATCATCCGGAGCAACTCCGACCCGGACCAAAAACGCTCGGACTTTTTCCGACCAAAACCATACATAAGCAATAAAAAAACACAGACACAAAACCAAAATAGACAAACATGCAAGACAGACTAGACAGTAATAAAAGTAGCTAGTAGATAATAATAACGCTTTTCGTTGACATAGAACCAATCTCCAGAATACTTCATGCAGTGGACATGCGTTTCTTCTTGGCAAGAAGAAACACATCAGTAAGAACAGTAGTCGACTGAAAAGAGACCTTCAACAGCTCCAAAGCATCTTCACTACTAACTTGAACCTCCCTCTCCTGTAGCAAATCAAGCTGAGAAATCTGAAACTTATTCATCATCGAAATGCTCGATATCATCGACATTGGTGTTACAGACAAATCATCAGTAATCATATAAGAAATAACCCCCTTTACATAGCCTTTTCCTTTGAATTCAATGTCATTAGAACTTGCTATGTATGGCATTTCATCGGTCATACGATTCTTACAAGCAGGACACGCTATCGAATCTGACTTGTCTGTTACAGGCCTATTAGCGCAGCCGTATTCACAGGTATAAAATTTATTTGGTGGTGATTCTGATGCTGAAAACCCCATCAAAAGAGGAACATTAGCAACAGAAGATGAAGGCAACGGATTGAGAAGGACTTTTTTCTGTAGATTAGGTTGCAAGAAAGTTTCTCTCAGATCTGAGAAACTTTTGTAGAGATTTCCAATTGAGCCCACCATTGATTTAGCAGTAAGAAGATTGATGACAGTGCCAATGGGTAAAGAAAGCAAGAAGAATAGGAAATCAACAAAGTCTTTTGAAGCTTCTGCAAAGAGTACTTTGTTTGATTTGGAATCAAAAAGAAGTTTCAGAGTCATTGCATTTGTTGCTTCCATTATCAATTAGCTCTAATTGTTTGAAATAATAGTACAATGCTGATGAATCATAGTATATAGTACTATATAAAGTGTGGCTAGCTCGTCAATTGTACAGTTAGTAGGTGTGTTTTGAATGAAAGTCTTAGTTTTCCACGAGCCATCTGCTTTCACATATATCGGAGTAGTAGTCTACATTTACAAGGACTGCTGGTTTCCGACAAATATTTACCGATAAACTTCTATCGGAGTCGAGGGTCTATTACAATGGTTGTGGCACAATGCACGATGAGCAATGATACAGACACAACGGTTGTACCATACCGAGTGACACAACAGTAATTTGCACCGTCGACCATTTAGAGTTACATCATAATCAATTTAAAGTCATCATGATTAACGGTGTAAATCACCGTTGTGTCATTGTGGCCGTATCATTACTCATGCCCGATGGATCATAGTACTATGTCCGTCACAAAATATAAGTCCGTTTGGGGTTTTTTTAAAGAGATTAAGAAAATTACCTTTGACCGTTATTAATGCAAAGTGATGAAAAATGAGTGAGTATATAATAAATGCGCAAATTTTAGTATGATCCTAGACTAAGTATGCCTTGGTGATCTACGACCAATAGAAAATCAGCAAAACACGCTAGGCCCTACCGTGTAAAATATAAATACCATGTTTTTACATTTTTGCCATTCTTTTAAGAATTTTAATTAGTTGAACAACTATAACATGGTGGTCCGAGACCACCATAATAATACTGAAATATATGAGGGCCCACTCGGAGTAATTACTTAATTTGGAGCATTGCGCATAACGCACTAATGGTGGATGCATTCTTGTATGCTCGGTATATATCCAATGACCCGAGTTGCAAGCTGTGTGACGCAGACGAGGAATCGATTTTACACGCCTTATGCAACTGTACTTGGGCGAGAAATTGTTGGGACCTTTGTGTACCAACTGAATGTTCGAACCAATTTTTTCAGGCTCAAACACCCATGGAATGGCTACAACTGAACCTGGGGTCTTCAAGAAGATCCCCTCTTGGGTCGGTCTGGAAGTATCTGTGGAAAGAGACACTCTATGGCATCTGGATGTGGCGCAACAAGACTTGACATGGTCAGGATACTGAAAGACCCACGGTGTATGCCTTTCTAGCAAACGTAGTAGAGAGAGCAAGAAAACTGAGACTTGCTTGGTACTTAGATTAATTTTTCGCATTATTTTTGGATGAACAAAATACTCTGTAACGTTTCTTACCTACTTTGGGGCCAATAAATAAAGTGATCGTTTCAAATAAAAATATAAAAAAATAAAAAAAAGAATCATGTAATAAATGATTCATTAGTTATCTAAATGAACTACATTTGGCACAAATCCAAAATGCTAAACGAATTTATATTTTGAGACGAATGTAATATATAATTAGAATTCATTGATAATTATTAGGGTTTATTGTGGAATCATTTGATTATTAATTAAGAGGTTATCATAATCATATATGCTATTCTAAGAAGAGTAGTGATACTGTAAAACACCTCACCTCTTTGTAAGAGTATTTTAGTGCATTCGATTTTTTTTTTATAGCTTTTCTTTTCCTTCAATAATGGGAAAACAGACCTAATTAAAGCCCTGAGAAGTCTATTAAAAAGCTCCAAGGAGCCCTAGACTTCATAAAAATCGCGTTTTCGGAGTTTTTGGTGTAATCTAGCACGCTGAACCGAGAATATCTCTGGCTAAAGCGCCCTGTCTGTGCCCCAGACATGCCTAATGGCCGTTTTATAGTATACTAACTTTGACCGGCAGAGTACCGAGTCGGTTTGTAGTATAAAACTAGCGAGTAAGGTCGTAAGCCCACAGAGAATTTAGTTTAGTACCAAAGCTAGTGTCATTCTCTAGTTTAGATCAACAATTTTTTTTTTTTGATGAAGTTATTAAACTATAACTTGCTATGTTTACAAAGACTAACTAAAAACGAGAGCTTTAAACGATTAAAGGTGATAGCCGAGCTATAGTCCAATCAACTACTTACCAAACCCAAGCTAAGTCCGAAGGTATTCTTGATTTACCTAAACGTCTTGATGCCATAAAAAGGGTGTCATTCCTATTTTCGAGAATAGACATTATTTCAATAATCTACTCTCCTATTCAACAGTCCGCTGACCGGATATAACTGTCTTAACACGGTCTACGGCCAATGAAACGCTCGACAAGTCAATAAAAACCTCACACACGAAACCGAATCTGAACAACTCAGTCGGTTTTACAGGGTGATCCTAGAACCCCTTTTCCCGTATCCTCTCGCAAAATACATCTATAAAGAAGACGCGTGATATACAATTATCGAGTCACAAGTTCAATAAAAGTCATTTAAGAATAAGTTCTAGGACTACAAACACATCAAGAATGATCAAATCAAACATCAAGAATAACACATGAACAAGCTAGGATCCAGTTTCGATGATTATCACATATCTCCTCGGCTATAAGGTGATTAGCTACACATATTATCTATCAAAACACAAGATTTCGTCATAAAAGAAGAATAATCAAACAAAAGATTAAGATTAAAAATACCTACACAAACTGAAAACCAATAGAAATCTGAAAACGAGCAAACTGAATATATAGCTATGCAATCCAAGATGATCCAAGTGTTTGTTACAAAAGATTATACTAAGGAGTCTTAAAAACCTAATCTATGGTGTTCTTGGAAGAGAAAATCACCAGAAAAAACTGTAGAAAAGTGATTATAGTGTTTGCCAAAACAGCCCTCTAGGCGTGCGCCTAGGTAAAGTCAGGCGCAAGCCTGGCAACACTTTCAAAATATCCCAATTGCAGAGCACTTGCTAGGCGTGCGCCTGCCTTCTGGTGAACCTGGAGAAACACGGACTGAAACTTTGTCGAATTTCCCCTCTCTAGGCGTGCGCCTATGGAATGCCAGGCGCCCGCCTGGCTCATTGTTGCCCCTACTTGAGCTTCCAAACACCCTAAAGCTACGTAACACGTTTTCCGGGCATTCTCAAACACCTAGTTCCTGAAAAACATCAAATAACCCCTACGGGACACTAGGGTAACCGAAAATGAGAGTAAAACGTCAAAAAGAATCGAGATTTCCGGATTATAGATCCAGATCTCGAGAAAAACTAAGCGGAGCATAAAGCATCAAAACCAAGCCAAAATCTCCCAGAATTGTACAAAACGAGTCATTATGGGATAGAAAAGTAGTAGAAAAATAGAGTCGAATTGCCTATCAACTACCCCCTACTTAGCGTTTGCTCGCCCCCGAGCAAAACCGAGCGTTCCAAACAGAAATAGAGTCAATTGTCGCATGTATGACGAACCTTCCGTACCAAATAGATAATGCAAAAGTAAAGACACGAATACATAAAACATTGATTCTACCTTGTGTTGAAAAATGAAGGTGTGTGTGTGTGAAAATAGCTTCTTCGACATTAATTACTAACGACCGGTTCGGTTTATAGACGCATACGTACCGTGGTTACACCATAGGCTTATATGTCGTAAGCATCTCCACTAATCGAGGTCTATCGTCATTTAGTACGGTCGAGTAAAAAGGTTGTAATGTTAAGCTAGGGTTCGGGTAACGAAAGGATATTTACGTCAAAAGAAAAGAGAGGGCAAAGAGCTTTAACCGAGATATAAATTCAAAATTCGGCTATCACTTCGACTTCAATCTTTCCGACTATTTACAACTTCGGAAACCAAACCCTAACTTCATCTTCACACATTATTTTTTTCCATACACAACTTAGTCCATTTTGGACTTGTAATGAAACGAAAAACATACACTGCTTCTATTTTCCTTTTCTTTTTTTTTCTTCGACGAAATCTATACAGTAGCAAGATACAAATATGACACTATACACCAAAACTTCGATCAAAAGCCGAAACCAATACATTGTTATATTCCTCATTCCGAATAACTCGTAATTTATGACACCATAACGTAATCCATGTCTCAATAATACCTCGCAACATCGTGTAAGAAATGTGCGGAACTAAAAGCTCAGATGCAAGGTGATCAAAGATAAGTATACCGAAATAAAGTTCAGGGCATTGGTGATTACGGGTTAGTAACATAAAAGGCTAGTTCGGGTGGCGGTCTGGCCACCCTACAAAGGCTTAGAGGGGTAACTGTGGAAATATGTAAAAGGATGGCTTTTGGCTCTGATCGGGTCAAAATAAATGCCAAAACCATCATCCCGTACCTAACAACGACGACCTTATATTTTGCCTCGAAGTTACTAATATAAGTTCTAGGTAACTGGGTCATAACACAACTATAATCGTTCACTAGTTGAGTATTCAATGACGTCGAAGCTTATTACGTGAAGTTGTTTCAATTTTCAACACATGATAGACACTACAAAGCAAAAAGTATTTGAGTAACTACACATGCCTCACTACGGGATATGAAAGCTCGTGACACAATAGATAACGTCAAAACTATAAAAATCCCGAAAAAAGTTCGCCCAAAATTTCACAAAAAGGCGATAATCACTATGTCATGACTCGAAATAATTAAAACCGGAAAATTGGCTAACTAGCCTCCACCCCCTACTTAAAAATTGAACACCGCCCTCGGTTTTTAAATAAATAAAAACGAAGGGTGAAAGGCTTAGCTTAAACCCGACAAAAGGCGGAAATTCGGCATGTAGCATCCGCAAATGGACGTCCGGGGTACCTGTTCCATCAAGAACACTTTCTACCAAACACAGGTAGACAGGGATGGGGGTATATATACATATATAAACAAATGATTGGGGATGCTACAAACGGACAAAATCGTGCGTGGAGCATCACTCAAAAAATTACCAAACATCGTGTACAAAGCAAAAATAGTACACACCATGTAAGAAGCAAAAGTATCTACACAAATTTAAAGAGGCCAAAAACGACCTACCCAAAAAGGGACAAAAGTATATACTTATGTGCATACAATAAAGAGTAAAAACTGAACAAAAATAAACAGATTAGAAGCAAGTCTTGGCACTCCGGGCCTACAACAAATTTCCCAAAATAGTTCCAAAAAAACGCAACAGTCACAAAGCGAAAATTCCAAAATGAACTCAATCTAGCATCACCAAAAATTTACAAAAAAAGTTTGAAAGCCTCGAAAGAAAGATGCTAGAAAAAAAACGGTCCCATGCCCTTGTAGAGTGCCGATGTCATCATAAAGATAATCGTCGGGATCCAACTCTAAATCTGTGCCCAGTGTAGTTGCCAAACCAAAATCATCGAAACCACCCCCACTTGAACTAGCACCGCCAACACCACCTCCAAAGGCACCACCACTCGAACCACCAATATCACCAAACGCACCCCCACTCGACTCACCACCTTGGTTAGGCTCCCCACCCTCTAAAGGTTGGTCAAAGTCCTCAAAGCTCTGATGTGAATAGCCCGGGACAAAATCTTGGACGAAGGGAGGGTATTGATAAGGACTTTGGGAAACATTTGGGAGGTGGAAGGTAGGTATGTTATTCTGTTTTGCAACCGCATCACTGATGGTTCGTAATGACAACATGGCTAGACGGTTGTCATTGAACCAATCACGTTGAGCTCCTAAGGCGGCATAGGTGACTTGTTCTAGAACAGAACAGGTGGCCCTAGTTGGTTGGCGGGGTGGTTGAGGTTGGTGCTGGGCTCCATGTCGCGCAAGGTTGGACTTCTCGACAATAGGCGGGAATTTTCTACGAATCAAGACATCACCAGGCAAGTTGTCCAGCCCCAAAGCAACAGCCATATCCATGATTAAACGGGGGAAAATCATGTTGGGAGTTAGCTTCCTGATATACGAGGACAGCTTATCCCTAATGATCTGCGCCGCGTCAACTGGGATATTGTGAAGGATGGCATAGACAATCTTAAGAGTTTCAGAACTGATTGTGGTGGATTGAGAAGTGGGAAACAGACGGTTGGTGACGAATTTGACTACAAGCTTCTCGGGTGAATTCCACTCAGATGTATTAATGGCATGTCGAGGATTTTGTTTACTCGGGATCCACTCACAGTTGGGACATATATCTGTTCTTATCATTTCAAGGACATCAACCGGGGGTTGTTGTTGGGAAAGCCTAGCAAAGAATTGGGTGTACCCATCATCAAAGGATACACTCGGAAGGTGGAAATGGCGAGCTATTCCCTCACGGCTAATGTTCAATCTCTGACCCCTCAACAGGATGTAATTTGCAGCCGCCCCTACGGCCTTAGCATTGGAATAGAATTCCCTAACTATGGACAAATTTATTGGTTCGGGCCTAACTGTAAGGAGATTCCCCCACCCTCGGTTTTGCATGTTAAGCCAGAAAGTCTCATTGACATCACCCCTATTTATCTCTCGCTCGATAAGCACAGTTTTGGACCTAAATTTAACATTGAAGAAGTCTAGGGCTTTGTCATCTATGAACCGGTTCACCTCACCTCGGTTACGCGGTTGCCTAGAAGGTTCGGCTCGTTGATCTCCCGTAGGATCGTCCTCAGGCAACTCAACACGTGCCACAGGCTGAGCCTCACTAGATGGTTCAGCACCACCGTGGCTTCCACCATCACCTCTACCACTACCGCTCCTACGACCACCACCACCACTACCTCTCTTACTACCGGACACATAGGGGTTCTTCCTTTTCGTGTTCGCACCTGTCATAATTTCTACACAAAACACCACCCAACACCCAAAATAAATCACAATTATGTACAATTGCCCAAAAATAAAACTAGAAAGCAAAAGCAAATGACTAAATTATTACAATTTATTCTAGAAAAACAAAAAAAGGGAGGGTGAATTGGGGTTTCAAAAATGAAAAGAAAAACAAGGGAGCCACCCTTACCAAAATTATGTGCTCACCGGAGAGGTCACCGGAAAAAGAAACTTGACAAAACCCTTCAAAAAATTCGCTCCAAAAAAAAAAGCCTAAAATTGAGTGGGTTTGTGGTTTGGAAGAGGAATTGAAGATAGGTGAGGAGTAGGGGTAATTTGGTGGAAGAAAAATGGATTGTTGTGTGGAATTGTGATGATTTATGGAAGAAAAATGGGTGAAAACGGGGGAGGGGCGGCTGGGGTTTATGTGTGTGTGTGAAGGATGAGGGAAGAAGAAGAGAAAAGAATAAAGACGGTTTTTTTTAAGACGCTAGGCGGAACCAGGAAAAATTTTCGGGGTGGTCTTGGTATATAAACTGCAAAGCTAAAAAAAATCCGGGAAAAAAAATAAAAAATGTTGGTAGTGGGATTTGAACTTACAACCTAGAATTATGGAGACTTAAAAGGGTTTGTTCTTAAACCACTAGGATATAAGGTCTTTTGTTCAAAAAAAGACACATAACATACTAATATTAACACTACTACTACAATAATAAAAATTTGGGAGGGGCTTGGGACCAAATGTGGGGGGGCTTGTGACCATTTGGGGGGGGCTTGAGACCACCCCGGGCATAGGGTGGGTCCGCCCCTGACGCTAGACGTGCGCCTAAGGTATGCTAGGCGCACGCCTAGCAAGCAAAAACGGACCCCAAAGGTATGCTAGGCGCACGCCTAGCATCAAAAATGGCTAGGGTGATCGAAAATTGGCTTTTCGGGGTATTTTGACTTATAAAACTTCCCCGAAACTCTTAACACTTAGATTAAGCATGGGTTTCCTCCCATGAAGCGCTGTTGTTTAACGTCGTGAGCTTGACGTGATGATTTTTACATAAAGAGAGATGAAAATGGATTAAACAAACGTCAATGGGAACTTATTCGTTGACGTTAGACGAGGAAATTTTGGATTATTCGAGGGTTAGCATAAAGAAAAGAGATTACTTCCGAAAAGAAATGAATCATCTACATGACTCGAAATCCTCGGGGCAAGGAGGAGGATCTTCCAAGGTCACGAGCACGAGATTAGCGTCGAAGTATGATTTCTCATATTTTTTTAACCGAAGGGAGTTTGTCAAAAACGTTCCCTTGGTCCCATGAGTCACTTCGACAGCCCCGGGAGGGAAAACTTTTGAAACTCTATAAGGTCCCGTCCACCGAGACTTTAACTTACCCTAAAAGAAGCGTAGACGAGTGTTGTATAACAAGACATTGTCTCCCTCTTTGAATTCAAGCTTTTTGATCTTAGCGTCGTGGAGAAGCTTTGTCTTCTCTTTATAAGTACGCGCACACTCATAAGATTGCAATCGAAACTCATCGAGCTCGGCCAATTGCAACAACCGTTTCTCACCTACGGCTGTCTCATCAAAATTTAGAAACCGAGTTGCCCAATAAGCTTGATGTTCCAACTCGACAGGTAAGTGACAGGCCTTACCAAACACCAAATGATACGGGGACATTCCTATTGGGGTCTTAAAAGTGGTCCGATGCGCCCAAACTGCGTTATCGAGCTTTTCAGCCCAGTTTTTCCTATTTGAGTCCACTGTTTTCTCGAGAATTCGTTTAATACCTCTATTCGAAACCTCGACCTGCCCACTTGTTTGGGGGTGATACGCGGTTCCCAACCTATATTGAACCCCGTATTTGGTCAGAGGCTTATTGAACAGCCGATTCTGAAAGTGACTGCCATTGTCAATAATCATAGCTCGAGGAACTCCCAATCTCGCGAAAATGTACTTTTTCAAGAATTGGATGACTACGTTCCGGTCATTAGTAGGAGAAGCCATTGCTTCGACCCGCTTTGAGACATAATCAACCGCAACTAGAATGTACTTGTTACTGTAGGAAGATGGGAATGGTCCATGAAGTCAATTCCCTACACATCGAAAATTTCACACTCGAGAATCGGTTGCATAGGCATTTCAAACCGTCTCGAGTTTCTCCCCGATCTTTGACACGCATCACACACACTCACGTACTTGTGTGAATCATGGAGGGCCAATAAAAACCACTCTGGAGAACCTTCAAAGCTGTTCGGTGCCCGGAAAAATGGCCACCAACTTCCTTGTCGTGACAAAAGGACAGAATGCTCGGTATCTCGCCATCATGAATACATCTACGAATTATACCGTCAGAACATCTATGAAACTGATATGGGTCATACCAGTAGTAATACTTAAGGTCACTAAATAATTTCTTACGTTGTTGGTAGGTCAAGTCAGGCTCTAAATACTGACACGCAAAATAATTCACAAAAGAAGCATACCATGGGTTACCGTACCTCCCAGGAATTAGAGGGCTCTCCCTCATTTTCGGAATAGCTGCATCGATAGCAAACAGCTGTTCATCTGGAAACTCATCATCTATCGCTCTTTCTCGTGCAACAGCATCAGAGGTCAGCTGCAAGCGGCTGAGGTGGTCTGCAACCACATTCTCACAGCCCTTACGGTCTCTAACCACAACGTCGAACTCTTGGAGTAAAAGTACCCATCTCAAGAGTTTAGATCGCATTAACTGGATTAGCTGACCTAAGACTTATCCCAATACCAAGATCATCATCCTCGACCACGGTTTCCTCAATCGACACTGCATTGACCCCTCTCGGATTCCTAACCGTATTACTCGGTAGGCCCCCAACCAAAACGGTGTTTGACTTTTCCGCCATATGACCAATTCGATGCTCTATGTTTCGTATAGACGCTTGCATCGCAGTGTGACCATTTTTAACTTCTCAAAACTCTTTATAGTTGTCAGAAACTATCTTGCTCAATTGTTCTACGATCTGTTCAAGTGTCTTCGGTGGTTGTTGATTCTGATTATCTGTTCTCCCCGGAGAGTTTGGGTGTTGATAAGCATTCGGCCTTTGATTTGAAGGACCGACTTGTTGTTGATTTTGTTGGTAATTCTGATTTGAAGGTCCGGCTTGATTCGAATTCCGGTTCCAATTCTAATTCGATTGCCATTGATTTGGTTGCCATTGATTGGTTGCCCCCTCCAATTCTGATTTTGAACATAGTTAACATCATAAGTGGGGTTAACCGGCAACGTATTTGGATCCACCGGTGGCATCGCCCATGGATTCATAGCCATTTGGGTCACCAAAGCTTGATTCATTTGATCCGCAAACATTTGACTTAACTGTTCCGGACTCAACATCGGCTGAATAGGTGCTTCTCCCACACTCACTTGATTAATTTGAGCTCTCGGTAATAACTGCTTTGGAGTCGCATCGGTGTTGGTGCACTCTGAAGTTTTATGCATACCACCACAGGATGAACATTTATTTGCCGCTCGTTGGTCGAGAATTACCTCATGTAACTGTTTCTCCAACATCGTCACTTTGTTGGATAACTTGTTGTTCTCGTCTTACATCGAATTATCGTAGCCACCAACTTTTACCTCTTTCTCAGAATTGCTCCCCTTTTAGCACTCTTTCGGTTTAATAGAATTCCATTGTCGGTTATTCTCGGCTATCCTTTCAATCGTAACTAACGCAACATCGGGCTCTAAACTCATAAGATCTCCTCCACTCGCAGAATTCAATGTTCTTATGGACTCTTTATCCGCCCCTCGGTAAAATATGTGCATTTGATTCCAAATTTTGAAACCGTGTTGCGGACATTTCCTCAACATTGCCTTGTACCGGTCCCAAGCCTCGTGTAATTCCTCAGAAGCCCACTGTTCAAAAGTCGAGATGTCGGCCCTCATATCCAAAGTTCGTCCCGGAAGGAAGTATTTTGATAGAAAGTTCTCGTTACCTCATCCCAAGTGCATAATGAATCATGAGGTAATGATTCGTACCACTCAATAGCATATTCCTTCAATACATGTGGAAACAAGATCTACCGAATCGCCTCTTCTGAAACACCGTTAATCTTCCCGTCTTACATACATGCATAAAATGATTTAAGAACTTGTTTGGATCCTCCTCGGGGTTTCCTCTAAACTGAGCGATCTCCTGTATTAAATTCCAAACATGACCTTTGATTTCCATGTTGTTGGCCTGGATCAGTGGGATACGAATAGGGGCATGCCCTTCACCAACAGCGGGTGTAGCATAATCCCTCAATGTTCTACCAGGGGCTTTCACCATACCATGAATAATCGTGGGTCGGAATACCGGTGCCTGATAAGGCTGTGCATTCTGCGCGGCTTGTTGCACCGGAACTGGTATTGGTTGCGGGATTGGCACGTTAGGTTGTTGATACGGATTCTGATACTGCCCCATCATCAGATTCATAAGAATAGGGTTATACAAAGCATCCATCAGATTGTATTGATTCACTATTGGGTTCAACTGAGCCATTTGCAACATCATTTGTTGATACTGTTGCACGATTTGGTTCGGATCAACCTGAGGTGCAGGCTGTTGAACAAAAGCAATCGGATTCTGGTTTACCCCTCGAACTTGAGGTTGCTGTTGAACATTCTGAGGCGGAAGTCCCCTCTGATTCTGTTCTTGCCTCGGTAGTTGAATAGGTTCCCGAATATGAAGTCCACCTCCTCCCTCAACCGGAGGATTCGATTCACCACGCTGTTCTGTAGACTCAACTTCCTCAACATGATGCTCATGTATTTCTCTCCCGGTTGGAGAGCCTTGACTGCTTCCTGTAGGTGTATTCGTAGCCATTGAGGATTCAACTTCCGGGTTAGATGACTCGGCTTGTTGAGCTGCTCGACAATCAATCGTCCTATTTCTCAAAGCCAATTGTCGACGGAAGTAAAGTTCGATTTCCGGATTATATTCAACAAATTCCTCGTTGATACTACGGGTCATACACTGCACAACCAATTAAACAACAATAAACAATTAAAAAGAAACTACGACATAATCCTGAAAATTCTTCCAACTTACAAGATATTAACTCTATTCCCCGGCAATGGCACCAGGAAACTTGATGGCCGTTTTATAGTATACCAACTTTGACCGGCAGAGTACCGAGTCGGTTGTAGTATAAAACTAGCGAGCAAGGTCGTAATCCCACAGGGAATTTAGTTAAGTACAAAAGCTAGTGTCATTCTCTAGTTTAGATCAACAAGATTTTTTTTTGATGAAGTTATTAAACTATAACTTTCTATGTTTACAAAGACTAACTAAAAACGAGAGCTTTAAACGATTAAAGGTGATAGCCGAGCTATGGTCCAATCAACTGCTTACCAAACCCTAGCTAAGTCCGATGGTATTCTTGATTTACCTAAACATCTTGATGCCATAAAAAGGGTGTCGTTTCCTATTTCCGAGAATAGACATTATTTTAATAATATACCCTCCTATGTTAGATTCAACAGTCCGCTGACTGGATTTAACTAAACTAACACGGTCCACGGCCAATGTAACGCTTGACAAGTCGATAAAAACCTCACACACGAAACCGAATCTGAACAACTCAGTCAATTTTACAGGGTGATCCTAGAACCCCTTTTCCCGTATCCTCTCGCAAAATACATCTATAAAGAAGACGCGTGATATACGATTATCGAGTCGCGAGTTCAATAAAAGTCATTTAAGAATAAGTTCTAGGACTACAAACACATCAAGAATGATCAAATCAAACATCAAGAATAACACATGAACTAGCTAGGATCCAGTTTCGATGATTATCACATAACTCGGCTATAAGTTGATTAGCTACTCATATTAACTATCAAAACACAAGATTTCATCATAAAAGAAGAATAATCAAACAAAAGATAAAGATTAGAAATACCTACACAAACTGAAAACCAATAGAAATCTGAAAACGAGCAGACTGAATATATAGCTATGCAATCCAAGATGATCCAAGTGTTTGTTACAAAAGATTATACTAAGGAGGCTTAAAAATCTAATCTATGGTGTTCTTGGAAGAGAAAATCGCCAGAAAAAAGATGTAGAAAAGTGATATCCCTATCCTCCACTCAAAAAATGAGTTTTTATAGTGTTTGCCAAAACACCTCTCTAGGCGTGCGCCTAGGTAAAGTCAGGCGCACGTCTGGAAACACTTTCAAAATATCCCAGTTGCAGAGCACTTGCTAGGCGTGCGCCTAGCCTTTCTTAGGCGTGCGCCTGGCTTCTGGTGAACCTGGAGAAACACGGACTGAAACTTTGTCGAATTTCCCCTCTCTAGGCGTGCGCCTATGGAATTCCAGGCGCATGCCTGGCTCATTGTTGCCCCTACTTGGGCTTCCAAACACCCTGAAGCTACGTAACACGTTTTCCGGGCATTCTCGAACACCTAGTTCCTAAAAAACATCAAACACACACCAAACATAACCTCTACGGGACACTAGGGTAACCGAGAATAAGAGTAAAACGTCAAAAAGAATCGAGATTTCTGGATTATAGATACGGATCTCGGGAAAAACTAATCGGAGCATAAAGCATCAAAACCAAGCCAAAATCTCCCAGAATTGTATAAAACGAGTCATTATGGGATAGAAAAGTAGTAGAAAAATAGAGTCGAATTGACTCTCATCAATGCCCAAACAGCCCAGGACGTGTCCCAGACAACCCAGATGTGTCCCAGAGCGTGTCCAAGATCAACCGGCACGCTGAACCGAGCACTACTCTCAGTTCAGCGACCCAGTTTTGGTGTCCAAGACGTGTCCGATCTTGTCCAGGACATGTCTGCAGATCAGAGACTTAGTTTCAAGGCAGATCCTAATTCAGGAGCAGTTTTGGATCTGGCTTCTTCTCAATAAGGTAATTATCGCAGTCTTTCGTTAATTCGTAGATTGATCTTGTTAAGTTTTGGTTCTTGGCTTTGAGATTAGGGTTTCGGTGTTTGTAGTTTCGCATTTGTTTTGGAAGTAAGATGGTGTCCGGTTTGTAGTTCGGCTCGTCTAAAGGTTAGGAGTTCTTTTTTATCAAAAGGTTCCGTTTTTTTATTTAAAGATCAAGCCTTTAAGTCGTTTAATATTGTTTATGTTAAACTACACGAAACTAGACATAATTATGTGTTGCCGGGTACTTGCCAAAATATGTTTTAAGAATGTTATCTTGTTTTGTAGTTACTTTTATGTAAAATGTTTTATGCATTTAAGTTACGATCGAGTAGTGGAGATAGAATGGGAGTTCAGCGTTGTTATGCTTTGGTATATTTCTCGTAGACTAGATATGGTATTACGCATGATCTTAGGTGCTTTATGTGCTCCTATGTGTTTTACTCGCTAAATATATATAACCGCAATGTGTTACAAGAGCACTGCGACCGACTCACGGGTCGTATTTGGATGTATATTTGGTTATTACCACATGTCGTTCCCAAGACGATGTATTACAAGAGTACCGTGACCCTACGTGCCATGTGGGGATGTACCAGTCGTATTACCCAAAGTTTCAACATGAACATGACATGAATACGAAAAACAAGACATGACAAGACAAGAATATGATTATGCTAAGTCAGTATAGGTGTCATTAATTCAATGTAAATAATTTGTTAAATCATATCTTCGGCTTCATTTACATAATAATATTGATGTAATACATATATTACCATAAACTATTTCTGGATAAGTTGCGAACAAATGGTTTAGCCTAAAACCACTTCAATTAGGGTTGAAAATTTACAAACCATAAAATTGTTTGATTTTATAAACAGAATAAACCAGCAAAACCTGAGCATGTTCACCACTACCTAATACACCGTCACAATATCTTTTTGTATGCAGCTGTACGGATGAATCCGATTTTTCTTAGGAGAAATTTTAAGAAAAAAACAATAATACAAACCCAAAAAAACATATGAAACAACGTAGTTTTTACTTAAAAATCGAAATTAGACACTAATGTTAGATAGATCATCTGATCCACTATTTAGAAATCATCATTGTAACGCCCCAATACCCCGGGCCTGATAGTGCTAAATGAGTCATAAATGGTCCGGTCAACTACTTACACTGTCTTCCTCGCCTTGAACTAAAAAGGCTAACACAAGTTGACAAGACCTTTATGTTTCACACTTATATGGGGTTGAGCAGTATACTACTCAAATGTGTGACTTTACGCTTGTGTTTGTTTTCGTTGAAGTTTTTTTTGGAATTTTTTATATCACTTCATCAATCATTTCTTACAATTCTCTCATTAATCATATCTTCAACTACAAATAAAAAATATTAAATTACCTCTCACCATTTCACTTTATCTACTTTATTTTTTTTTTTACCATTATTTTATTCATTATATAACTTTATTTCAATTTCTCTCACCAATCATTTCTTTATCTACACAATTTTTAAAAAAAATACTTTAACTTTTTAATCATTACTTCAATCATTTTTATTATATTTTATTATCAACTAGCATATAAAACACTCTAAAATAAATTCCAACCCAAAACAAACAGAACCTACATTCTCCCCCCTTAGGGACACACGTCCTCGCCAGGACGGCCAAACTTGTCCTAGTGGACATGTCCTAGTTTCGCCCCTATCAGAGGTAACTAGAGACCATCCTTACACCGTCTCTACGGCTCTGAATAACATTCTGTAACACCCCCAGACCTCGGGCCTGGTAGAAATTGCCTTATGAAGACTCGCTTTCGCTATGGCTCCGGTGGGTTCCCTTAACCAAGCTACTGCATATAAGTCGCCGGCTCATTCTTCAACAGACACGCGCTCAAAGCCCTGGGACCCTCCCATTGCTTGGGAGCTTACGGTTTCGTGTTCTATTTCACTCCCCGATGGGGTTCTTTTCACCCTCCCCTCACAGTATTACTTCGTTATCGGTCACCCAAGAGTATTTAGCCTTGCAACGTGGTTCTTGCTGATTAACACGGGATTCCACATGCCCCATGCTACTCGGGTCAGAGCGTAATCGAGTGATGCTTTCGGCTACTGGACTTTCGCCATCTAAGGTGCAGCATTCGGATTGTTTCATAAATGGTCCGGTCAACTGCTTAGACCATCGTCCTCGTTTGGTCCAAAAAGGTTAACCCCAGTTGACAAGATATTTATATCACACACTTATTTGAGGTAAGTATTCTATTACCCTACCAATGTGGGACTTTACAATCATATTTGTTATAATTTTTCATCGTTCAATCTCATTGATGCTCCTCTTCCTATGATTGAAACAATAAAAAATGGTATGAATTATTACAGACTATATATCCCACTTTCTACATTGGTTTGGAAGTTTATTTTCTTTAGTATTTCGATTTTCTTTTATCTCTTTTTGAAACCCCGATATCTAAAACCAACCGTCCTGACTAATTGGAGTTCATATCAGATCATGTCCGTAATATCAGACTTTTACTTTTGAAAAAAAGTTTTTTGTTTTAAGATTGGATAAAAGATTAGGTCACTACATATGAGCCAATATATATATATATATATATATATATATATATATATATATATATATATATATATATATATATATATACACACACACACATGTGTGTGTATCTTGTGATTAGTATTACTCAAATAATTGTAGCTTCATTGAGAGGAGCAGTGGCAGATCCATAAAATTTTCTTAGTGGAGGGCAGCGGAGGAAAAATGATGATACCGGGGATATCAATAGTATTTTTGTAATCTTTTCATAGTAAAAATACATAATTTTTCGTATCTCAGTGAGCACATTAACCTCCACCCATATGGCTTTTGGTCTCCCCATGACAGCTAAGCAAACTTAGACTACGCTATATAAATACAGTTTAAAAAAAGATGATGCATATCACGTCATATGGTCTCACTCCGTATACGACGGGTACAGCCAATAACTTCCATAATTATAAATATGTAATTAAGCATGTATCCACAACACATGTGATCAACACAGAAGAAGGTTCATGAATTTATCAAGTGAACGTCTTAAGCCGTTAGACTGTCTCCAATGGCTCCCTCTTTCCATGCTTTAAAGTAAATAAGAGTGGGCCAAGGCCCATACCCCAGTGGTCACCGCTGGGGGATTACCCTGGCCTCCAGTGGAAGGACTCGGGTTCGATTCTCGTAGTTTAATTAAAATCTTTCGTATCCTGCTAAAAAAAAATTTTATAACTTTTACTACTTTAAGTCTGCAATGATGCCTTTTACCCTCTCTTTTATCTTTAAATTTCTCTAGAGTCCCCTTCAAATGTGGAGTTGATGGTAGAGTAATCCATTCTCTCTTTTTCTGTGCTTTTTTCACTGTTTTGCCGGCTTCTCCTTCTAAAAAAATACAGTAGTGATACATCCACTATACTTTCAACCACAACATCTTACACAACACTATCAACACCACATATTCTGTTGGGACCCATCACAAAAAATAATTCATCATTTTAATCCATGGCTACCACTTATGTAGTGGTTTGTGCACTACACAAGAGTGTAGTGCACATATCATTATTCAAAAAAATAATTGCAACTAAACAAATTGCATCTGCCTTTTTTTTTTTGCTGAAATATTTTATTATATCATGTATAATTATAAACTTTAAAACAATATCACAAAAATACAGAAAAAAATAAGAGTGGGAAATGATTTATTTTTAGAGAAATGTTTGTGACGCATCAAATATACACAACAAATACAACAATACTCTTTTCCACACTTAATTTTTATAGGGCTCATTTGAATCAATGTCCCACATCATAATCAATGGTCTAGAAATATGTTGTTGTAAATTTTTATTATGGCATTATTACTCTATTTTTTTAAATAGTTAAAAGTTAAATTATAGTTGGTCTTTGATGTGTGAGCAAAGAAAGTACGTCTGATATTTTTATTTGTTAATTGAAATTATAATAATGAATAAATTATAAAAAATTTGAAATATATTTTCACTAATAACATCCATTTTCAAATAAATATTTTTGTAATACAAAAAATATAATATTTCATTTTAATTACACTGGAAAAATAGAAGGTAGGAAAAGGGATTAATTGAAAAAATGGATTTTTGAGTGTTGTATTATATGTGCTTATTGGAGTGAATGGTTTTTTAAAATAATGAAAAAGTGTAACTGGAACGAAAAACGATGTATTTGGAGTGTTGTTTGAAGTGATACTGACGGACGTTTTCTAGGCTATACAATCCTTACCGGCAGTGTACAGGGTCAAATTGTAGTTCTAGTCTGGTGAGTCAGGTCGTATCCTCAGGGAAACGTATGGTAATTCAGAGTGTGGTTAAACACCAAGAAGCTGTTATTAACTCAATCTAAGTCTCAGTTTTATTAGTTTTATCGGGTTAGATCGTTAGATTAGTTAGATGTTAGTAAAACAGTAAATATAATATATATATATAAGTACAGATATATATAGATATTTTTGAGATCTAGCCAAGAATACGTTACTGAATTACGATATCTTTTTAGTAGAAATAAATGAGACAGATCTTTTCCTTGATGCAAGGAGGTCAATTATATATGAACCGGTGTACTCCTAAGCTAGACAATTCCTCCTCACACGAGCGTATGAAATTGTCATACGTCTAGTCATCTGTCCAATGTCATCTTAAGCATGGGTCACTCCCGTTTTGTCATTCGGCCAATTTTAAGATTGATTCATTAAACAGGTGATTTTAACGTAATAATATCGTGAGCACAATTTTAATAAGATTTATCTCTCCCAAGATAAATCTGCCCCCGGGTAGGAAATCGGATTCCGTTGTCACGTTTTCACTCGGCCAATTTTACCCTCCGGTCTTTCTATTACGATCTCATATCTAATCGCGAGTTGTCAATTCATTAGATTACGTTTCTAGTAAAAATCGAGTGGCTAATTCAATTTTTACTTTCATTAAGTGCAAATAGAAAGAGATTCATTATAATTGGTTTTAATCATTATTACCAGAGTCGATCATCCATTTTACCAAAAAGATTAACTAATTCAGATTCACATCTTGGCTAGATATATTTTTAGCTTAACATAATTAACATATATAATATATAAATAGAAATAGAAATAGTAAACATAATAATATTAGAATATATTACCGATTACAACTGCTGAATCGAGGTCGTTTCCACCGGATGTAGTATAACAAAGCTTCAATTTTAACAATCTTCGATAATTATTCCGCCATTACAACGGTACTATAACTACTTTATTTATATATATAAAAACATATATATACATACATACACATATGTATATATAAGGGCCCCAAAACATAAAAGAAATAAAAAGAAAGAGGTAGAGGAAAATATATATATATATATATATATATATATATATATATATATTTTTGGGACATCTTGAACAAATGGACTGAGGGGAGTATTTATAGGGGTAGTGCACCGGCTCGGGCCGGTCTTTTCCCGGCTCGGGCCGGTGCTACAGTGCAGATTCTCTCCTGTCAGAGTCCATGTGCTGGTGGCAGAGAGATTCCGGCTCGGGCCGGTTTACTTGGTTTGGGCGGATTTTGAAAAATATCCTTCTTCGGTTTTCTACTGTTTGATATTAATTCTTCAGTTTTTCATCACACGTACCCTGAAACAGTCAAAAACACAAACCACAGTAACTCGACCACAAAATCATAAGTTTTATTAAATTTATAACGATAATATCTATTTATAACGATTTAGGTTTTTATGAGTTTTTAGTATATTTTTATGAAATTATACGATATTTTATATAATAATTACTACTTATACATTTTGATAAAACTTAGAAATTATGACTTGATTTGATACATAAATACTCAAAAAGGTATCAGAAATGGGGTGAAATGTTATAATAATGAGTGTTAATTTATCTCTCATCACAACCCCCCACTTAGCTTTTGGTCGTCCTCGAGCAAAACAAGCGATAAAACAAATTGAATGAGAGATAAATTCATGAAGATATAAGATATAAGGGACAACCAGATAATACAACCATTAGAATTACAACCAGGCTTTAACCTCAATATAAATGTATAACAGAGTGTGTGTGTGACAAGCCTTTTCAATTTCCACTATCCTCTCTTGAATAATTCAAGCAAACGCACAAATAACCATTCAGATAGTCCTAATGACTTTCCTAGGTATAGGCAGTAACAGTTCCACACAAAGTTCTCCCGTGTACTTATCAGGATAATCCCTAATGCATATCATTCAGTTTATACTGGGGATAGTCAGAAGATAACTAAGTTTTCAACCATGCTTAACCAACTTTCCACATTGTCATTTGCCAATTTTTACTTAATTTCACATGTGTAGCATATGCCTTCATTCCCAGCAATAGGATGTTTCGTGATAACACCCTAGCTGGACTACTATCATCAGGCAGTCGGGAGCTTTTAAACCTCATAGTGGTATAGGACGTTTCGTGATAACGCCCTACTGCACTCAAATCATTAGTAGCTACAACCGACATATAGATAGTTCATCTTAACTTGGTATTCTTCTTTAACTTATATCCTTCCTATCACATTCAAACCTTCAGATATTCACAGTACACATTCAAAAGTTAGGTACTAAGTTACTGCAATTATCTATAGAATAACCACTAGGATACTGAATGGATACAGTTTAAAATTTTCCGCTTCAATATCAAAGGCTTTATGTGAAAGAATTCATGTTACACAAATATATTTGGAATTACAATGCACTTACGGTTCACGTTGGTTATACACATCCAAATTGATCATTATATCTTTGAATCCATGAAATATATACCTTATACAATTTATTTTAATCAACTAAATAATGCTCGAAAAAAAATCAAAAACTAAGGGATTTATTGATACAAAATAAACATTAATTCCATTGCTAGACCAACGACTCCACTCCCCACTTACGAACTTACATCGTCCTCAATGTAAAGTGAGTGTAAATAAGTTGTTGGGAAAGCAATGGTGCACTAAAACAAGTCAAAACAAATACTCGGATGATATTAAAGGGTGGGTGGGTGGGTTAAAGTTATGACCTCCTCAATTCCATAGTATTTGAACTAATACATGTCACACGTTATTTGAAATTTAAAACAGACTAGATCATGAAATGTAACGTATGGCAAAGTATTAACTCTGAGTCTTTTATACCCAGATCCTCAAGGGTTATTTCAAATCGTTCGAACAACCTAAGTCCAAGAAATGACGCATTTGAATTTTTCTCTTTTTTCTCCATCGGGATTTTCGGATAACCACCTAATCATTCCCTTTTTTAATGACATTCAAACATTCATCCTAAGACTTGGTGAAACAAAATGAAAATCAATCCGAAGTATTCGAAAAGTATCATCCAAAGTATGAGTAATTATTATATTTAACATTTTTGTGGGCTGCCTCCCGGTAGCGCTTTTGGTTAACGTCGTTTGCTCGACAAACTTAAACGACCAAAATGATAATGAATAACTAATATAATATACTAAACAAAATGGGATACTTCTAAGAATTACTCACCAAAGCATGTAGCAACTAAGCACACAAACCAACTAGAAATAAATACTTAATGAGTAAATAGGAAGGATAGTACCCGTTTTATAGTCTATAGCTAGACTTTCTGCTCCGGTTTTCTAATGCACTGGTGGTGGGTCATCCTCACGCACCACATCCTCCTTCAATACCGGTTTCCAACAGAGGTTAGACAATTTCCACCAATCCAAACGATTCTTGACCTTTTCCTTTGATTTTCGAGCCTTCGGTTTGTGAGCTTTTACATTATTGCTGAAGTCATCTTCTTCAATTACCTGCGTGTTAGTACGATCCACAACAAGGGGACACAAAGTGTTCACACAAGAACTAGATTCTAGTGTAGTGCATGGATATTTCAATGAATTGTAAATGTTGAAGACAACGCGCTCATTATTCACTGCCAAACTAAGCTCTCCCTTACAAACATCGATGAAAGGGCTATTAATTGTTAAGTGCCGAAAAGTGTCAAGAAAATGTGCATACTTCTTATCCAACTTCATCTCTTTGATTTCCTTTTTCGGGGAATGGGGGAGTAATTCAAGATCAATTAAAGTAGGGTTAGAATGTATACCTCCCTTACCCTTGTCGTTAAACAAAGATGGTAAAGCTTCCTGGAATGATTGTGCCTTTTGAGGACATTGTGTGTCATCATTCTGTACCTTTTTCTTCAAAATATGCACTGGATATGGTGCTGCCCTATCAGATTGAATCGAGGTGAATTTGGGTTGAGCCGGATAAGGTTCGGTTTGAATTGGCCTTTCCAAACTTGATTCATTCTCAACATGATCATTGGTCAAGGTCCTACTAATTCTTGGATTTTTCAATATTCTAGGAACCTTGACCCATTCCTCATCCTTACTTCCAGGTTCAATGTATCTGTTCTGTCTTATGAAATCTTCAATAATGTCCTCTTCCTCTTTAGATTCCATGTTTTTCTCATATTTACCATCTAAATCATTCTCTACTTCATTAATTCCGATGTTTTCTAATCCATTACTTCCACAGATCCTTCCACTTCTAGTAATAACAGCAGTTACCTCTTTCGGGTTTCTTTCAGTATTACTTGGCAGCTCTCCTGGGGGTTTACTGTTTTTACGTTCCTCTTCTCTACTCAAATGATATTCCAAATTCCGTAATGAAGCTTCTACAATTCTCATTCTGGTATCATGTCCACTTATAGATGTTTTCAACGTACTCATATCCTTAGTGACTGTACTGTTAGTAAATCTACGCGGGAACGCAGCGGAATTTAAAATTTTGATTTCCTTTTACCCAAGATCGACTTCGTTTAAGCAATAAACAAATAGATAGTAGACGGTGGTTACCTTGGTTGATCTAAAAGATCGACGCTTTGACCGTCTAAGGAGAGTAGTTCTGCATAGAGCCGCCCAAGTGTTCGGCCTCTACCGCTAGTCCACACGAACAGCCCGCCGGAATCCCATCATGGATTGCTATTGGAAAACTCCGGTTGCTAGACCGGCCTTTTTCCCCTCTCTCCAACTCTCTATAGGATGCTCTCCAATTTTACACAAGAACTATTAGCTCTTGGAATTATGATGTACAAAAGAGCTTGACACCCACCTTCTATTTATAATGAAAGTGGCGCCCCATATAGTGTAGAAAAGAAGAAAACCTTTTCCCAATAAAATAAGGAAAATATAATTGATTGATTTATCTCATTTATTATAATATCTCATATTAAATAAATCTAGGATATTGTCAATATCTTATATTGAATATTCCCAAGATATTGTCAATATCTAATATTGACTATCTTTATTTTATTACCATAAATCAATTTACACATGTGTATATATCACATATATATTACACATATAAATCCATTTATATATATATATTATGGAAACAACTATGCACATGCATGTTGCACCACACGCTGGTAGCATATGTATATATATAAATATTAATATCTAATACTAATATATGGTAATACCATTAATTAAATTGCACAATCCAAGTGTATCACTTATACACATATGTGGCGCCACTTATCAATATAAGTGTATTTAATTAATCAACTTAATTAATATCTTGTATTTAATTTATTCATAATAAATAAATACCACCATATTAATTTACCACTATAACCTTTATAGTTCGAGATAAACTTTCCTTATTCGGTTATCATCTATAACCACATTTTAATCCGGCTAGATGTTCATATGTGTGTGACCCGATAGGCTTCCGAATATGTTGGCCGTAGACACAAAGTGCAATTTATGAAAATGCCCTTCATGCCTAACGATCACGGGATAGCGTCTAGCAACACACCGTGACCCCCAATCATCGGAAGAGTCAAATGCAATGACTACTACCTTTCATGTGAAACAGTTACCGTGTAACTTACAATCCTATCGCTGTAATAATATCCATACGGTCGTTAGTCGAGTGTCAAAACATCAACGACCGTATCTTATAATCTGGATATCAAGCTCTCTCGAAGTAACACATTTACTCCCACTTTGCAAAGATTCACGAGAGCTAGACATCCCTTATAAGAAGGCCATTTCGGATATTCGATCCCAATCATAGGATACGCGATTCCCGGACGACCAATCATGTATACTCCGCATGCTTCAGTATCACACCCAATCACTACCGCATGATCGCCCCGTGGCTAGGGGAAACCTCAATAGTGTCAAAGCATGACAATCCACACCGTGATGCCATGAAGACTCCGGTCTTAAGGATAATTACACAACCGCCACATAGTGTGACACTTATTCGTGTAAGTGGGTCAGTCTAACGTACGCATTCTCTAATACACTTCCACGTACAGTCCAAGTGTCTCTACACTTCGATAGACGAGATCTATCCCTGCCCTTAAAGACAGAAGACATCTAATACGTGCTAGCCTGTTCATACTATCAATGCCCTGTTTGATAGTACATCAGCCTAGAGACATTTAAGTATCAAACTTATTAAAGTGATTAGAGATCTCATCAACCATAATCGCCTATCATGGTTTCTCTATCACAGTTTAACACTAAGGACGTTATCATATAACAATTCATAATTGGTTCTTTAAAAGAACATATATATATGACAACATAAAAGCCATTTTATATATGTATAAACATAAAGAAATAGTAGAAATGATCCGACCCGGTCGGATCCGGTCCAACCCGATTGGGTTTAGGACACTATTCCAACAATCTCCCACTTGGCCTAAGACCAATCACTCGCACACACAAGACCAAGTTGAAACACAAGAATCTCATGCAATACTTGCAACTAGCCCTAGCCATAAACGGATCGCTATCCGTGGGGACTCAGACTATCTTCATATCACGTTCCAAATAACCAAGTCAAAAGGAACCGCCTCAACACACACACGAATCTCTGACGAGACCCTGGTCCTTGCTTCAAGCAATGAATCCACTTACTATATCAGCTATTTAGAAAAGGTGGAAGAACCGTACAAGGTTCAGGAATGAACCTTCTAGATCCATGTACTGCTCCCGCTGTGCCTCCAAGGCAATACTGTGTTTTGGCTAAGTTGTAGAGTTTACAGTGACCCATAGGCTAGAACATTTCTAGCTCACTGTATCACTTATTCAAAGTGACTGCAAACCCAGACCGTAGCTCCCACTCGCCTTCATAAGACTCAGGATATACATCTGTTTAACTATATTTATCTAACTCCAAGTTTCGATAAACCAGGAATTCTTCCTTAACTTATTTAAGGATATTCTCGACATTTACCAGATTTACTTTCATACTTGCTCATGACTCTTCATGAACTATGAACATCCGGCATTTCCTTTATGATGGTTCCTATCGCAGGAGTGAAGGAAACCTTCCATAAACATCATCTTTCACCTCATCTTTAGGACGAACGTCCTAACATAGATAGATCTTGAGAACACTGGCTAGCAGTATCCCCGTCGCGATCTATGCTAAACTCCTTTTAGCATCACATCTATATAGGTAAACAATAATCTAATAGCAGTTAAATCTATCACTATAGATTCTTATTTCTAAAATATTAACTGCTAATCCAAGTGATTTCGTAAAAGACCTTGAACTACCAAACATTAATTGA